>CM052551.1:4482751-4536461 GCA_028533065.1 Trachops cirrhosus | reverse complement strand
GCAGGTGGTAGAGGCAATACAGGCAGGTGGTAGAGGCATTACAGCAGGTGGTAGAGGCAATACAGGCAGGTGGTAGAGGCATTACAGGCAGGTGGTAGAGGCATTACAGCAGGTGGTAGAGGCATTACAGCAGGTGGTAGAGGCAATACAGGTGTATTACATACACAGAGAACCACTGAAAGCTGCTCAGGTAAACATTATCTAAAATTTATTTCCAGATATCTCTTGTGATGTCAGAAAGAAAAATAAGGGATTAAAGCAGGCAATTCTTAGTGTAGTAACATATGGAAGAAGGGAGTAAAGGCTTGGCTGCTGTCATTGTGGATCAAGTGCATAACTGGAAGCCCGAAGAGACTTAGAACACTAACAGAGCTTCCTTTAAGGTGCCATGACCCGAATGTTTGTGACCTCCCAGATTTCTGTTTTGAAAACATAACTCCCAAGATCATGATATTAGGCTGTGGGTCCTCCAGGAGGTGGAAGTCCTGGTGCATGGCCTTAGTGTCTGTGAAGGTGGGGCCCCAGAGAGCTAGCCTGACCCTCCCACCCTGTGCGGACGCAAGGCGTCTGAGACCTGGACGAGGGCCACCACCCACCTGTGCTGGTACCCCAGGCTCAGACTCACAGCCTCCCAAGCCATGAGAAATAGATTTGTTGTTTGCAAGCTACCCAGTGTGGTATATTTTAATAGCAGCCTGAAGGCACTATGGTATAAAGCAATTTAGTTTTTGGAAAAGAATACAGGAAAGTTGCTATTGAAACAAAAGTAAAATTTCATGGCCCGGTCATTAATAACAAGTGAAACATTCAATTCCTGGAATGAAGTTCAAAGACAGGAACTTTATAATCAGTCTGGGGTCTGCCAACTGAGGAATTGTATTTTGTATGAAATATAGAATGAGTGTGCCTTATGCTTCTTAACAAACCACCCTGTTCCCCAGGAGCATACTTAAAATAAGTTAAAAATAGCATAAATAGCAAAGAAATTAATTAAATGCATTATTTAAACAGTGCCATCTGCTGAATGATACTCACAGTGAAAATTCAGGTGAGAGGAAACATAAGAACCATTGACTTTTCTGATATATGACAGTTTATAATTCCCAAGAAAGTAACTAAACCTTTGGGGACATCTGTTCCACAATTGAGATTCTCAAGTAAATATATTTTAGGGGAAATTATAATTTTATCTAAAAATAACCACAATTTAGGGAAATTACTTTGAATGAAAGAAAACCACACTTCCCCCCTACAATATAATTTTTCTCTTTCACCATTCCAAAGCAATCTTCTAAATTTATTGTCTTCAGTATTTTGTTTGATATTTGTATGTGCACATTATGTGCGCGTGGATTCAAGAAGAGAATAATCATAATTTAAATATGGGATATAACATAGCATTTAGTTGGAGAGACAAGTCAAACAAATATGAAATGGAGCAAAATAATAACCTAAACCCCCCCCCAAAAGAAAATCCAGAAACATATAAAGTGAATTATGCTCCATGACCAAGAGAGACTTATCACAGAAATACAAAGTTGGTTCAATATCCAAAAATCAAGTAATGTTATACACCATATCAGCAGAATAGAAACAAAAACACATGCTCATCTCAATAAACTCAGCCTGGCTGGTGTAGCTCAGTGGATTGAGCGCGGGCTGCAAACCAAAGCATCGCAGGTTCGATTCCCAGTCAGGGCACATGCCTGGGTTGTGGGCCAGGACCCCAGTGGGGACCACATGAGAGGCAACCACACATTGATGTTTCTCTCTCTCTCCTTCCCCTCTCTAAAAATAAATAAATAAAATCTTTTAAAAAGTAAATAAATAAACTCAGAAAAATCATTGCACAAAATTTTATTATCTTTCACGATATAAACATGCAATAAACTAAGATAAAACTCCTCAACCTGGTGAAAAGCACCTACGACAAACCCACAGTTCCCATAATTCTTCCATAGTTAAAGACCGAATGCGTTCCCCCCAAGATGAGGAACAAGACGGGGTGTCTGCTTTCACCACTTGTAGTAAACACTGTGCTGCAGGTCACAGCCTGGACAATTAGACACACCGCAAAGAAATAAAATGCACCCAGATTTTAAAGGAACATATAAATTACCTGTATTTGCAGGTGATATGCTTTTGTATATGAAACAATCTAAGGAATGCCCTTACAATCTATTACAATTAATAAATGATTTCATTAAGGTTGTATGAACCAAGATCAATATACAAAAGTTAATGATATTTCCAAAATATTACAATGAACATTCCAAAAATGAAAATTTTAAAAATCCTTTTGCACTAGCATAAAATAGATTAAAATATGTATAAATAAATGTATCAAATGTTTAAAATTATACTCTTAAAGCTTTAAAATATTGTTAGAAGAATTAAAAAAATCTAACTACAGGAAATATCCATGTTCATAGACTGAACAAGTTAACATTTTCAGAAGACTTTACACCCTAAACTGATCTACAAATTCAAGACAATACCTATCAGAATAAAAGCTGATTTCTTTATTGAAAGTGATGAACTGATTATAATGTTAATGTGGAATTATAAGAGACCCAGAATAATTAAAACAACCTTGAAAAGCAAGAACAAAGTAGTATGATGCACACTTCTTGATTTCAAAACTTACTGCAAAGAAACAGTAATCAGAACGAGGCAATACTAGTACGTGGACAGACGTCTCACTCACTGCCGTAGAGCTGAGAGTCCAGAGTCTCCAAGGCCTCGAGACCACCCAGTGAGAACAGGGCACGCTTTCCAACCAAGGCTGCTGGTGTGCCTGACTGTCCGCATGCAAAGGGGTGAAGCTGGAACCTTACCTGACGCAACATACAAGATTTAGCTCATAATGAATCAAAGACCTAGATATAAGAGCTAATACTATGAAACTCTTCATAGAAAAATAGGGGTAAATATTCATAAATTTGGCTTTGGCCACGATTAAAACAAAAGGAAAAATACATAAACCAGACTTGGTCGAAATGAAATAAGTTGTTTGTCCAAGTACACCATCAAGATACTGAATAGATCATCCATAGAATGGGAGAAAATATTTGCAAAAGCTGTATATTACAACTTTCTACTTAAATATATAAAGAACTCTTACAAACCAACAAGAAATGGACAAGTAACCCAATGAACAAATTGGAAAAGGATCAGAATAGACATTTCTCCAAGGAAGATACACAAATGGTCAATGAACACATGAAAAGATGTTCTACCTCATCAGTCATTAAGGAAGCACGAATCGAAACCACAATGATGTTCTACTTCCTGTCCACTAAGGCGACCAGAACCAAGAAGTCAGAACACAGCAAGCATTGTCAGGGATGTTAAGAAATCAGAGCCCTCACACAGTGTCGATGGGAATATAAAATGGTGCAACTGCTTTGGAAAATAGTCTGGCAGCTCCTCAAATGATGGAACAAAGACTTACCATATGCCATAGCAATTCCACTCTGAAGTACACACCCAAGAAAAATAAAAAGTTATGTCTACAAATAAAGCGGCACTCGCATGATTATAACAACACTATTCGTGATAGCCAAATGTTGGAAACAACCCAAATGTCCATCAACTGAGAAATGCATAAAGCAAATGTGATTTATTTATGGAATATTATTTGGCCATAAAAAAGAATAAAGTTTGACTTGTGTGACCGCTTGGATGAATCTTGAAAACATCCTAAGTTAAAGTGCCAGCACAAAAGACCAGAGTATATGATTACATTCAAATGAAAGTCCAGAACAGTGGAAGCTAGAGACAGAAAGATTAGTGCTTGTACAGAGTTGGGGACAGGGAAGACGGAGAGATAGAGATAGCTAAAGATCTTATGGGTCCTATTTCTGGGAATGAAATGTTTAATAAGTTTCTGTAGTGATGGTTGCCCTTATCTGTTAATAGGTTAAATATGGTAAAAACCATTGAATTGTATACTTTATATGAAGGAATTGTGTGGTATGTGAACAAATCTCAATAAAGGTGTTTTTTAAAAATAAAGAGATTCAACATTTAAAGAAAGAAATGCAAGGCAATTAAATAATGTTTCAAATTGAAGAAAAATCATAACCTAGCCTATCAATATTGTGAGATGTAGCCAAAGAACTACGTAAAGGGGCTATTAGAGTATTAAACAACTATTTTGGAAAATTAGGAAAAGTTTAAAAATCAATCCAGTCTCCACCTACAGAAAACCAGAAATAGGAAAGCAAAAGACATCCAATATAAGTGGGAGAAAAAGACACAATAAAGAGAAAAACAGAAATCATTACAATACAAAATAATTATAGTGAAAATCCATGAGAACACAAATTGCTTTTTAAAAAGCGCCAATTCTCATACAAAGGCTCGTTGCAAATGCTCTAGCAGCTTTGTTTGTGACAGCCAAAACCTGGGAGAAAAAAAAAAACATCTCTAAAGTTCATCAAAAGCTAATTAAACAAATTGTGGTGCACACATTTAATATTTTTAGCAGCAAAAAAAGAACAAGCAATCGATCCATAAACCAACAAGGGTAACTCTCTGAAGCTGTATTTTACTGAGAAAAAGTGGCCACATACAACAGAGTACAATCCAGATAAAACTCTGAAAAATAGAAACATTATCTATAGCAATAGAACAGATCACCGCGCCTGCCGACAGAAGGCAGAGAATGGTCCACAACAAAGCAGCACCTTGCACCTTCCGAGAGTGATGGAAAGGAAATGCCCTCTCTCTTGATTGTGATAACATTTTCACAATTGTATGTATATGCCCAAGCTCCTGAACTTGTACCATGTAAACATATGCATGCATTATAGTACATTAGTTTAAAATTTTAAAGAAAAAGAAATTCTAGATATTTGAGATCCAGTGAAGGGAGGAAAAAATGTTTTATTTAAAATTCCAGAACAGAGGTCACATTATCAGCTTTTACCAGGTTAGAAAAAGAAAAAGGAAAGGAACAGAAACACCAAATGGTAGAAGGTGTCACTGCTATGCCATTAAGGTGTTCGGCATTTGTGGCCGCGATCAAAGTTACCTGGGGACACTTCTGTAACCTGCCCCACCATTCTTTTAACATGGTTTCTGTAAGTGATGACCTGTCAATTAATATGTGACTGCAGATAGACTAAGAATTCTGGGAACTTCAAAAGAAGTAGACTCCACCCTCCAAACATCCGGCTTCAGGCAATTGGCTGACCTTCAACCAGTTACTTGAAAAGTCTCCTCCGTGGAGAAGTCTCAACACCCTCCTTCCCATTCCTTTTGTTTTTCTTTCTTCTCTCTCCTTATAAAAACCCCTGCCCTCATCCAATTGTTAAGATGGTGTTTGCACCCTGAGTCCACCGTCTATCTGTCCAGACTCTTGAATATACCTACTTTCCTTCCACCAACCCTTGTCTCTTGATTATTGGCTTTTGAGCGGCAGGCAGCTGAACCTGGGTGTGGTATCACTTCCTTTCCTTACACTATCACCAGCGTTTTACCTTTAGCATTATCTTCCTAACGGTCAAACTTGAACAAGCATATCCATCTGCCTTTGCTTGAATTTGGAATCAGTTCTTTCAATCAATTATAGTACGGCCAGTCTTCTTTATGTTTTGCTTCGTATAAATTTTCCACATGTCCTTCTCTTTGACATCATCTCCAGGATAGCACGCACACATGCCCAGGGTTCAGCCACCCTTCCACTGCATTTTTTAGTCATTATGGAATTGCCTTTAATACAAGTGTAGATATTTCCCAACAGCTCACAATGCATAATGTGAAGAAAGGTAAGATCAACTAGGGCAAGTTTGAAGTTGAACTTGCTATTGAACTTCTACTTACTGTTGAACTTCTACTTACTGTAATAAAATTCAAACCCTACCCCTAATTTGTACATCAAGTAAAACATACTCAGGCTGTGTTTCAGAATCACGGACCACTAATGACGTCCTTAAAGAGCTTACATGATTATCATAAATTAAGATCTTTGGCTTATAACCACAGGATCTCTCAATGCCTCGGTGCATATTCATTACCTTTTGTTCCAAAAGAAGCAAAAGCAATTTACTAGCGGGAGAAACATGTTAATATGCTTTTAAATTTTTGCATCTCCTCAGGAGAAATAATGGAGCTGGAAAAAATTGTTATTTTGACTTCCCAGCCTAGCGTAGGAGACAGTGTTCTTTTGAAGCTGTATGATAGAGCGAGGGGATGGAAGCAGGAGTCCATCACAGGATCAGCAGGGTATACACACAATATTTGTCAGAGTTTTTACGTGAGCTGGCCAGGACGGAGTTGCTTATAGCTATTATATTTGGAACATTCTCAAATTGGAAAAATCGCCAAAATATTAATTTTCACCAAAGGTAGTTTTATTATATCCTTATTCATGATAGCAATGTAGTCTCATTTTTAGGCTACAAATAAACTGCCAGTGCAGTTGAGAAGGCATTGTGATGTAATGGAAAGGGAGAAGTGGTCGAGAGAAGAGGTTCCGGTCTACTGTTTCTACTCGATGCTCACCTTTGGGTGGCCTTTTAAATTGGATGGGATTGTCTTTTCACAATCATATACCATGAGGACATTAGAGAAGATGATTTGCAATATCCCTTTTAGCACTCAGCACCAGTGGGACCCATTGTCACAGAGGGTAGACTTAACATGACATCTCCCTCTGGGACGATGATGTGAATCTGTTAAATACACATGGTTACAACATACGGGCATCTGTTTGGGAATCTTGAAGCCACCTGCTGTGGATCAGCTGGACTGATACTTCCTGACTTTGGCCAAATGAATGCCCCCGGCTGAAAGGCCAAGTCGGCCTCTCTGAGATGGAACGGTGCTTCTTCAGCAGTGCAGATGTTCTTCAAATCGGGGTCTGACTGATGCCAGAGGGCCCCAAGGAGGCCAAGGGAGGCCTCAAGCAGATAATGAGGTCCACATGCTTGTCACCACACAAGAAAAACTTCCAGGATAATACAGAGAGATTCAGCAAAGCACAGTGAATTTACTAAAGTGAAAGTATGCACTCGAGAAGGGAGGGTGGGCCAAGGAGAACATGGCCCCATGGGGTCTGTGTAGGAGAGGGGGGTTCGATGGGCTGGTCCTCCGCATCTGACGCTGGTGGGGTGACTGCCCACGCAGGTCGTCCTCGTCTCTCCTCTCCAAACAGTGGCTCCTTTTCTGGTCCTCCTGCAACTGTCGTGGATACTGGGGGGGAAGGAGTGTCCCAAATCCACAGTGCAAATTTACTAGAATACAGTTGTAATGGCCCTGCTGCTCACTGGTAGGTCAGTATGGCTACTGAATCTGGTGGAGACTGGTGTTTGTCTTACCTACAGGAAATGGGGGGAGGGGAAGCTGGAAACCAGGGGGTCAGCAAAAGTCAAATCTGTGACGTTGCAGCCAGGACAGAAAAGGGGAGGCACAGAGCTCAAGGCCTTTGTCCCCTATTCCGACGTTCCTGCCTTGTGGTCGTTCTTACAGTGATAACACCTTCTTGGTGCCTGCAAATGTTTGCCTCTTGGTACAACCGCCTCACGAGAGATGCTCACTAGCTGGGGAGTGCTTGTGTTAGCTCCGGCGGTGCCACTGCCCAAATCTCTCTCCGGGCTTCTGGATCCTGGTTTGTCATATTCATGTTGACTACCTGTCCCTCGGACACGGATATCTTCACTCGGCCTGCTCTTCTTCTCACTCCCCTCAATCTTGTGGTGGGGTATGCCTTTACTTCCAACCTCAGACAAGAAAGTCATTTTGCAGTGGGCCAATTAAATGGTTACTTGATTTTCGAAGAGGTGATACAAACTGTTAAATGAGACTCTTTTGCAATTGACTAAGAATAGGTGCATGAGCCAAATAAAATAATGACGGAAATAATCAAGAACATAGACACCCTGGCTTTCAGACATACAAATGAACCAGACCATGTGGCTTGACAGTAACTGAGCTGTAGTTATAATCAAAATTATTAAGTAAAATAAAATAAGACTCATGAAACTGCCAGAGTATGCCTGTAAACAAATAATGCTGAATTTTACTGACTTTGTTTACTTCAATTTGTTGTTCACACTATGTGCTAAATTTTCTCCTAAAAGTACTTTATGCAATCATAATTCATTTTATTTTTTTTCTTTGACTTGTATCTACTGCATCCTTTGTGCTTCTCCTGTTGTTGGAAAGGATTAAATTTCTAAATATAACGCTGGCTTGAAATGCTCTTTTCAGATGCTAACCTTTCATTCCAGGTTTTAATGAATGGAATACTGCACAATGTTCAGTAAAGTTTTAGAACTTCTTATTGGTTAATTAAGTTGAATGATTATTTGAAATTTCCATCAGATATTTTTTTGGTTGAAAATGATTGCAAGTACATGGAACACAATGCATTTCCAGAATAGAAGATCTTAAAATTGAAACATGTATCATTTTAGAAATCATAAAACTGTCATATTTGATGTGCCTCCTATCGCATGCCATTGTTAATTGCTGTGATATTCCAGTGCTTCATTTTGAATGGGAAAACAACAAAGCCCTAAGAGACAACTTTTCTATGTTTCTGTATCTTTAATGTTTGTGATTGGTAAGAGTTAGCAATTTTGTTTTGCAGAGTTTTCTCCCCTTGCGCGAAAATCTTGAGTTAATCCCTCTTTACCTCAGTGGGGTCTGGACAGCCTGTCTGCTTTTATCTCCTCGGATTTCCACTCAGCACTGGGGGACATCTGAGAGTGTCACCGTGGGTAGAAAAGCTAAGCAATGTCCACTGGAATGATGTCACACTTCTTTCTGCAAGAGTGCCTGTCACACTGCACACGAAGAAAGAAGGCCTTCATCTCCAAAGACGCCTGAATGCAGTTACTCATCCTGGTGCATCTCAAGGTTCATGAATTGGGGTACCAATGGAATACAAATCCAGGACTCATTGCTAACCTTATGAAAGAAGTGTGAGGTATAGTTCTGATTGGGAGCTGGTAGATGCGTCGGAGAAGCAGGCAGCGGGCGGGGATTGCAACATTCCACCTCAGCTGTGCGGGAAGATGCAAATCAGTCCTGGCTGCCGACGGGGGGTCCAGGCGATGCAGCATCTCTGATTTTGTTTTCCGTGTGTTTGCTTTAGAAGCAGAGCAACGGGGAACAGCAGATAAGATAGCGCATAGGTAGGGAAAAACACTTGTCAAGGACGGGGAAGCTTTTCCCTAAAACTATGCTTGCTTCCGCTAGAAAGTGATATTTGATGTGATTCCCAAGTGTGTACAGCCTAGGGGGAATGAGGCTTAAAGGCCTGGGAACACCAGAATGCTTTCTATGGTGGCCATATTGAGTCATGTAGGGTTCAGAATATCAGTGTTAAGGGGAAAGAGTCAGGGAAAGCCGATTTATTTACTTTTAAGCCATAAGGACATAACGAGCTTTTAAATGTTTCTTAAAAAATCACTAAAGACTTCGCTGCTGCAAATTTTATGCACACTTCACAAACACTATTTCTAATGCCTCAACAACCAAGCAACACACATGAAATGCAGTATCTTTAACAACACCTTACTTCCTCTCTTTACTAAAAAAAAAGAGGAGGGTATTTGTCAAGAATGTATCTCTGTTCTTTTACACAATTCTCCAGTTTTCTAAAGAAAAGTAAATGGGGGCCAATGACCCTTCAGATGTCTTAATGAAGCCCTAGCCCAAGGCACGGCCGAGTGTGGCAATTCCAGACTTTCTTATGAAGCGGGGCAGACTTCGCCACCCCAGAATATGCCTCTGTCACAGCATTATCCCGAGCTGGCTCTTTTTAAGAAACAGCAGATATGGGAGAAGCGCGGAACACCAAGGCAGAAGTTCGCTTTTTGTAAGGAGACATCTACACTGAAAGGGAAACCTCCACTTAGAAGGGTGTCTCCCTGGCTGCACCAGGAAGAGGGGGTGACTGATGACGAAATCTCTAGAGACTCTTATCCATGGAGAAGGCAGAGCTGGCACCCAGCCTCAAAGGCTTCCCCTCCCCTCCTGCGCTTTGCCTGAAAACCTCCCAGAACAGCCCCCCCCACCCCTGCCCTGCCCCCTCAACATCTCCTTCTGTGTTTAAGGTGAGCTCTGGGGCCATTTGGGAGAGTTACTCAGTTTTCCTGGGTATCTTCCCTGTATACAGGAATTTTACATGTTAATCAACTTCTGTTTGCTTTTCTTTGGTTGATCCGTCTTTTCCTACAGGGGTGTCTCAGCCAAGGACTGAGAACAGAGGGAAAATTATTTTTCCTCTTCTACACTTAGGTTGAAAATAGCATTCCTGTTTTGCAGATACTTGCAAATAACCATTTTTACTTCACCAAATATTGTCAAGTAACCTCAAATATTGATTCTATTTTTCTCAAGTTTACAAAAAGTCTGTATCTGAAAGAAAACTTCTAACTTTGTGACTATATTAACTATTTCTATGTACAGTGATAAATGTTAGCTTGAATTTATAAATGCCGGTTTTACCGACTAAGAATGTTTTTTTGCCCAAGTGCATTGCATGTGCCTGTTCCATTAATCCTAAAGATGGGAGACTGAAATGTTGGAAAATTTTTAGTTTCAGGTAACAGCTAAGAAGCTTAGTAATCAATGCAGGTAAACAGCTATTGTGCCAGGAACTGGAGGTATGACCCACCCTGATTCTGGGAGACCCTAAGCAGTTCCACCTTTCTGCCGGGGAGGACAGACTGCAGTGGAGATGGTATCCGAGCCACTGTGCTCCAGGGTGAGACGCCCACGGCCCAGGATGCAGATAAAGACCACCGCCCAGGGACAAGGATGAAAGAATGCTGCAGCTTTTGTCTGATTAACTTTTCCTCTAAATTCCAAACCCCTTACCCAGACTTTTCTTCTCCTTATAAAAAGGGCCAGTTTAAAACAAAATGTAAGACAGTCTGTTAGGGTCCAAACCCTCTGTCTTCTCAGATCGCTGGCCTTCTGAATAAAGCGCCCATAAAGATCCAATCCCTGTCATCACTTATTGGGTCTGGCAGTGACAGGCAGCCCGAACACCAGCTTCTCCAGTTTCACTAATTGATCATGAAGGTCCCTGTTTGAATCAAGCATCATAATCGTATTTTCCCGATGAGACTTCACTGACTTATTTCCGCTCTTCTCTGTGCTATTTGGACGTATTGTGCCCCGTTTACATGGTTTACATCCTCTTCAGTCCTGCAAATACGCGTTGTATCAAGCTCCTTCCTTCCTTCCTTCCTTTTGTTCCTTAACATTTATGAGAACATTTATGCCATTTTAGTCACGATTTTCTTTTTTGTTTTTATACAGATAAAACCCCAAATTTACCCACTGGACATGCTGATGTAATGATAGACTTTTATAGCTCTACGAGAATATTTACTCTACTCACAAAAGTTTATTGCCGTCCCTCTGATAAAGAAAAAGAGTCATGACTGTTGGTTCTAAGAATGATAGTATTGAGCTGAAAATTTAAATAATTTATCAACACACAGTGATGGCAAGTAAAAAAAATCTAAGATGTCTCAGATTAAATTGCAGCAGGCCAGAAGGTGGGAGACACAACTGAAGTTAATCAGTTCACAGCTGTGGGCTGAATCTAAGGAAAGACTACTCACATTCCTGAATGTGTGTTGAAAATTTGAATCATCCTCCAGGAGGTTATAAGAAACAAACAAACAAACAAACAAACAAACAAAACACCTCACCACCAGATGCCACCGCACCCTGCTGATGCATAATCACTCGCTGATGCATAATCATAATCGCTCGCAGCAGAACAGGGAGCAGTGAATATTTCTTCCTTAGGGACCCTGGGCCTGTCCCTGAGCTACCCCGCTTCACATTTCCCCGACCCCTTATCTAGGCCAATGTAAATTCTTTCACAACAAGCACATTTTTCTTCTGCTCCACATGGGGACCCATCTGTCTCCTGCGTTGAGCCCTGCTCCCCGTGGTTCCAACCACACGCCCCAAGACCCGGTCCTTTCTCCGGCCAGCAAAAGACTCCATAAACCCTTTCTTTCAAAACCTTCTTTCTAACCTTCTAGTCCTGAAAGTTATCTGTTTGTTCATTTGTCTGTTTGTTTAAACTGATAGATAAATCACCTCTTCTACCCAACTGTAAAAATAAGTGTGACTTGTATTCAAATCACATTAAAAAATGCTAAATACTTCAGCAGAAGATAACATGACAAGATTATCTCTTGTCCTTGACATTTCAACACCCTTCCAAATATATAAATAGGTAAATACATATATAAATTTTTATTGTTTAAAATCCTAAAATCTGTTCCCGTACATGATCATTATTAATTCCAATGGCATACACTTGAAGGTCATTTAAATGTAGAGATCAACATGTATTATATTTCAGCTGTTCTGCTGACACCTTTTTTCTTTTTTCCTGTTTTTTCACACAGGAGGTTTATTTTGGAAATCAGGTTTAGACGATGCTATCGAAAATATCTTGTTTCATCTAAGCCTTCCCTTTGATCTCTTTGTTAAGTTCAAATTTTAAGTTTCCCCATTCTGCAGCACTCATAGTACAATTTCCGTGACGCATTTAACTCTTTATTATACTGCACACTGAAGGAAAACAATCTACACTAGCAAGTGGCCCCCGAGCTCTGCCTCTGTTTTTAAGAATTATGAAATATATTTTAAATTAAAAAATACTTCTGTGAAAGTATGAAATACCTATTTTAGTAGAGAGTGTACATATAAAATATTGACAATAAATAAAAACAGCGTGACTAATATTCAGTCAGGTTTTCCTAAGATATTATTCATAAGTCATTATAGTAGAATAGAAGTATTTTGTACCCATTAAAAATGCATAGAACTATAATTTTAGATAAACATAAGGACAATTGCAGAAGCAAAAAAACAGGACAGTCTCCCAATTTAAAATAGGTTCTGTTTATTCTTATAATTTTCACGAGTGTTTTCTACCAAATATCATTTTTAAGATGCCTTAAATACTGAGGAAAAAACCCCACCCGTTGTCCCTCAGCTGGTATTCTAAACCAATACAATAAGGTCTCCATTATAATAACCTACTTTATGAAGATTAAATGCTTTTGCAATTCAAACACAGTAAAATTGGCTTAAAGAAAAATCAAACACCAGTTTGCTGGTTCAGGATTTGAATAGTGGAATGAGAAATCTCTCTTATATTGCTATTGTGCACTGGTCAGCTAAGAAGTAATTGCTTTTTATAAGGCAAATTTGCTTTTACTTTTCTAAGGTAATGAAATGAACCTGAAACATTTCTTTTGAAATCAAAGTCACTATCCCTGAAATGTCACCAGACAAATTCCATCATATAGTTTCAGCAAACACATAATGAGAAAGTTGGGCCTGGAGTTGATTGACAGAATTCTATTAGAAAGCCTTCTCGCACATTCTTCTCTAATTATCTCTGTTGTAAATCAATACTGATTTGATTTCTTCATATTTGTGTGCTCCTAACATAAGGGAGAACCAAGTCATTCATATTTCTGAGAGGAATAGCCAAGGCAGAAATGTACCGATGGGGGTAAGATGCCCCCACTAATTCCTGATCCATTTGTGTGAAATGATCCAGTGGGACCTTAAAAATAAATGTGCAGCCCTGGCTGGTGTGGCTCAGTGGACTGAGCGTGGGCTGTGAACCAAAGGGTCGTTGGTTCGATTCCCAGTCATTGCACACGCCTGGGTTGTAGGCCAGGTTCCCAGTAGGGGGCACACGAAAGGCAAGCACACATTGGTGTTTCTCTCCCTCTCTTTCTCCTTCCCTTCTCATATCTCTAAAAATAAATAAATAAAATCTTTAAAAAATAAATGTGTACATAATTATTATATATAAAGAAAAGGCAAATTCTTTAGTAGTTATCAAATTATATATCAAAATTTTATTTCCAAAGTTTATTTCCAAATAAAATATGACAGTCTGAATTGATTATACTATTGGCTTGTTAAAAGTAAATCATAATAGATATTGTCTCCATCTCAGATCTCTATGTATGCTAACTGTAAGGGTGCAAATTACAGTTTACAGGATGTTCAGTGGGAGCAGAATGATCTACCATGTACGTTTAGTCATAACAGGATCATAGGTAGGATTAAATATTTCTAGACTGAAAACAAAATATAGATCAACAATACATAATGAAAAATTTTTGGATGTATTCCTTATTTAAATATTTCTGTGAACTGGTATCTAGGTAATTATTCATTAATTATTTATGTCTTCTTTTTCTGAAAATTATATATATAGTTTATGACAGCCGTATTACACAGATTTTTAAAAAATATATAAGCACCATGGGATGTTTTAATTTAAATACCTTTCCAGCATATGATTGTGAAATAGCTTCTTTACCTGAGAACAAATTACCACATATAAAATGATTTAATGAGCTAGTATCCAAGTTCTCATGATCCTTTGCAATGCTCCAAATCTTGAACTATTTCGTAAAAGCAGAACATTAGTATCAAAGGAGTCTGCCAATGGAGTAGAATAAGTCAGTAGAATTGAAAAGACAGTGGGGAAAAAAGCACATGACATCAGGCTCGGTGACATCTTTTCTAGCCAACGTCACATCATCACTCCAGTCACATGTCATACCCTCACTGAATCTAGATGCGCGTGACATCACCTCATGCCGTGCACGTCCGAAGCTACATGGGAGCGGAGACAGCCTTAAGCACTCAGCTGGTACTCTGATCTGAAGTCCACAAATTGCATATTATTTTGTATGACCTCAGGTTTGACCTTTGGTATTCAGAAAATTCTACTTTGTTTTAATTCACACCTTGAAATATGAACCCTTACTTTTATTTTTATTTCCAGCTCAGTACTTACGGAGCAGGACGTAATCTCACACACCCAAATGTGATGTTTATAGTCACATGACTACTTGGCTACAGATACTAGAGATCCATGATTATTTTTAGGCTTTAAATTTATGTAGCCCCAGTAGAAATGATGCATCCACATCAAAGACTGTTTCCCCTGGATAACTGCTCATAATAGAAATTTCTTCAAAATGAATATTGTGTCTAATTTGCTGTTAGCTTTCTAATACCCATTTATTCTTTAATGCATGCATTTATATGGAATAAACACCATGGAGTGAGGAAAAGAGCCCCGATAGGACAGCTGACAAAGAAGACATAACACATAGCATTAACTAACTGTGATGGCGATATTGATTCTGCTTATGTAACTTTGCTGAATCCCAGTCTATAGAAAAATAAGATAACAGGACTGGCAATAGCCTCAATTTCTTTGTTAATCTAAGGTGCTACTACCTTCATCTGATATGCACACTTGATATATCCGGGTGATTATTTTACACATTTTCCAAAAGAAATTATCCAGCTTCCTGGCATCATCTTACTGGCCACAAGTAAACACGGACAAACTAAGGGATGTTATCGGAAAGGTCTGAGGCTATGTCTACACAATGAAAACAAATTAGCAAGGACCTGGACAGACATTCCAAGGACTGACTTCAAAATGATTTTTCAGCCTGAATGAGGTAATCAGATTTAGCTCTAAAAAATAATGAAGGCATCCACTGTTCAAATAATTTGTATCAATTGCTTATATAAAATGCACATACAATTTTAACACCACCTGTCCAAGATCTTAATGTGCCTGGAAGTGTAAAGTGTTGGATCTTCAATGTGATCTGAAATTTCATAGATGGAAAAGTGCTTAAGATTAGATTTTCGAATAAACTTTGATGTTTTCTAAGGGAAAAGGATTTCTAGACAGCTCAGTCACTTTGGTCAGGTCAATTGCATCTGTTAGTGGCTTAATTCCCATTAACAAAAGGGGCCCTCTCTCAGCATGCCGAGTACTTTTCTCCAAAAGGTCATTTTGTGTTGAATATAAAAGTATCTCCTCTGCATGCCCAGGTGAATTGTCAAAAGGAATAACCTCGTTTAAAACACTTGATTCTACATTTGCTTTCCAGATGAGGTCAATCGGTGGTATTGTCCAATATACTGATCTTAATTTTGCCTCACCCAGGTGATATTTAAAAAACAAAGGTGGGTAGACTACCTGCGTGGAAGGAAGCTAAAGTGAATAGTCAGCTGAGCTCTAATTGCAATCCCCACCCACTGCACCGTGCTTTCAGGGAGCGAGGAGCTCCGTGAGGATCAATTAATCGCTAAGAAGTCCTCCTGAGACAGACAGGGCTAAATTGACCCAGAAAAGAAAAGAAACATTAGCCTGAAAGACATTCTTGAGTGAAAAATCAGATTTCTATAAGCCCAAAGCACTTTCCTTTGTCTTTATTAGAGGCCCTCTCTGCAGAAAAGTTGCTTTTTGGGGTCATACTTATGTCACATTCGATTCTGACTCTAAGTCAGGGTTGTTATTTAAGAAAGTTAAGGAGGTAGGGATTCTAAAGCCTAGAGCTTCCTCAGCACAACTGATGTTAATATTCATATAGCTTCATAACTTATACTTGGATTCTTTGCTAAGAGAATAAAACGATATTTCAAATTAGAAATAGAAAAACTAATTATGCCATACAGACATCTTCATAATGCAGCCTATTGAAAGTGCACGGAACACATTTATATGTAAGTCTTTAGGAATATAATAGATACTCCTGGTATATTTCTAAAGCTGTAGACAGCTTTGTAATTGAGGCAACCATTGGAAGTCAAGTGCATGGAATAAAATGCATCCTAAGTGTTAAAACTCTGCTAAATTTGTAATTACAATTATTATTCTGTCATGCCATGACTGAAATTAATTAATTGAGCTAAATACCCTTTTTTAAGAATGATTTAAAACTTTACACTGGAGGTAAACAGATTCACTGGGAATGCAGCCTTAAAGATGTTTTCTGTGACAATTTAATAAGACAGTTATGATTTAAATTAAATCATATTTTTATGCCAAAAGATTTTGCAATAATATATGATTTACTATGAAATATGCCTAAAGAGTAAGGGCAAAACATTGCTGATGAATACTTAAAATAGATTTTACAACATGCCAGTGTTAAATTAGATTGGGTGGTTTTGACAAAAGAAAAAAAATAATTTTGTTTTTTTAGCGTTGGTTAAAAAACATCCTGATTCTGAGCAATGAGTTGTTTTTCCTTCTACTTTTTGTTTTTTCCCTAAGTTTTTAAGAGTTTATGAAATAGACATGTATTCATATTTGAGATTTTAAATGAATTGACCAAAAATAGTAGACGGCAAAGATAGAGAAAATGAGAGCCTTCGATCACCATATACACGTGTCACCTGGATGCCCTCTCCAGGCTGAGGGGAACCAGAGCAGAGTCTCCCACCCAACCCCTCCCTCGTCGTCCTGGGACGGGAGTACTGAGCAGAACCCGTGCACCGCCAGCAAATGCACTCCTGGGCATGACTCTACTCTCCGTGGCCGGGGAAGGAGATGCTAGGGGACACACCCAACCGCAGGCCAACACAGGAGGGAAATGCTGTCTTCCTCGGCCTCCCAAGGACAGGCAGACAGAACTACCCACCCGGGGGTGAATGGAGACAAGTCCGCATGGGCGTGAGAGCTGGAGGGAGCTGACTCCGAGTTAGTGCACGGTGTGTCAAGCGCACTGCAACTCTGCACCGTCACCTGGAAGGCACCATCAACAGGAACTGATTCTCTTGCCATCCTGGAGGCTAGAAACCAAGGTGTTGGCAGCTTGGCCCTGGCTTTGGGCTCGAAGTAAACTCTGTTTCCGCCATCCCTCCTGGTTCTGCTGGTTCCCAGACAATATTGGAGTTCCTTGCATTGTGGCAGACTCTGCCTCCAGTGCTGTATGTTCCCCTGTGTGTCTATTTCTGTGTCCAAATGTCCCTCCTCTTACATGAACACTGGTATCCGATTAGGGCTGTCCCTACTCCAGTGTGGCATCATCTCAAATTGATTACGTCCCTAAAGACCCCTTCTCCAAATTAGGTCATGTTCACTGTTCTAGGGATTAGGACTCTAACATATTTTGGGGGCGAGGAATAAAAATTCAACTCATAACAGAAATACTAGTATTTATATTAATTTAAAATATACTAACTATATGAATTGAGTGATTAAAATTTTAAGACTGGTGAATAAAACCATATTATCTATATTATTTATGATTAACACGTATATGTCATCACAGTGAGGTTGAGCACAAAGGAAGAAATTAGTCATACTACACAGATATGGACACAAGGAAGTAACGTAGCCATGCTAATATCAGCCAAGGTAAGATGCATTTCAAGAGATAAAAATGTCATATAGATAAACATGTCAATTCACAGAAAGATGTCACAATTACAAATCTGTATACATACAATAAACACCTTAACAATAAAAATGAACATAGGCAAAATAAAACAAGACAAACTACAACCGGAATTCGAAATTTACCTTACCAGCTGGCAGGACACCCTGACACTATTAGTAAAAGTAAAGTATCAGAGGAAACAGATGAAAGATGCAATCTGATTGGATCCAACATAATGCTGGAGTCCCCAAATGAAAAAAATAGTACAGACCTGCTCTGAGTGGAAGATTTATCACTGCTATCTACATACCGATTCGGAAAACAAGCCTCCACAATTTTTGCTTATTCAAAATAAGTACTCTGACCACAGTACAATCAGTCTAGATATTTAAAACAAAACAAAACAAAACAAAAACCAAAACTAGAAAACTTCCAGCTGCTTGGAAATTACCAACATATTTCTAAATAATACATGTATAAAAAAGGAATTTCAAGGAAGAATTTGAACTGACTTGTTATAATAGATTATTAAAATGAGAAATTCAGCTAGTGCTGTGCCTGATATACTATAAAAGAAAAAGACTAAAAATATTTCAGTGTCTTTTTTTATATTTCACTTGCTTCTTTGTTTTGTTGTTTAGGTTCCTGTTAAAGAATAAACTAAAATAAAAATTAAAAAAAAAAAGAAAAAAAAAAAAGAAAAAGACTAAAAATAAATCACCAAGCAAAAAGTTCACACATAAATATATAAAACCAAAAGAAATAAAATAAAGGAGATAATAAAGAAAATATCAGAAAGTAATAAAATAGAGATTAAAGTTACAATCCAAAAAAACGCCCCACATAATGGCTCTCTAAATGACTGGGAATACATATGTTGGCACCAATAATGTGAGAAACAGAGGGAGAGAGAAGTAATACTATCAAGAATAACAAATAGAAGAGCTACAGAGTTCTTACAGATATTAAAAGTAAGAGGATATCTTGAAACTATAGCAACACATTTTAACAATTAAATAGGCACATTTCCAGAAAAATAAGCATGATAGTTGATATAAATGTTTTCTTTTTATTAAAAAATTTGAATATGTATGTAAGAGTAGGTTGTTAAAGAGATCTCCACATACACATGGACTCGATCCAAACACTGGAGGAAGAGATAACACTAACTTTACACACATTCTGTGGGAAAATAGAACATGTGAAAAAACGTCTTTACTCGTTCTAGGAAACCTAAAATGACAACATTTTACAAGGACACTACAAGGAAGAAATACAAGCCAAACTATACGTTAAGCTTAGAGGGCAAATTACTAAGTGAACGTTTAGGAATCCAGTCTCCTAATACCAGGGCCATGCTGTGCCTGGACCAAATGGTCCTGTTTCAGGGTCGCAGGGCTGCTTCCGCATTAGAACACCAGGCCCTGTATCCCATCGTATTAACAGCTCTACGGACAGTACAGTGTTAGTAGGCGCATAAAAAAGCACCTGACAAAAAACAGAAAAACATTGAAACACCTCTTAGCAAAGTAGGAAGAGTAGGGGACATCTTTAACCTGAGAACCAGAATCTACAAAATAAAAAACAAACAGAAACAAAAGTTTACAGAAATTGCATGCTGGTACATGGGCGTCCCTGCGTCTCTTCCCTCAGTGAAATTTTCACACGTGAACTTCTGATTAATCATGTCATCGTGAGAGATCAGGGGTCATTGCACAGTAGCCGAACATACTTTCTGTTACTCCTCCAAACATCTGTACACCGGAGGGCACCTAAAGACAAACTACGCTATAAATGCCAGTGAGGTCGCAGGCAGCCCGCCACTGTGACAGCAAATTTTATAAACAACCATAAACAATGCCCTGGCAACACATCAGAGACAGCCACCCCGCACCGCGGGCCCGTCGGTTTGAGGCAGCGGGGCCTCTGCGGCCAGGGCGGTCCTTACTCCTCACACCCGACTGCAGGCCCCAGTGAGTTTGATGGTTTTCTCAGGGCTATTGTGTGTGCCTTTGCTTCTACGGTTTCAGGGCTCGCTCTGCGTTAGGAAGGTGGACACATACAGTCGTGGAGACTTTCTGTCTTTTCGCGAGTAAAAACTAGCTCAGAATGGAGTGGGGTTTGCTAACCAGTGTCTCCAGGCTGGTCCTGCTTCGGACGGGAGGACGGAGTCTGGGACCATGTGAGAGCCCATGTGCACTGCAGCCATGGTTTTGTCTCTCTGAATAATTTCATATTTTAAATAGCCAAATTTTTCTCGGCATAGGATAATTCTGTATCCCAATCCCATGCTCATCACTTAGAGTTGCTCAATTTTTTTCTCTTCAACCCCTAACGTGTTTTACATCTTCAAGCAATTGGTTTCTCATCTCCTTACCTCTGCACCTCTGCCAAGTCCACTGTGTACTTTCTCGTGCTGAGAGAACACACAAAAGAGTTTAAAAGTCCAATGATAGAATAAAATGAAGTTCCATATAGAATTTAAACACATTTTTCCTTGTCACACTATACTTTCGCTATTATTTATCTAAAGTCCCTAAACACCAGCCATGCCATATTGGAATATATCGCTCAGCACAATATTCCTGAGAAAGAACCAAAGAAAGTTTGTTTTCTGGGGAGAATAAATTTGTACTATATTATTTCTAGTTAAAATGGCCCTTGAAGTGTCTTAGGTAGCTCCTAGATGAATTGCACACTTAAATTTTAATGTCAAAATAATTAATAATTTGTATATTTATGTGAGTGCAGGAATGTTTGCAATTATCAGTGTGAATCTATACTCCTAACACATTCTTCAGAGAGAAATGTTAGCATCTCTGCAACCTTTTACCACTGAAACTAAAGCCATTGTCTTCCCTGGTGGTCTTCTTTCTCCTTTCTTTGCTTTCTCCCTCCCCCTCTCCTCCCTCCCTTCCTTCCTACTGTCCTTCATGTTTAAAAATGACTCTTGTCTGCACAGTTAATGTGATCCTTTGAATGAATGTCATGCTGGAAAATTTCGGATAGAAGATCTTTGCTCATCAATCTATATTATACACAATTGAATATACACTATGTATGAGGCCTTGAAGTGGGTGCAAAGTTGAATGAGACGCACTCTCTGCCTGTCTTCTGATGATCTATCTATAAGGAACGGACTCATCTACAAGTTCAGTGGGAGGTAATATATTCAGCAGACCATAAAACAGTAAGGGCTATTCCAAGAGGAAAAGATTTCTTCTGAAGGGGACGTCAGAAAAGTTTCATGCAGAAGTGGTGTTGGAGTTGAGCTTTGAATACCTGGGAAGGAACTGAAGGGGATGACATCATTTTAGGTACAAACGGAAATATCAGTATAATCGTTAGGTAGGATAGATAGTAAACCAAGGCAGAGGGGAGGAGGGATACATGTCCCACCCACTGTCTCCGCAGTCCGTGAAATTCTCTGTATCTTTTCCCTTGTCTGGGAAAGAAAGCCTTTGAAACCATGCTTTCATCCCAAGGTCTGAAAGGCCAGGAAGGACCCACAGTGCCTGAGGAAGAAGCCCAAAAACACCTTTGGGTATTCACGCCCCAGTTCTGGAAAGCTAGCACCACCTTACCTGTCAATCAATATGTAACTTCTTTACCCTCCCCCATCCGGCCAACCACATAACTCCTCAGAACAAAGCATGCCCCTCTTGCTTTTGCACCCCTGCCCTCCCCACCCTTGCACTTGCCTTTCTCTCCCCCACCTCGGCAAGGCCCATTCTCCTCCAGGAGAACTTATCACCAATGAATCCCACTTACTAATGGACTTACTAATGGAGCTAATGGACTTGCTGATCTGTAATTCTTTACCGAGTTGGTGAGAAGAACCAAGTTTCTGGGAGTTTCTCCATAACATGACATTGCACCTAAAAACATTGAGGAACAGCTATACACATAAAAACTGCAGGTAAAAGGTCACCATGAGGGACTGAATTTGTTGAAAATAAGACTCATATTTAGGTTTGCAGAATTTGAAGATTTCTGATGGTTTCACAGGTGTATACATATGACAACCTTATCAAATTCTATCTTTTAAATATTTGCAATGTACTTTATGCCAGTTATACTTCTAAAATGTTATTTTTAAGCACTAACATACCGTTTAACCACAAAATTTCAATATTTAAAATTTATGAGTTTAACATGGGCTTATTCTGTTGCACTCCACAGTGACTCCAAAGCAAAAATCTGGGGTTTTTTTGTTTTGCTTTTTTTTCTTTTTAAAAGTTGACTATTTTCTAGCCTCAAGTACTGTGTTTCAGTTTACACAGTCCTATGGATTTAATAGGACAATACAGAGTATTTTTAACTGTCAGCATTTACTAATAAATGATTTATTCCTTGCTGTCCTTTCATTCTGCATTTGCTATATGTACCTTAAGCATATGTTCTAACAACATAAGATTTTCCCAAAAGAATTTCCTTAGCTCGCAGAGTGCTGATCACATCAAGGACTCTCCTTACAGATGATTTCTGTGTTATGTACATTGTGATTGCTCTGTAAACAAAATGGAAGCATTTATTTACAGGAAGAAGCTGAAGATTTTTCAAGCCGCTCCTTCATTGATGCTTTCCTTTCGGTGGCAACATTTATATTCTCAGGACTAGAAGGAAAAGATGCTGAGGAATGCTTTTTCTGGGCCAGCTGTACGTTGAGATGTATGTCGTCTCTGCACTCTGGAGGTTTTTCTTACCTGGCTAAAAGCTAACGTCAATTCACTACCACTTTTCCCTCTGTTCCCAGAGCCTAAGTCTCCTGAATTAACTAGCTCCTGCATAGATCAAAGTCCTCTTGCCCTTGGCTCTGTTACCCCATAGAGCTGTGAGGGGAAATGTATTTCATTTTGATGGTAACAGCTAGATAACATCATTATAAGTACCTCTTCATACATTCACTTTTTGAATCCTTACCACCATCATGGGTGGTATTTACTTTATTAGACCTCATTTTATGGGTCAAAAAATTAAGGCACTCAGAATATTTGGGTGTTTCCCAGGTCACACAGCACAGGGGCTGAAGAGCTAAGATTCAGGATCTAGTCTTATATATAATCATCTATGATAGCATCTTTCAATAAATTAGAAAATCATAAATCAATATATTAGTAACTAATACAGCCTTTTGCATATAATACTTTAAAACTCAGGTAAATATAATTTTTCAGGAACTTAATTAATAAATACTATGGCAATAACAATGGAGAGCATTGTTGTTTTACGCTATTATCTTTGATTTGGAGACATGCTTCTGTTGGCCACATAAATGTGAAACAGCTTCCTCAGCCTACACCTGGCTTACCCAAAACTCTGACAGAGCTCTTCCAGATTTCTGATAAAAATACATATGTACTGAAAGTTATTTCTAGACTGTACCATACATTTTAGCCAAATAGGCAATGGATGTTGTGCGATGGAAATAGTAATGATAATTAACTATTATTGCCCAGTGCACTACATCAGCACCGGGCCCTCACTGCATTTCTCCCGGTCTGATACCAATGTTTTCTGAGTCTCTACCTCACACAGCCCATCATGAAATGTTCTTTCCGTTCAATGTATCTGATCATCACAGTAACCAGTCATGCCTGATGTTAACATCTCAATTTCAACAGGTAAGGAATTTGAGGCTTGTGTAAGTACACTTTAACATCACACAGCGACCTGGGCTCATTAGAACAAAACAACGGGCCACTATTACGGCACTTCCGATGCACCTGTTGACCCCTGGCATGTCTTCCTTGGAGAAACGTCTATTCAGCTCCTTTGTCCACTTTTGAACAGTTACTTGGGTTTGACTATGAAGTTGTCATACTAAAAATCACCATGGAAAATGCAAATCAAAACCATAATATCCAACTCACACCTGTTGAGGCGGCCATTAGGAAAACATGTTGGTCAACAAGTGGGGGAAGGGAACCCATGTACATTGTCTGTGGGGAAGTAATTGGAGGAGATGTGTGCCCTCCATGCTCACTGCGGCATTATACACAGGAGTCAGAACATGGAAGAAAACCAGGTCCATTGACGGGAGGCATGAATACAGAAAACATGGGATACACGCCTAAGGCAGTATTATTCATTCTTAAAAAGGAGAACATCCTGCCATTTTTGACAACATGAATGAAACTATAGAATATTATGCTAAGCCAGGTGCAGAAGGACAAATCTACATGACACCACTCCTATGAGGAATCTAAATAGTCAGATTCGGAGAGGCAGAGAGTAGAACGGGGGCTGGAGGAAGGGGGCAACGGGGAGGCGTTAGTCAAAGGCACGAAGTAGCACATTTACGCGAGATGAAGTCCTAAAGACCTACTGCCCGGCATAGTTGGCAACATTGTTTCATATACATAAAGAATTGCTAAATGGGTAGATCTCATATTGTGTTCCTACTACAAATAATATACCTTTATTTATAGATAATTATTATAAGAAAAAGATTGGGAGGAAACTTGGAGATGATAGATAGGTTTATGGCAGAATTTAGGAATTTACCAACTAATACAAACATATTGTAGTATTTATATGAAGAAGCTGAAAACTAAATTATTAATAAATAATTCCCATATAAAGTTTGAGCACTTACTTGTTAATAAGCCACACAAGTGGCATGTGATTTAAGTCATTTCCTTATATTTTAGTTCCATCCTGTTAACTCTAAGACAGATCAACACTTTGATTTCACTGGAAGGTTATTTGAAAGTGCTCTTCCCCTAAGGGTTAAGACTGGTTGTACAGTATTAGAAAAAAAGGAGACAACCAGAAAGTAATATTTTACTTTGGAAACAATGACAACCTGTGGTAGAGAACTGTGACATTTCTACAGTAGCAAACTCTATTATGTGGCTCATATACTTCTCAAGTCAGACAGATAAAGTGGGGCCCTTGGCACGCTGCTGAATTTGCCATTCTTAGGGGTAGCTTTCCTGCCACTGATGATTAATGTGTCTAATAAAGTCACTTTTTCTGCCACTGTCGGTTGGCAAAAACATCGGGTCCTTGCAGGAAGAAGAAGGGAACAAAATGAGGAGGAAGCAGTTGTTAGAGAAAGAAGAAGAAGAAAAGAAGAAGGAAAGATGGAGAGAGCCAACGACACCGAGGGCAAGTCCGTGGCAGGGAAGTGACTCAGGAGCAAGCAGCAGAGCTGCCCCCGGCAACGCACTTCCGGAGTGGAAGTGAATGGCAACCTCTTCCTGAAAGCGTGTTGGTTTATGAAGGAAAATTTAACCTTAGTTACCAAATACCTAATATGTACCTGATACGCTTTGTTCATATGAGATCACATGAGTTAGGCGATACTGGAATTTATGACATGGTCTTGCCCGTCCAGAAGTCCAGCATCCAACTGGGGAGACAGAAACGCACAGGACGTGATAAACAGCACGCCTGACTTCTCTCCAGCACACCCGGTCAGCGACTGCCGTCCTCCGGCAACCGCGTTCACCCCTTCGCACCACCACCCCGCGTGCGCGTCTCCATCTCTGCCTGGACGCTCACTGCTCAGCCCCCGACCTCCCTGCTCGCTTGCGGTCTCCCCACGATCTCTTCATCCCCCGGACCTGGAACTGCACTGTCCTGCCGTTGCTGTGGACCCATCGTCCGCATAAAAACCCGAAGCCTGTACAATGTCCTCGGAGCACGGGCCCACCTGTGGTTCCAATCACAACACCGACTGTTCCTTTAATGACTCGACAGGTCCTTAACCTTGCATCTTACTACTTCCTCTGCCTGGATGTTCTCAGGGCAGCGATCTGCCTGACCCGCTCCCCCATTTGCCCTAGGTCGCCTCCCTGTACATTCACTGCTGGGGGGGAAACACCAAATTACGAAAACTACATTAGAAAGTGTGTGATACGAGCTAGACTAAAGGTCAACTTTCCCAGATAAGGGAAAGTTGAGTATATAATCCATGATAACGACTTGCACCATCATTTGTTTATGTATTTAGCCATCATATTCATCTCAAGGTCATTTTAAATCTGAATTGACATAGACCTGCCTGTGTATTCTATGAACAGTCTAATTTTTGGAAATTGCTACAGGTCAGCTTAATTTTGATGCTACAAATAATAATATTTGATGATTGGACAAAATTACAGAGACTATCTACAGCAATTTATTCTGAAGTTTAACATCTACTCTGAAGCAACTCCTGGGAATATCATAGAGCTCATTATGGACACTGTCAGTGATGGGGTCACTGCTTCATCAAGCAGCTTTTTTTCCCCTTTTCTGTCTTTCTTTTCTTTTGTTTTGAGGTGCTGATGCACAATTCTTCCTTATATTCAACTGAAATCTAAAGTACTGCACTTTTCCTCATGAAGTTTTTGGAGTTTATGGTATAACTTTCTCCATTTTCAATTATAACAGTGTATATAATATGTCCAGATTTTGTTTAAAACCCAATTTCTTTAACGATTTTAACCTAGACCAACACTGCTGTTATTGCCAAGTTCTGTCCTGACTGTGGGAATGTTTTCAGATTTTTTTCTTACTTCTGCTTTTGCTGGGTATTATTCACACATAACATTGGGTTATATTGTCCATTTTCCAATCTCTAAAATTCTGCCCTTCTGTGACTCTCCTGGAAGATAAGATGCCACATAAAACAGAGACAATGACTTTGTGGACCAAGCAAACCAAAGCTTAGCTTCCGTTGACCTCACATCAGCTGAACCCATCCCAAGTCAAGAGAACTACGTAATCTGTTGAGTGGGGGCCAGTTTATTCTTATATGCCACTGAGGTATTGTGGCTGTTCATTACATGGCATTATTGTGACAATAAATACATAATGTAAGTAGTTAAGAATTTAGTTGGCAAACAAATTTGCATATGATACAGAAAAATGTGATATTAAAACTAAACTATAAATATACATATAGTAACTTTATGCTCAAATGATGACTCTTTTACACATATTTAAAGCCATCCAGGAGCACACAATAAATTGAAATTTATGAGAGAACACAGATGAAACTTATATGCAGAAATTATTTGAAAGACTTTCATGGTTTAATTTATACATTACATATTACTAAACAATAGAGCTGCAAAATGTTGCCAACATAAATGTGCCAGGTAAAGCCATGGGAAATGGATTTATTCATTTCTTCACCAAAAGATCTTAACAAATTTATTTTGCATAACCATCAATATGGTACTTATTAAAAATTTGGAATATAATAAACAACCTTTAGACTCAAAGGACCAAAATGTACTGACTTTCGTGCCCTAAGCCAAGGAATGGGACTATGATAACACATTTGTGATGTTTTCAATGTAACTAAAATTACTAATCATTTGACTTTGAGTAACTAAAAAGAGAGACTCTGCAGGTTGGTCTAAACTAAGTGTATGAGACCTTAGACCCGGGGTGCCAAACTCATTGTCACCGGGGGCCACGTCAGCCTCGCTGTTGCCTTCAAATGGCCGAATGTAATTTTAGGACCGTATACATGTAACTGCTCCTTAACTAGGGGCAAGGAGCTTGGCGCTGCCGCCAGGTAGAAACAAGGTGCCAGGCCGATAAAACAAGATGGAGAGCCGGATTCGGCCCTCGGGACTTGTGTTTGCCACCTGTGACTTAGACAGAGAGCTTTTTCTCTTTTGATAGCAGAATAGGAAGTTTGAGGTGGAAGTCAGAGAAAACTAAAGCATGGTAAGGATTTGACAGTGGGAAGAAATGGCCTTATATGTTATAGGACATATTTGGTCATAACTCCTGTTATGAACATTTTTTTAAATGGCAGATGTTTTAAAATCACATTTTAAAAGCAGCAAAGAACCTTCTTAGCAATGAAAAAAAGAACTAAAAATCTATAAATTCATGGAGTCAAGACCCTTCCCAGGGTGAGTTGACAATATTCAGCCATATTTTTTTACTGAAGGCATGTTCAGGTCATAGACAAGCACAGAGGATCTAGACAAAAAATGGCAAAGAGAAAAAAATAGTGATTCAACAAGGCTGATAACAAGTTGGCAACTGAGGGGATGCAGGGGAATGGCTGACTGCACAGGAGACTCGGGAACGAAAAACAAACCCTCTGCAGGCAGCGTGAAATCACCCCCTATCTCCTGGGACACTTATGAAGCCAAGACTTGACGGAAAAGGAACTTATTGCAAAAACATTGTCAGCTTCCTGAAAACACACGCACGATTGGGAAGCCACGTGGGGCAGGGAAAGACCAGAGAGTTAGGTTAAAACCCCCAGTGAATATAATTGAGTCTCCTACAGTGTTGTGGGGGAAAGGATATTGAGTTGGAAAGATCTCAATCAAAACCTTGGGAGAGCCGTGTTTAGGGGAAAAGGCAAACAAGAGGTGTACAGAGTCTTAAGACTGAAACAAAGACCGACTTATTTTAATTTCTAATAGGATTTAGGTGATTAGCTAGGTCCTCATGCATTTACCTCACATAAATGTGGAAAAGATAAACCTTATGAAGTGCAATATAGTATCATCCATAGTCTTTATAATTCTTTCATTACACATTAACTGGCATAATTTTTTTTAAAAAGTTAAAAACAGGCTAAGAAAAAAATAATGAATCATCAAGGAAAAAAGCAATAGATTTGGCTATGCCAATGGTCTACATATTAGAATTAATGAACACTTTAAAATAACTACAATTCATATGTTAAGAAATAGTGAAAGATAGAGAAAAAACATTAGAAGTTAATGAAATTTACCAAAGTACTAGGATCTATCAACAAGACTAAAGAATCAGTTGACAATGTAAACAGGAAATAAAATATCTGAAATTATGAATAGTGGGTAGTTTTAAGTGGACGCAAACATCAATTACCAAATGAAAGTCAACTGGGATAATGTAGAATATAACAGATCATAAGAGATATTTTGGACACTCTCCAAAATATACCATAATTATAATCAAAGATTTAGAAGGAGAGAAGAAATATAATGGGGCAAAAGCTATATTCAAAGGAATAATGGCTAAAATTTTCTAAAAAATGATGAAGGACTCACAGAGACACGAAACCTAAGTATACCTTGAGCAGTATATACAAAAAGAAAGTGTGCCTCGGCACTTCACAGTAAAACCGCTGCAAAGCAAAGAAGAAAAGAGTAAATCGTGAAAGTCAGCCACAGGAAAAGGGACACCTTCTCTTCAAAGCACAACCACAAGAATGATGGCGGACTTCTCAACACTAATGACGGAAGTCAGAAGGCGGTAGATGGCATCTGTGGGTTTCCAAAGAATAAACACTGCTGACTTAGAATTCTAGAACAAGTGACTGTATTCTCTCCTTCAACAATAAATGTGAAATGAAGACGTCTGCAGACAAAGCCTGGAGAATGTTGTCAATAATAGGGACACAGTTAAAAATAAAAGTCTGAACTACAGCAAGTTCTTCAGGCAGGGGAAGAAAACTGATCTGAAATGTGAACACAGAAACACAGAGTGGAATTAAAAGCCACCAACTGAAGGTAAATAGCTGGATGAATATGTGTGGATGTGAGACACGGCCCACTGGGGTTGGAGGCCATGATCCCGAAAATTGCATTGCACAGATATTTTCTATGATAGTATATTTCTTTATTCCAAAACTCCTGTAAGATGGCTAAAAAAACACCCCTGCAAAGAGCACTGAATGTTAAGTCCCTTACAATTATGACAAATATTGTGCATTGCTTATACTGAGTCTTGTTATCTTTTCTTTTGTTTCATTCATGACCCAGGTTATATATAGTTCAGGGAAATATTAACAGATAAAGTAACTAATTGTAGGTATTAAATGAAATACATATAGCCACCTTTGTCTCAGTAAATGTTCTACACTAAATTATCAAATTCAATTCCATTAACTCAATAATGGCTTATAAATATTACACAAGATATTAGGCATGCAAAGGAGAATTGGGAGACCTGTACCTAGAACTTAACATATTTGAGTTATCTAGAACCTATGCCTCCATTTAGTAGACATTTGTTTTAGTTACTGTTGGAATTCTTCCCTGTTTCCACTTACAAAACCTTGTCTTGGGGAATTACTTTATTCCAGCTCCAACCAGAGTGCCCAGCAGGAGCTACTAAGCAGCACTCATTGTATCACTGGAGACGTGAGTAGCTGTATAATCGGACTGGAGCCAGCCAGAATCCCTGTCCGGTACTTCCAAGTTTATACTGAAGGAAAAGAATTGCATCCTTTCTGGATGCGAAGCTGAAAAAACATGAGCCTAGAAGTCACTGGTGTTCATGACATGGCTGAGTGGAAAAGTCAACACAGTGGAATAAAACCAAAATGCAAAAATGAAAAATAAGGGAGTCACTCCTCTTGAAATTTTACTGAGGTAATATATATTTTTACCCTCCCCGCAGTTGATTATTTGAGCTATCACTGCTTATTTGTTATATTTTATGCTTATTTATTTAGTTCTTTATTTTGCTCTGTGTTCGTTCTTATCTAAGCTATTTAAAGTTTAGTTTTACTTTAGTTTCTCAATGTCTCACTCCTTCACTTGTAAAGTTATTATAATATTTGAGTCAGTAACGTTGTTTTGGTTTGAAGTAGCAGAAAACCTGACTCAAACTGGATTAACTAATTTTGAGGATCAGATCACTGAAAGCTTCAAAGTAGGGCTGGCATTAAGTGACAGCCCAGCAGCTCAGTGTCATCACCGAGATTACATTTTCTCCTTCTCTCTGCTCTGCTCTGTGCAGGACCAGTATCATCTGAAAACAGTTCACCTCGTGGTTGCCCGGGTAACATTCTATTACATTCACATCCAGCAGAGAAAAAAAATGCACCTTTCTCTTTGAATTTCCTGGAAAAGACCTGAAAGTTGCTCTGATTGGAATGGTTTAGGTCACAATTACATATTGTTCACACACCATAGCTGGTCTGCAAACGATGAGAAAAATATAAAACCTGGTAGCAAGGTTTAGAAAATAACATAGTCATTTAATATTGTAGCAACATAAAATGTTACGTTGAATGGAATAAGAGGAAGATTAGGCTTGAATCTTGTATGGTATGTCTTTAGTTCTATAATTAATATGTCTCATACTAAGTTATTTTGGAAGTATAAATAACATCATTTTGACGTAGAAAAAGACAGTTAACAAAATTGTCCTCCGCTGCAGAATTTTTGTTTAGTTTACGAACCCACTTCAGAAATCTAAGCTTTGTGGTAGAGTGGGCGGAATGTGCTACTGTTTTGCCCTCGATTATCTGTTCCTATGTATTTATTTTTGGAGGGGGTATTAAAATGGAAAAGGACTCAGCCCCCCAAAACCATACCTATTTATTATTTTTAGTTACATTGATTATTATAACCATCAACACCATCTTCGACAAATTTCCAAACAATCTGGCCAAGACAATAAAAAGGCAAGTTGACACTTATTTGGTTCCAAAGAATGGTGACACTTTCTTCAGTTGTCTCAGGTGCAGAGAAGCACCTTCATCAGGGCACTGTTTCCCATGGCAGTCTCTACCCAGTGGCCCATCAAGGTGGAGATACAAAAAGTTGACCATTTCAGTGCAGCAGGGGGTGACTCTGATTGCCATATATGGCTCCAAATCCATATGGTGTGGCCTGGATCTTCTCTGAGCCCTCCCTGATAAAGGGAACCAGAATAGAAGGACAGGTAGGGAGTGATTTGTTGGTGTGGGATATTTCTCTCAACATACAAGGCTTAAATCTCTGGCAAATCACCATGAACTGTGCAAAAAGACTATCTGTGGGCTCCTGCAAGCATGAAAAAAGCAATGCTCAGTAAAACTCCAGAACTGCTACAGCAGACAGTGGAAGAAGGGAACACCAGTTCAAGGAGGTTGTTGGTGCTGGGTGGGTATACTTAGGAGGACTAGATGGCGCACGAGACGACTGTGTTCCCTTTGAAGGTCCAGAAAGTCCACATTTGCCAAAGGTATGAACAACGCACTGGGGAGACAGACACTAGCATCACTAACCAAGGTCTTGCAGCTCTCGTCTGTACCAGTGTGAAGGCTGAAAGACATACAGAAATAGGCTTCCTCTTAGCATGCAGGTGGTACAGGGAGTGGGGCTTTAGTGCCACCGGCTAGGAGATTGTAATTACCTAATTATCTTAATGATCAGGAGGGGCAGAGGGGAGCCAGGGAGTTTCACTCACAGGGAGTTATGGGAATGGTTCCTAGGACATAGTGCCCCTGGGAACAAGGCAGGTGGTCAGCTCGCAAGGGTGCTGCTTAGCCCACCATCTGAGGAAACAGAGGATGATCATTCAGGTGGCAGAAAGCAGTCAGGCAGCCTAATAGAAGTTCTAGGACCCCCTCACCCATTTCTGGACTTTACTCCTTTCCAGATTCAGAACCTATTGCCTACAGAGGTGGCCAAGTCTTGGGGAAGAAGGATGCAGCAGTGCGGTAGCAAATCCACCATGAATGGACAGCCAGCCATTCTCTCCAGAGAGGTCTGTAGTCATTGAGAGCAAGAAGAAATCAACGTCTTGAGGCCTGCTGGACACTGGGACATCAAGCATCATGATGACTGCCTGGTCCCAGGAGAGTCCCGAATTCGAGTTTCACTTCCTGTGGCTCCACTAGGACCCACAGATCCACTCAGTGGTCACGTTAGAATCTCTAAATACACAATTGCAATGGACATACTTAATATTTGGCATAACTCCCACATGGATACCTTGTCTGTGGGGGAAGCTCTCTTGGAGGAAGACAAAATAAAGACTCGAATTCCACTCTGCCACGATAGTAAAGAGAAAACAATAATGCGTTCTGGGGCTAGCAGTATGAATTAACAAGGATCTAAAGCATGCAGGGGGATGTTCTCCATCATCTCGCCATCCCACTCACCAGGCTGGCCCCTGCAGAAGACAGACGACGACGCTAGTCTATTACCAACTCGAACGAGTCACAGCTCAGTTCCAGTGCAAGATGAGTAGTTCTCGCTGGAGCAGATTTCTATGGCTTTGGATGCTGGAAGATGGCATTGATTCAGGGAGTGTATTCTTACTTTATTACACACTTTCGACTGCCAGAAGAGGATTAGAAACAGTTCGTATTTACACGACCCAGGTACAATACATGTTTACACTTTTCCTCCAGAGCTGCATTGCCTGCTCTGTGCTCCATCACTTTATGGTATTAAGAGACCTGGGATATTTGAATATCTCAACACACCACATTGATCTGCTACATTATTGTTAATTAAAATGGATAATCAAGTAATATTTAGCAGTCTGTACAGGCTCTAGGAAGACAAACACACAACAGAGATAGAAAATAAACCACTTGTGGATACAGGGCCCAGATACGTCATATTGAGTACAAACAGCCACATTTCTGGTCTCAAACTCCGTAACTGAATAGATAATAAACACACATTCTTAAGTTTGAGTGTAATACACTCATATTTGAAAACTTGAGTTTCACGAGAGACTGTTTTAAAACAGGAGCTAAAATAGATCATTTAATATCACAATATTTGCATAATTTGTTGTTCTAAACAGAAACATTAGATTTAATCTATTTGGGTTCCAACGGAGTCTGTGTTAAAATACACGTATTAATGACTAAGAAACTCGGGCTTCTCAACACTTGAGTTTGATTGCGTGTGGTATTAATCACCACATAAAATCAACTTCCAATTCCATGCAATTAGAATTGCTCAAAGGAAAAGCATTCTTAAAATTAAAGATTCTCCAACAAGGAAATAATTACACTGCTAAAATATTTGGCACAGGGAATTAGCATTGTGAATTATTCTAACTTTGCAGACAAATTTAATGACAGCTTTTGTGGATGACAGAAATAATGGGCCACTATGCATACAATATATATTTTTAAAAACCTAATTATTGTCAGTTTTGATTAGCTGGGCTAATCACAGAAAACAGGAAGGTCAATACTTTATACCAAAAATAATTCTCAAATAATTAACATTTTTTTTCTTTCCAGAGAATTTTTTCTCTGTGGATTTGACATTCCCATTATATCTTTTCCCCCTTAAGGTAAAATTCAAACTAATTTACAATTTAATTCAATGATTTAACCATTATCCCTTTCTGGACTTCTTTTCATAGGAACATTTTCTTCATTTACTGCTACCTACCTTCCAACACATAGCACGTTCTGCCTTCTGTCATTCATGTCGATGTCTACAAAGAACCTAATAACACTGTTCTTCCATTATCTTTTTTTGTAGGCAAGAATCATCAAAATCCTTAAAATTTAACACTTCAAGTAAGAAAAAAGCAAGTATATTGTAATATTGAAAATTATAATACACTCTTGTTATTTAATTACATGAACATATTCAGCATTTCAGCAGTTTTTTGGGAAGCGAATGCTAAGGGGGATCCGTAGGCATCAACTTTTTCCAGAATACACTCTTAGTAATTTGTAACAGAACTGCAAGCATTGGAGGTTTGTGAAGAGCATGATTTCCATGTCACATACTACAAAAATAAATATGCATTCTAACTGATAAATGGAGTTTTAAAAATCAATATGAATTAGCTAAGTGAAAACTGTTTCCATAGTTGGATTTCAGCCCCCTGTAATCTGTGATCTTTAAACTAGGACACATTTTTCGGAAAGACAACCAACCAACAGAATCACAAGAAATTATCCGTACACATGAAATGATCTCCTTAATAAGACTCTCACTGTCTTAAGTGATTTTATTTCAATGAAGTAGAACTTTGAACAATAATAAAACCAATTTCAGTGGTAATTAGTCTGCAATCATCTTTCATTTTCCATACCAGCTGGGTAAAACAATGGGTCTCGTTCTTTGCAGTGTACATGTATATATAATATATAATACGTAACACATATATTTATAACATATACATGGAATCAATACCACTAACAACTTCAGTTATCGAATCTAAGGCTTTCTAGGAAAACTTGAAGGCATTCCAGTGTTGACACTGTTTTTATTGTTGTTGTTCACTGTTTTTCTGTAAGTTCTGATAGAACACCTCCCCCGCCCCCACATTATGGTAAAAGGACCATTTGAAAAACTAGTGTGTTACAATTTGGACCATCGTGATTTATCAAAAATATTCCTAATTAACTTACAACTAAAGCAAAGTATACAATTTCCAGGAAATAAATGAACAAAATGTAAAAATATCTCATATGTGTTTCCTTAAACATGAGTGAGTAGAAGATTGATTGATTATCTGGAATTAAATAATTTTAAAAATGTGAAGCTTTTTTTGATGTAGCAATTATCCTTTTATTATTTTGGGGACTGTGTAAGCCTAAAATACTTAAGGAACTTAATTTAGCTGCATGCCTAGAATAGTTTCAATCAAATTAAGTACACAGATTCTCAAATATATTACTAATAAAAGTAGTTTAACATTAATAATGAAAAGATTTGTGGGAAAGGAGAAAATTGTGATTTATGTTTTTCACAAATAAGCTGCCGGTTTGACTCAATTAGCACAGTTCTAATGGCAAACACAAGGTCCATATTTTAGAAATTGAATGAGTAAGGTTGCTATAATAATAAGCTGGCCTTTCTTCTTGAAGAAAAAACTGAACGATGGGCAGTGCGCTGCTCCCCGCAGTTCGGGTCTACACTGTGTTTCTTAGTGCACAATTGGAGAACGGCCTTCAGGCAAATAAAAAGGTCACTTGCTGAGTTTCTTAGTTTCTGGTCCCTCGGCCACAAGGTCTTCCAACAACACCATCCTGTCAAATTGCCTTTTTATTGGCAAGTCTATTGATTTCCTGATTAATGTACAAACTCTTTTATTGGCATTTACTACAGGAGATGTAATTTTAATGTTTGTATGATCGATAGTTCCATCAACACTAAAAATCCCTACTGTTCGTTCCAATGGCTCTAACTACAGGGAATGGTCTATTTCTTGATAAATACAGGGGAAACATTGTAAATATTAGCAAACCAAGGAAAATGGATGTTCATGTGGTGTTCTGTTATGTTTTACACCCAAAGGAAAGAATTAAAACTAAAATCAAAACAAAAGAAAAAAACATTTCACATAATTCTTCGTAGAGGGAGCAACCCAGTGGATGTGAGCTGTTGGGTGCTGAATACGTAAAATATATGCAAAGCAGGTACTTTTACAATCCCCAAAGTTTAGTCTTTCTAATGCAGAATGTGTAAGTACATATTCCAAAAACATATGACTCTAAATTTTAATTGGAATAAATCAGTTCAATTATAGTAATGGAAGTCCATGATGGTAATTCCATGACAGTAAAGAGAGAGATTTAAAAACTTCATAAATTAAGCTTAGATACCTCAGAGTAATTGCCAGAAATGTAATAAAGTTGTCCTTAAAATTATAACAGGTATTAAAATTAAACAATTTTGCTGAATATATATTTTTATTTATTATGTTTAGAATTAAATGAGTTAAGACCAAGTGAAACTTATTCCAAGTATGCAAGGTTGGTTCAATGTTCAAAAATAAATCAGTGTAAATTAATATATCAATAGGTTAAAGGGGGAAAATCATATCAATTAAGGTATAAAAGCATTTGATAAAAGCAAATATCCTTTTATGATAAAAAGAAAAACTCTCAGCAAATTAGAAATAAGAGGGCACTTCCTCAACTTGGTAAAGAACATGAACAAACACGAGTAGAATACTTTCTGACGGGACACTCTTCACCAGAGATCATGAACAAGGCATGGGAGTCCACCATTATTCACCACGACTTTTAGGTACAAAACCAAAGTCACAATCCACACAAGAAAAAAATTAGCTGGGCTTTATTTAAGTAAAATTTTGATTCATAAAGGATATTATTAACTAAATGAAGTCCAGCTATTGTTTGAGAGAAAATATTTACGAAATGTTATGATTAAGGACATACATCCAAAATGTAGAAAGAACCCCTCAAATTCACCAATGAGGAAACAAACAATCCAACAATGTAATATGGAAAAGATCTAACCAGATATTTTTGCAATGAAGATATGCAGATAGCAAGCAAGCATATGAAAAGATGTTTAGCATTGCGTGTCCTTGGGGAAATGCAGATTACAGTGCTGTGAGGTATCATGAAACAGCTACTTAAATGACAACTCTCCAAAAATTGGCAAGAGCGAAAGTTGAGTAACAGGAACTGTCATTCATGGGTGGTGGAAATGCAAAATGTGAGTATTTATATAACTTTATTCACTACGGCCACACAAGAAGCAGCCAAGATATCCTTCAGTAGGTTACTAAGTCAACTATATAGTACATCAATTAAATTAAAATATTATCCAGCAATAAAAACATAAGTCCATCAGAGACATAAATGGGTTTGAAATGATTATTGATAAATGAAAGGAGCCAGTTACCCTTCAATTTAATAAAAAACAATATAATGAAATATTTGATACGTAAAAAAAAGAAGCCAGTCTGAACAGACTGAATACTTTAATTTACATTTATATGGACACTCTGGAAAAGGAAAAACTACAGAAATATCAGGTCCATTGATGAGAATTTGTTTTGAGGTGGAGAGTTAGCAGGCAAAGCACAGCGGATTTTTAATTATTCTGAGTGAAATTATCCAGGGTGATACTGTAAGGGTAGATATATGGAATCATCCTCTCGTCAAAACCAAACTTTTTAGCACTAAGAGTCAGTCTTAATGTATACAAATAAAAAATCATTTAGGAGTCAAGGAATCCCAGGATAAAATCTAGAATTTAATATAGTAACCTAACTATTGCACATATACAAAATAACCTCAAAAAGTGGAGGAAAAATTTGTTAATTTAAGAAACCTGAAATGAGTGAATCTATAAGACTAAAGGCAAATGAAATGGTACATTAGCACTTCATTCTAGTTGATAAAGTGGTCCATGGTGTACAAGGTAACAATTCTGAAACTTATATATATATACACTTTATGTGGACAGTTTTTGCTTTCCACATTTTTTAACTTTTTAAAATGTGTTTACAAAAAAAATCTTTAATTATGTATGTGGCTCATATTTGTGGCTCACATTGTACAAAAAGGGGACCGTGATGTTCTAAGCTGTCACACATCCAAGAAATTCCAAATTTCTGAAGGTCAGAAGTACGGATTTATAAGACTTAACATGTCCAAACTTATTTCTGAAAGATCCACATATGAAGAATTCCTGAGACTTTTTGAACATTTCAGTACAGGGATGTCAGCCGACGGAGCCCTGCTTCCTCACTGTCAGAGTGGGGGATTGCAAATAAGCCAGGAGAGGGGGCTAGAACAGCTCTCGTGCTGATAGATGAGATTGGGACATCAATGTGAGCAAATGCATATTTTAATACAGATGTCTACATACAAAAGCATTTATGGGTTACTATATTCATATGCATTTCCTTTCTCTGGCAGCTCAGGGTGCCTCTTTGCAAAGGTTCTCCAGTAGCAGCAGGCACCCCTAGAACCAAACTCTGGTTTCTGATATCATTCTCCAACAAAAGGAATCAGAGCTGCTTGCAGACCTGGCTGTTCTAGAACTGAGGCAGGAAATGCACAAGATTAGCCTGGAGCATCTCATGGTCTCATGGTGTAGAATGTAAGGGAGCGCTTGATCACACGCAATGATGAGACCACCCAGCAGCCAAGCGGACAAAACTGAAATAATGAGAACACAAAAACATAGAGCAGCACGGGTCGGTAACACCTGCCCCAACTTGAGCCAACCCCCTTCTTCTTTTCTCAAGGCTTCGATGGATTGTATCACAAATTCGTTGTGTTTTTAGGTTGAATTTAAACACACATGCACATAAAACTCATTCTTTACATCTTTTAGACTTGTATTCCTTTACCATTTATTCAATTGGTCTGTGAGGGACTCCGTCATTTCCACCATCTGGCACGTGCCCTTCCACCCGGAGAAGCCCAATTGTTTAAACTCTAAGACATGCATGAAAGACACAGGGGCATCTGGCAGTCGCTCTCCAGGCGTGTCCAACCTTTCTGCGTCTCTGGGCCACACGGGAAGAATAGTTGTCTCGGGCCACACATTGAATACATTGTGACACGTGATCACAAAAGAACCTCGTAATGTCTTAAATAAATTTGTGATTTTGCATTGGGCCGCATTCATAGCCATCCTGGGATGCATGAGGCCCGCAGGCTGCAGGTTCGACACCCTTGCGAGGCAATTTTTTAGAATGTGTTTATATGTTCATTTAGAAAGCATTGATTAGGTGGTAGGGGGAATATTGGCTACAAACTGGTTTGGGTTTTTAAAAATTGTATTATTCTGGTGATTGATCAAGTGGGTGATTAGCATATGTATAATTATAAAAATGAATGCATTGATATGCTCTTTAATAAGTTTGGGCAAAGAATAAAATGATGTCTAAATGAGTTCTTATTCTCCATAAAATATAATGCTTTATATTTAAGCATGTTTTATATTTAGAGGATATATACATTTAGAACTGCTTTATATTTACAGCAGTATATTTAGACATACACCTCCAAGTCTGTGTATTAAAATAATGTGTTGCTCCTCTTTAGTTTATGGGAACAAGAGGGGTGTTGTGAAGAGGCAGTGTGAGCTCTGCAGAGACGTATGAGAAGAGAACCTAGTATGTTACTATTTATCTTGCTCATTTTGACATTTGCAATTTTCTTCATACAGAAAAATAAATTTAACAGGCTTCCTTGTTTCCCAATCAATCCCTCTGGAATTGGAATTGTGCTATGTAAATAACACAAAATAACTCCCATTAATTCTCAGAATAATACTGAGAGTCCGTTCTAGATAAATTAATTGAGACTGTCATTTTTTTATTATTTAAAAATAAGAATGTGATGTTATCATTATGAGTTAGACTCATTTTACTATTATTTTAATGTAGGTAATACTTTATGAATCACCTTTAAGGTCTGAAATTTAATAACTAAGTCAGATGACAAAAAATGGTGTTAAGATGCCTTATCTGTCAGGGATTTATTATTGACTTTATTTCAGTGGGACGGTAATAGATTTAAAATTAGAGGTAACTGAGCTCTGTGGGGTTTACGTTCCTACAGGGAACCCTAAGCAAACCACTGCACATCAGTCTTAGAAGTCATTAAACAATTCTTCATTAAAGGGGCAGCGATGACAAGGAAGAGAAGAAAAAAATGACTGCCAATTCAGCCCTCAGCTTCTCCATAGTTAAAAACAAAGAAAGACAGGAGAAATACAAATCGAAAAACAGTGAGGAATGACCTTACCTGGGAGTTTCAGTGCGACCTGCAAAATCAAGTACAACGTGCTGTCATCTGAGGAAGGGCTTAGACAGAGCAAGCAACAGGGGTTCAGGCTGGGGCAGGTGGCGTGGGGCGGCCAGGGGCAAGGGATGTTATCTCGGCTGCGGGCACTTGACCTGACCTCCAGGCACGGGAAGGAAATGCAAGGTCACTGGGCTATCTTATTACGGTTTTAGGAAGGAATTGGTAAAAGTTTCTGATGACTGGGAGATCATAAAACCCTAACAGGTTAATACTTATTATTCAAAGATCAGTGGTGTAAAATTCAAGGTGTTTCCCAATCTGTACCCACACGTAGAGTTTGCGTGGAGAGTGAGTGATATATTGAGTAGGCACTTTTAACTACATAAATGAATTAAATGACTATATATAGTTTCATATCATCATCACTATTATAGTTTCAAAATAATCTAATAACTTTCTTAAAAGAAATTTGTAGATAAGCCATTATGCAATTTCTTCCTCATGCTTATTTAAATGTGTAGCATATATTTTACTTGGTACTCCCTCCCAACCTTCTGTAGATATTTTTCAATAACGCTACTTAGGCAATATTAAAAATAGTAATTTAGTAACAAGTATTTAAATATGAATATGTGAAATTTAAAGCTAAGTCACTTTGACAAAAGTCTTTTTCACACAACAGAATGCACACAAAAATGACAGAGCTCATAAGCTTTCAAACAAAAACTACTCTTTTTAACAGAAAATGCAAAAAAAAAAAAAGGATGCGGAATATCAATAGAGACATTGTGAGGCAGTTCTGAGAGGACCACAAATTTGGTTGTTGAGAATGTCTAACAATATAGAGGATGGCAACCGTGCACTGAACAGAGGAAGTAATTAAATAACTTGGGGAGCACGTTGTACGTGACCCCCAATGGGTCTGGCACGCTCTCTCTCCTGGGAGTGCAGGTGGAACCTGCAGCTTCCTTCTAATGAATAGACTGTGACAAAGGTAACGGATGTCACCCCTGCAATTGTGTTTGTTATCTAAGACTCTTAGCTGGTAGTGGGGGGCCAGTAGCTGAGAGAGAGAGAGAGAGAGAGAGAGAGAGAGAGAGAGAGAGAGAGAGAGAGAGAGAGAGAGAGATTCTCCTGCCAGCCTTGAAGGAGTAAGCTACCCCACTGAGGGAGGGTCTGTGGAAGGACCGTGGGGCGGGGAGCTGCGGGCAGACTCCAAAACCTGCTGGGCCTCGAGTCGACAGCCAGTGAGAATAATCCAGAACCTCAGTTATAGAGTCACAAGGAGATGAATCCTGACACCAACTGACATGAACTTGGAAACACATTCTTCCCCAGTGGAGTCACCAGAAGAAAGGGCAGCCTGGCCCACGCCTTGACAATGACCTTCCAACCTGGGGCAGAGTCCCAGGGAGCCAGGCCAGGATGCCTGGTTCTCAGAGACTGTGAGACCATAAAGGCGCATTCGTTTACGCCAGGAAACTTGCCTAATTCATGGCACAACAACAGAAAATAGACAAATAAGATATGATAGGTATAAAAATGAGTTGGGATATGGAAACGTTTGGATGCTTCAGTAATTCACTCACAGTTGATAAACAGAATACATTTAGACACAACGCACTGAAAAAAGTGTTAGTAAATTCAAAATTAAATATAAGGAGTCTGAAATGAAGCATGCAGAGATATAATAGGAAAATATAAAATGTAAGTTGAGACACTGTGGTGAGAAGCAGTAGTTACAGCACATAGTTCAAAGAAGTTACCGAGGGAGAGAATACTGATGATAACAAGGAACCGGGAACACGGGACGCCACGTGCATCTAAAGGAATGTTGTGACTGAGTCTCTTCTAACACTGAACAACGTATGAATCCTCACCCTAAATGCATCGGTGGCTAACATTAGCAGAACTGAGTAAATTTTGGAAAAATCACCACTTAGCCCCTGCATACTGAAATGTGAAGACGACAAATATAAAGACAAACAGGAAGAGCAAGCCAAGAGAAAAGACAGATCTCCTGCAGAAGCACAACAAGAAAATTAATAGAGATGCCATATAAACAGGAGAGATCTGGGAACATCGGAGTCACAGCATCAAAGTGAAGTGGAAAATCACAGGCAATTGGAATTCAGTTACTCTCTCCTGCCATTCAAGCAAAAGGGTCCCCTGTCAACATTTTGGGGAAATGATGCAGAAATGTACTACCTGAAGGCCACCAGGGAAAGGAGCACTAAAGACTAACAATCATGAAGTTGAAACATTAACCCATTGATTTAAGTAAGTGAATTAATTAAATGAACATGAAATTAATTAATATTAATCAAGACATAAGAAAAGAGGAAGCTATAGTGAACAAAGAAATTTATATAGCAAATCAGAAGGTATAAATAATAAAGTATTATATATTAAATAAATAATAAAAATAGAATGTAAACTTCCCATTCAATGGAAACTGGAGTTAGAAGTACAGATATGAATATAGAAAAGGGAAGTGGAAGTTTAAAGAGAGATCATTCCACTCTTTCTTTCTTATTTTATAACAGCCAAAAGTGTATTATTAATTTTAACTATAAATTGCCATATTTATTCTAAAATATTAAATATGTTATGGGAAGAATAAAATGTATACTTTATCAAACATTAAAAATATCTAAATGCAAAGGACTTTATCAATCCTACAAATGAAGAAATTTTTAAAAAGTAAAGCATCACGAATAACAGGTACATTTTAAAGTGCTAATAACTGCAAAATCTCACTATAACTATAACTGCAAAAATCTCGCTATGATCACTATAATCACGTTACTCTCATCTATTAAAAGCCTATTCAAGAGAGCTTCTCTTGAAACTATGTACTGTTTTAAGAAACAAAACTAAGCACAACTTTACAGAATAAGTGAAAATTAATGGGTAGAGGAAGGTACAGTTAAAAAAGTGAAATCTCCCTCTCCAAAAAATTATTGTGCCTGAGCATTTACATTAAAAACGAACCTATGACAAAGTACAAAAGTTCACACCAAGAAAAGTAAGGGTATAAGTAATATTTTAAAAGGGTCAGACAGATAAATGTAGCTAAAATATAGTCAAATTATAAACAGAAAAAAATGCATTCTTGACATTTGCAACAACATGGGTGGACCTCGGAGTAATATACTAAAGGAGATAAGTCAGGCAGAGGAAGACAAATATTATGTGATCTCACTTACGCGTGGAATCTGAAAACAATACGAAAACCAAACAAGTTCATAGACACAGAGAACAGACGGGTGGCAGCTACAGCAGGGGCTGGGAGTGGGAGAAGTGGGTAAAGGGGCTCAAAGGGTACAGACTCCAGTTATGAAATCAGTAAGTCATGGGGATTCAATGTACAGCGTGGTGACGGTAGCTAATGATTCTGTACAGCATATTCAAAAGTCGCTAAAACAGTAAATGTTCAAAGCTCTCATTACAATGAAAGAAACTGTAACTATGGGACGTGATGGACATTACTAATTAGCCTTTCTGTGATGGTCACATGGAAGTACAATTGTGAAATCATTACATTGCACACCTGGAAATTAATACAATTAATTTGTAGGTGTTTTGTGTCACCTACACTGCAATTTAAATTAGTGAGATTAGAAACACAAAAATGTCTTTTTTACTCTGCCATCTAAGTGAAGAAATTAAAGGTCAGAAATTATTGTGAATGATTTATACGGACAGAAGTTGGGGAAACTGAGATTCTAATCCGGGTCCACTGGATTCAAAGCCCGATGAATCTCTGAAGACACTCATGGCGAATATCACACAGCAGGCGGTGTAGGCGCAGTATCTGCAGAAAGACCGGGGAGAATTTAATCACCAGGTCTTTATGGACTGTGCAAGCCTGATGAAAAATTGTGGTTATTATTTCCAAAGCTTCTCAGAAATAAATGTTTTCCAACTGAGGGAATAAGATGAGAGATAAAAATTAATAATAAATATTTTAAAGTTTGATTGAAGATGTTTATTTTGGTTCCTATTTATTAATTTACTAACTGCTCCATAGTAAAGGAGGAAAAAGAAAGTAATAGAGAAAACCTTACAGAAACCATCAGTTGGAGAATTAACTAACTGATGGGCCAGGTGAGTTCACATATTACTTTTATTTCATGTTCCTATACTTAACAGTGAGATTCCTCATTTCTAAATTCTTAATTATTCATAATTGGACCACTATGAAATATTTGGCAGGGAAATATTTGTCAAGTGGTGAGTGTTGGTAGTATGCGCATGTTTTTATAAACAGTTCAACAGAAACTGTGTGATACATCCATCTACTGAGCACGAAGACTTCCCACGAGGACTGTATGTCTGTCCGCTTTGTCTTTGTTCAACAATTTAGATTCTTTTGGTAATGCTATCAAGTAAACATGGAGAGGCCCTGGGATCTCCGTAGCTCCTCCGAGGAAGGAAGCCCTCTGACATTAAAGGACAATGTATTCATCTGGAATTCTTTTCATTTATTATTTAAATGCTCCCTAGAACAATCCACATATTCCTTTATTTGATAAAACAACAGGTTAAGAATAGATGGGCATTCATTTAGGAGCTTCTGCTTGAATAATTGTGGTAAGGTAGTGTGTCAGCAGAAGCTGAAATGATGCATCTAAATTACTGTCTTTTGAAGAACTGCAGGGGGAATTTAAATGACAAAATAGGCAGTGACCTAAACATTGTCAGCTAAGCAGAAGTCTCCCCCAGTTCCTTGGACCTACTGAGAATTCTCTTGCTGTGACTCATGCTAGTTTTCCAATGACAAGCTTTAGATTTTAAACTATTCATTTTTTCTTATAATTGCATTACACTGTAGGACCATGAAAATAATTAAAAGGATATATGGAGAATGCTATATGAAGCAAAAAAAAAGATAGTTGAGTTCTTAAAAGGAAAATTGATGGTAGTACAGATATTAGGTATGCATACAGGCCGAAAAAAACCATGAAGTTACCTATGCTAAATACTGCTAATTATAAAACAATATCATTTAGATGTAAGGTGCTTATAGTAGAATAGCATAACAGCTAAAAAAAGAAAGTGCAGTTTCTCTGGCTCTACCTCCTGCCACAATCTCTGCTATGCCTTGCTGGGTTTGGTTTGGTTTTCCTCTTACATACATCCGGATTTATCCTGGATCATAATCCACTTGAGATTGGCATATTCTCTCAACAAGCTATTGAAAAACCATAGAACAAGATAAGAAACCAGGTGTCTTTGTTTTGTACCTTTTTTTCTTTTAAGACTTTGTTTTTTGGTAGGTGGTTGTTGGTTTGTTTGAATATAATGAAATAGAATAATAACTGCCATACAGAGGGAAGTACAAAGGTGAGTGGAGGCTGCTTCAACAGACCCGTGGAACACGGGCGCCGATCAACAGACATCACTATTTTTCTTGGACACAGTCTATAATTTACCTATAAACAAAGCTGATAAACACACACACACACACACACACACACACACACACACACACCATGGAGAGCAGTTATCAGAAGTGGTTTTATGACTCTGTGAGCTTTGTAATGCAAGTGTCAGAGTAAGTCTATCCCAGCTAAGGACTGTCATTTCAGTCTCGGACTTGGTTCTTCATTTCTTTTCCTCTGATCAGCTTCTTCACAATAAACAAACATCCATGTGTTCTATTGTCTGGTCACAGAATGCAAATATGCGTGAAGGAGGCCTTGGCCGAGGTCAAGCACTGGATGCCACAGGAGGCAGCTGCAGGATAGTAGAAAGGGTAACTGCTCGTTTGCAGATCCCCTACTACTTCGGGAGAGACAATATCTCAGGCAGCTTCCGGATCATCAAGACCAGAGGCTGGACAATTATCCCCAGGAGCCTCAAGAACTGTCTTTCCTGTAAGGGTTGAAGGGTGGGACAGTCAACACCAGAAGCCGCCGGCTCATTTACTAGACTACACTCTAAATAATCACGTTTATTCCAGATTATAGCCCAAACCTCACACCATCTTAGCTAATACATTTTTCACATATTTTAAGGACAGCTTTTTAAAGAGAAGTTTTAGTTTCATCATAAAGCTGAGAGAAGGTTACAGAAACTTGAACTGATGTTCACACATCATTATCACGCGGAGTCACAGTTTACATGGGAGGGCTCGCAGGTTTGGACAAACATAGGACACGTATCCACCGTGACAATTTCATAGAGTATTTCTACAACCCTAAAACTCCTCTGTGCTCCCTAATTCACTCTTCCCTCCCCCAGCCACTGGCAACCAATGATCTTTGACTCTTTACACAGTTTCACCTTTTACAGAATATGGTCATATAGTAGGAACCAAACAGTACTGATATCTTTTTTGGAAAAAATATTTTCCTTTGCATTCATCCTTACATCCAACTGCTATCATGAACTTGGATGTATGCAGCCATTTAAAAAATGTTTTATATGTATATATTATATATACATATATATGAACATGTATTTGTGAATACACATTTATGAATAAATGCTCATTTATGGATAACATACACAATATTTTAATTCTTATTTTTTATATTTTTTGGTATTCACAAATGTGTTTATTGTTATGTCTTCATTGTGGAAGGCTTTAATGCTACAAAGTATCCTACTTTGTCCAATAGGATAGCTGTTGAATATTAATTTGTCTGATGTCATGATTTGATTTTTAAGTTTATTTTTATTGTATTTTCCATTACCATTTATCCCCCTTACACCCTCTTCTACCTCTGTCTGCTCCCCTCCCCCCGCAATCCCCACACTGGTGTCCCAGCCCCTGAGTCCTTTTTCTCTCTTGCCCCATCCCTCCACCCACCAACCCCTCCTCCCCAAGGCAGTCAGTCTGTTCCATGTATCTGTGAGTCTGTCTCTGCTTTGCTTCTTCAGTTTGTTCTTAAAACAGTACTTTCCTGAAACATATTTTCATGCAATACTGTTTGCTTTGAAAACTATCCAGAATGAATACATGAATATCTCAAATTATTTAACCAGTCCCATAATAATGGATATTCAGATTTCTTTCAAAGTTTTATCATTACCCCCCAAAATCCTGAAATGAATATCATTATTGTTTCCTTATTTAAATCCGCCAAATGTCTCTAGCATATGTTTGTAATCTGAATCAGTGTTTATGGGTCTGCACAATTGCAAAACAGCATTCCACACTGGGAGGTGGTTTTACAAGAAAATGACACTCCCACAAGCAATTTTCAAGAGATCTTATTTTCAAATGGTTTTTATCCCCCATACAGTTTTCTGCTTTTTTTCCCCCTTAGCTCATCTTTTGATTAAGTTGCAGATTTTCCTTACGTGTCTGATTAGATGTGTTTATCGTGGATTTTAATCCTTTGCCTGACATATGGGACTATCGCTCACAATGGTCCTCACTTCTGTTTTCATTGTTTATTTTTGATCATGCTCATCTTGCTCTGCGGACATCCATGTTATCTGTTGTTTCCTAAAATCATCTTCTGATATTTTTTTATCTCTATTTTATTTTAGCTCAGTATTTTTATCAGTGCCTTTTATCTATATAAGGTTAATACTGGTATTACTTTATAGGCTATGATTTAAAAACTGAGCTTGTTTGAAATATCCTTTTTTCAACTTAATGAGTTTAAAGTTACAATTGTAAATTTTTAAGTTCCACTTATGTTGTGAAATTTTTATATATGTTGTATACATAAGTATATATGCGTGTGTGTGTGTGTATGCCTTCTTTGTCATTCATTGCTAAGTATTTCAGTCCAGTGTAATTTTATATTAATTCATGTGGGATTTAGACATTATTTAATATTTATTTTCTTAGCATATTGCGTGTTTAGGCAGAAAATATGTCTCTCAAGTATTGTGTCTATTTCATAACTTGATATTATTGATGTTCAATTTGCAGCATTTTTTGAATGAAAGGTTCTAAAGTATATTTTAGATTAATTTTATTCATTATATTATTTCAAACTTCTGAAAATGGGGAAAACTTAGATGGCTTTATCAATTAGTTTCTGATGGAGCCCATTTTAAATCTATCACCATCTTTTTGTAGTTCTCTTACAGCTTGTGGGATGTGGTTTACACATTTTGCATCTTTCTTTCAGGTGAATACAAGTTTATAGCAGCTGTATCTTTCTTTATTGACTGTCTTATTTTGTGGTACTCCTACGAATTCCTGTGAATTCATCTCCACTTAAGTGCCAAGGGTTTATGTTTATGGGATCGTTAGGCCAACTTTTATTGATCCAAGTTCATCTTTAACAGTTAGTTTAGTAATTGACCCATTCGTACTAATTTGCTGACTGGCCCATTAGTTGAATAACAATTTCTCTCAATATTCTTATTTCATCTAACAATTTAGTTGTAGTTACCTAGTTTTAATTTTTTCTTCATGCTGGAATATCAAAGAAATTTCAATTTATCTATATGGGCCTGCTGCTGCTACCACATTTAAAGAATATAAATTTCAATCACTGTATTACTATACCTGCAAAAGTTTTCAATTAAATTCAACAATTAAATGTTGAAAATAATTATATAATACTCTAATAAATTTCATATAATTACTGGGAACCTTACATAAGTTATATGAATCTAGATGCTAACATGACCTAATTCACTTTAAAAATATTTTGAAAAATATTGGTCAAAGATGCTAAAACAATGTCAAGAAATAAATAATAATAAATAATAAATCAATAACATGGATATCACTACTTGAAGCACAGATAATAACAAGTCAACGAAAACGATAATACAGAAAGAGCTCTTAAAATAGACCAAAAAGACACAGCAGAACCTTAAATGCATAATGGTAAAAGAAAAAACTGAATGAGGAAAAAATATGTACTGTATGGGTCTAGTTATTTGGAGAAGCAAAACTATGGAGTAAAAAGATCAGAGGTTGACTCAGGGGAGGGAGGGGCACTTAAGCAGGTGGCACAGAGGGATTTAGGGCAGTCAAAGTATACTGTGTGCCTCTGTGATGGCAGACTTACAGTGCTGTTCAAGTCCTCTGCCTCCTCCTTGACCTTCACTCAACACGATCTACGCATTATCGAGGGGGGGCCTGCAAGTCTCCAACTGGATTGAGAAGTGTCTATGCATCCCTTCGATTCTGCCCATGTTTACTCCGTCTATCCTGCGACTCTGTTAAACGTGTGCATGTTTATTCTTAGCATGTCTTCTTGATGAGCTGAACCTGTTCATCAATATGAAATGCTCCTCTGTAAGTCAGTTCTAACACTTTGGGACATAAAGCTGACCTTCCCCAGTGTGAGCGGAGCCATCGCCGCTCTCCCTCGGTTACTATTTGCATGGAGTGTCTTTTCCATCCTTTCACTCCCTCCTTTGGTAGCTTTTGGTCTAAAGTGAGTCTCTTGTAAGCATCACGTGCTTGGATCATGGCTGCTGTTTTCTTCCTTTCTACCAATATCGGTATTTTAATTGGCAACTTTCATCTGTTTATATTTAAAGTAACTACTAATAATGAAGTAGTGACTTCTGCCATTTATTATTATTATACATATCTTACATCTTTTATTTTTCAATTTCTCCACTGTTACCTTTTTTTGTTTGATTTTTTTTTCCCTAGGGTACTATTTTAATCACCTCTTCTTGTCCTTTCCTCCATATTTTCAGTTATATTCTTGGTGGTTACCATGGGGACTGCAACCCACATTCTAACTTTATAACAACTTATTTTGAATTGATACCTAATTATTTTTCAAGGAAAACATGAACTCTGCTCCCACCCAACTCTGCTTCCCCATTTATGTTGTTACTGTCACAAATTACACCCTCTATTTTTGTGCAGTTGACATATTTATTATTTCATGCGCTTGTCTTTAAATAATATAGGAAACACAAAGAGGAGTTATATGTCAAAAATAAAACATACTAGTGTTCATTTTCAGCTAAATAATTATGTATACCAATAATCTTTGTTTTTCTTTTGAAAACCTTTATTATTTCAGAGTCCTTTTAGGTTCACAGCAAAATTAAGAGGCAGGTACAGAGATTTCTCACATACCTCCTATCCTCACACATGATAGACTCCATTTTATCAATACCCCCAGCAGAGAGATACATAGTTAGAGCTGGTTAACCTAGATAACATTATAATCACCAACAGCCTATAATTTGCATTAGGGTCCACTCTTGATTTTGTATGTTCTATGGATTTGGAAAAATGAGTAATGGCGTGTATCTACCATGATGGTGTCATACTGAGTATTTGCACTGCCCGAAAGCTCCTCTGTGCTCTGCCCACTCGTTCCTCTCCCACCCCAACCCCCTGACAACCACTGATCTTTTGTTAATTTGCATTTAAGGCTCCTCCATGCCTTTTGATTTTTTAAAGACTTTTATTCATCTTCAGAGAGGGGAAGTAAGGGAGAAAGAGGAGAGAAACAGCAATGTGTGGTTGCCTCTTGCGCACCCCTCAATGGGGGGATCTGGTCAACAACCCAGGCATGTGCCCTGACTGGGAATCGAACCAGAGACTCTTTGGATTGCAGGCCGATGCTCAACCCACTGAGCCACACCAGTCAGGGCTCTTTTGATTTTTTTTTTAGCTCTGAATAATATTTTGTTGTCTGGATGCACCACAGTTTATCTATTCACCTAGTGAAGTACATCTTAATTGCTTCCAGATTTGCCAACTACAAATAAAAGTGCTACAAATAAAAAAAGCATTCACATTCAGATTTCTATGTGGACATAAGTTTTCAAACCCTTTGCATAGAAAGATCAAGGGGAGTGATTGCTGGGTCATAGAGTAAGAATATATTTAATTTTGTAAGTAGCAGCCAAACTGTCTTCCAAGTGACTGTAGCACTTTGCATTACACCAGCGATAAAAGTGTCCCTTTTGCTACCCACTCTCGCCCGCATTTGGTGTTGTCGGGGGTTTTATTTTGCATTTCTCTAACCACCTCTGACGTGGAAGCATTTTTTCTGTGCCTATATGACATCTGTGTATCTTCTATGATGAGGTGTCTCTTAAGGCTTCGTTTCATTTTTTAATTGGGTTGTTTCCTTACTGTTGAGCTGTAAGAGTTCTTTGTATATTTTGAATAACAGTCCTTTATAAGATGTATACTTTACAGATATTTCTCCCTCTCTGTGGCTTGTCTTCTCGTTTTCATACTGCTCCTCAGACAGCTCCTGGCAGCTCAATAGCTGTTTTGGTGAAGGAAATGATTCTTGGAGCTCCCTATTCTGCGGTCTTCTGTGATGTTCTCTCTCCATTAATATCTTTTTCCTTTGCTAATGAAAAATACTCATTCTGTTAATGACCTACACCATGCTCATTGTTCTAGATGTACTAATTACTTTTAATAGCAAAAAGTTTGAAAGGAAAAAGAACACAGCTTTTCTGTTCAGTATCCAATAACTTTACACAAACACTTGTTATCTGAATGGTAAATTATTCTCTGTAGCCACTTTTACTTTCTTTTATCAATGTTTGCATCGCCTTGTAATACTAATGACAAAAAGTCAAGAATACATTTCCATGCCCAGGAAATAACTCTGGGTCTCAGTTTGAAGAAAAACATGCTGAAGCCAATTGAAGCCAAAAGAAACAGAACACTTGATTTTCAGAACTACTCCTGGTCACAGGTCTTAGATAGTTTACACTACTTAAAACCTGAACAAGCCCTCCAGCTATACCTGGGTTTCATTTCTCACTTCACAGCCTGCTCCCAACTGAAGCCAAGAGATTTAGACTTAAAAGGTTCCCACTGGTAAGGACTGGCTTTTCTCTGGTCCCTTAAATCTTTTTCCCCCCAAATCACATGGAGCATGCACTTGTTATAAATTTTGCCCTCAATATATATGAAATACAAAATAATTTTCTAGTAACAGAAAATGTTTTAGATATTTTAAGTAAGACTTTTTCATGTAGAATTTACAGATATACGTTTATGTGTAATTATTTTTAGTCTGTGAATGTGTGTGTATGTGTTTGTAAAGAGTAGCTCTTCCAATAACAAAATAGCCCTACTCACCCATTTTCATTACTCACTGTCCTTCATGCAAATCTCCAGATGCCTCTGTGCAACCGTCTCGACAAGTCTACACACTACGGAAACTACTCCCATAACTTAACATCTACTTGGCTAGTTTGGGAAACTAACGTACAAAAACTGGTGACTTATTTAAGATCCCAAATGCATATTTTCTAGACTTACTGGCCCTTCTGGTTCTGTTGCTGCTGTGGCCTTGGCACAGTTCCAGGCTGGACTAATTAAGTGCAGTCTCCTTGGGATACCAAGCTCGGCGATCTGAACTGATAGGAAAACGTTGGATTTGTGGATACACACACACAGCCAATCAAAACATAGCTTCAGGCAAAAGTTTGTGGACTGCAAATAACAGAATTCAAGCTAATGTGAGAGAGAAAAGCATGATGTGAAACATCTTGTGTAATTCAAGTACAGTAGAGTCTCACAATGACAGAACTAGAAAATCATCAGAAATTCAGCAACCTGGCCATGCTCTCTTTCTGTATTTTATGTGTTTTATTATTTCTCCCAGCACCTATGATTTAATTCCTCTTCTTGCACATAGGAAAAACATAATCACACCATGGCCGCTGGGAACAGACCCATTAGTTTTCATTCTCTGTTCCTGCAGTTTGTCTAAAACCAAGTGTGAATTTCTAAAAGAAAATCTGGTTGTTCTGGCTGAGTGAGATGACTTCCCCCGGTCCAGTCGAGTGCGGCGAGGGAGTCTGAGCGAGGTCTAAATAAGAGAGTACACTGAACATCATCGTTTGCAGTCTGGTACACCGTGAACGGTGGGATGGAGGGGCGGGAGGCGAGCGGGCCCAACACGGGAGGATTTGTCCAGCAGTGAAAATACTCCACATGAAATTATAATGATGTTCAGTTTACCTCTGTCCAAGTTCACAGGATGTGCAACCCTCAGAGTGACCCCTACAGTAAACAGGAGGCTTTGAGGGTGTAGGAGGCGTCACTGGGGGCTCATCCTCAGTAAAAACGCACCGTGCCGGTGAGAGCTGTAGATGATGGGGAAGGTTATGCGTCTGAAGGAGCAGAGGTTATGTGGGAATCTGCGCCTTCCTCTTAACTTTGTTTCAAAACTAAAACTGCTATAAAAATAAGGACTTTTAAAATAGAATTAGAAATAAGCTATATCATAAATCTGTCTTATTTTCCTCATGGTACCAACATAGGCACACCAGTGATTAAGGACACTGCTTCCAACTCTAACTTACGTGTTTATTCTAACATCGCATGCAAACCGCGTATTCTAAATGGTCTGAGAAACCAAAGAATCCAAAAGGTAACACTCAC
>CM052551.1:4454116-4482251 GCA_028533065.1 Trachops cirrhosus | reverse complement strand
GTTGTGGGTGTCGGGGAGGAAGACCACAGAGGCAGAGTGACAGGCTCATCGCATCCTATCAAGGGGACAAGCGTGGATATGATATACGTTGTTAACTTTGATCACGTGGTTAAGGGAGTGTTTGTCCGATCTCTCCTCTGCGTAGTGACTCCTCATTTCCTCCTCTCTCTGCCGCACTATTTGGGAGGAGGTGCTGTGCCCAAACAGCTGTTCTTCACTCCCTTGAGGGCACAGTATCTACATCAATGACTGAGAATCCTTCTGCAGAGAGATTTGGCTATTCTCCCCCACTTATTTTTCATTAATAATCTATTTATATCAGTAGAGACTCATGGATATTACTTTATATATTATGTCATATTCCAATATAACTTTTTAATTTTGGTGCATAAACATCTCCAGCTTTGGCAATTAGGAGTTCTTCCTGTTGTCCCCTGTGTCCATTCGACATGCCAAACATTATCATTTTTATGTTACTTATTTACATAAGTTTGTGGGTATGTTTGTGTGCTGGTTGCTACTTGAGTGTCTTTTCTTTAGAATCTCTCAGCTGAAAGAGCATGAAAATATATGTGTGCATACTAGCCAGTATACATAAATATATCTATAAACATTTTTGCATGTGTCTCTGTACCTGCAGTAAGCTAACCAGAACTCACCCTATCTTCAACTCTAATCCGTGAACATGTGGAGCGTTCTAGCTTTCTCACCTCGCTCCTCCCCAACTTCCCCTCCAGCAGGGAGACACCTGGCTCCTGACATCTGCCACCCATTTATTTCATTTTTGATTCCAGTGTATACGTCTAATGGTTCCAAGATTGTTAACCCCATCCCCATAGTAAAATAACTCCACCAACTCTAATATAATGCTGATGTACAGTTTCAGCCATTTTTAGCCTCACGATGTCCACTCATTTCCAGTGACTGCCTTAGACGTGGTTATTTCATACATTGATTACACGTGTAGGTCCTTCTGTTGCAATCCACCTTCTATTCTGGGAATCCCTGACCTCCTAAAAGATTTTTTTTTAATTTGCATTCATTAAGGTTCAGGCTTCGTGATGTAAAATCTAATGAGTTTGATGTGCAGAGTGTCAGGAATCCACTGTGACAGTGTCATACAGATTAATGTCACCACCCTAAAAACCTCCTGTGCTTCATCTGTTCAGACCCCTCCTTCAACCCCAGGAACCGAGATCTCATTACTGATTCCCTGATTTTGTCTTTGCCAGAAAGTCATGTAAATGGAATCATGTAGTATGTAGCTTCTTCATGCTGGCTTCTTTCACTTAGCAATATACTCTGAAGATTTACGCACTCATTTTTCTGTGGCTTGAATCCTCATTTCTTTTTACTGCTTAATGCTCCATTGTATTGATGGAGCACACTTTCCTGTTTCATCTCTGTAGGGCATCTTGGTTGCTTCCAGATTTTTGGTAAGTCATAAAGCTGCTGTAACATTCACATGCAAGTTTTTGTATGGACACGTATTTTCACATCTGTTGGGCAAATACCTAGGAGCACAATTGTTGGATCGCATGTTAAGATGATGTTTAAGATTCACAAGAAACTGCTGAACTGTCTTCCAAAGTGGTTGTGCAGTTTTGCATTCCAGCTGTCAGTGCATGAACTTGACCTCCAGTTGCTCTTCATCCTCACCAGCAACTGGTGTTGTTGCTTTTTTGATTTTGGCCTTATCTTAGGTGTGTGGTAGTATCTCTTCTATTGGTTGCACTATATTTTTTAAGCTAATATGTATAATATGACTAAATGGTCACTCGGGTGCCGTTTGCTTCCTATTTTTACATGCCCAATATACACATCATTCAAAACATAGAGTTACTGGTAAAATACCTGAATACAGTTTTATTAAGTATGGTTTTTCTAACTGGTTCAACAAAATTTCTTCAGATATTTCTGGACACCAGCTTTTGCACTGAAAGCATCACCAATTTCAATCGGAAGTACTTATAATGTTCCATTTCTAACTTGACTATAAAAATAATTGTTATAGGTTCAGTTACAGAAAATATGCATTTCAAAATGTTGTATAGGAAGTTTTCAGCCCTCAAATAAAACATGCTTACTCACATATAAAAAAAAAAGAAAAAAAATAAAAAAAACAAAAAAGAAAAAAAAAACATGCTTACTCACTAGAACCTTTAAATAGATTTTTTGAGCTTTTGCAACATATGTAGAAAACCCCATTATCAGTTTTCATGCTAGCTTAAAAAAACCCTAAAACATAAAATTATCTGTTAGGATTACCCGAGTTTCAAAATCTCCGGCCATTGTGTCCTAAAGGCAGCGTGCAAACCCAATCCTCTTGTTCCAGGCCCGCACACCTTATAGATTCCCACTGTGTGTGTGAGCAAGGTGCATGAGTAGGGGAGGTGAGCTACTTCTAGTAAACATAATTACCGTGCCTGACAAAGCTTGAGGAGCTCAAAAATGTCACAGTGCTCTAACCTCGGGCTGTAATTCTGACATCGCAAACGTTTCCTCTGAGAGACCCAGAGAGAGAGCGAAGGCTCGTACACACAAATTACAGGCAGCCGTTGAAGGCTCGGCTGAGCTCTTCACTGAAGTGATAAAAACCCCGTACCGCTGATTTTTGTTATGCCTCAAAAACTTACATTTCAATTACGCTCTCTCTCAGCGCAGCTCTCCTCTTTGTCCCGTTAAGCACACATCCGAAAGCTGTCTGTTCATTATTAGCCACGCACGGGCAGAAGCGAAATATGTTCTCGAAGGCTCCTAGAGCTGAGAGGATTGATGGTGGACTTATGTGATCATTTAAGAGAGTATTGCAAATCAGCCACAGACTCAGACAAATACTGCCTAGCGATCATTGTTTATGGGAAAATTATTTTGAATGATTTTCCAAGTAAAGTAGGTGTATAAAGAATAAGTGAGCATTTGACCAAAGCTCATTGCCCTGAAAAGCAAACAAAAATAAACCCAGAGAGGATCATGATGAATATCTGAAAGTATTAAGAAACCAAGCTCACTTGGTTAAATCGCCATTTTTTCAAATTTTTTAGTGTAAATGTGTAATTTTATTTTGTTATTTAAATCATACATTTATGCCTAATTTACATACCTGTGAAGTGTGACTGTTTATATCCTACCCTTAAAAAAACATTCTCCACACACTTTTTCTCAACAATAGTCTTGGAACCACCTGCCTCTGTATCACCTGGGGGAGCTTTAACATAAACGTACCTGAGCCCCTTCTCCACCAGGTAGAGCAGAAGCAGGTAAGGAAGCTCTTGGGGTCTGTATTTCACCACGGTCTGCAACTTAGGTTTGAATGAAATAGAATTTGAGAACTGATTTCCTAAACAACTATGTATTGAGAGCACTAGGTTAAACTGCCTCCCTTGGTAGATTTAGTTGAGAAAAGTTAGGTAAGTTTCCAAAAGATTGTTTTTATTTAACCAAAAAGAGGCTGTCAGCCAAGAGCATCACAAACGCACCACCTTAGAGAGCAGATACCGCCTGACCTGGCCTGGGGCCGTGCAATAAGCAGACGCGGGTTAGAATGCACTCAGCCCCAGAACTCCCATGCTCCACAGCGCACGCTCCCAGGGGAAGGCTCCCACAGCAGGGTCCTGCGTGGGCTGCGGACGGACCCACAGGTTGGCGCATTCTTCTCAAACCTGTCCCAGTGTCACAGAGGGACCAGTCAGCCTCAGCTGGACTACAGAACTTCTGTTTTCTCTGAGTAGCAAGACAGATTTCAAGACAACTTCAGCGCTGGAGATCCGCATACTCAGGTCCAAGTTCGGCATCCCGAGGGCCTGCGGGAAATGCAGGCATCCGCCAAAGCGTTCCCCGTATAACTGCCGCAAGGGGGAAGAAAAGGTCCTCCGTGTCCCCTGGGTTTGCCTACCGCCAGGGACGTCATTGTCGTCCGATTATCATCAGAAAACAGAAGTGAGACGATATTCGGAGTGGTTTCGGGTATGAAAAATGAGAAAACAAATTTACTAGGGAGTTTCAGTGGCGTGATTTACTGGTGCCGAATGCGTTTAAAGAGGGCAGATTGCCGGGCTTAACTCCAGTTGGGGCCCCATCAGCTTGATGCGATTGATTAGCAAGTGTCCAAGTATTAATACTGTTTGTTACATGAGCCTACACAGAGAGAACACTTTATAAAATGAAAGAAGATAAAACTAGATCAGTGGATAAATTCTGATGGGCACAGTCTAGCAGGGCTAGAAATGTCTCTCTCTATACACTGCTGATAAAGGAATTTGCAACGACAGAGAGATATAAACGTAATTTCCCCAAAGCACATCTTTTATTATGTAGCAGGCAATAGGATAGATTTTTTTTTCCTGCATACTATCTCATTTAAGTACTCAGCTCTTATCTAAGAGAGTGGTACCAAGTTCTCTGTCTCACAGATGAAGGGACTGAATTTCTTGGAACTGAAAATCATTTGGTGAAGATCATACAAAGATGATCTTCTCAGAATTTAAATGGGGTGGGTTAATTCCCTAACAGAGGTCAGGCCTGGGAAAAGTCCGTGTTTACGTGTGTTAACAAACATCCTGAATGCTAAGCACCGCTCAGAGGCTAAAAGAAATAATTATGGGCTTAAAGGCCAGCAGGTGACAGCTCCGAAAACAAACGTCTGAGCTCATTTTTACTTTATCAATAATGCACCCCTGTTGCTGAAGCCCGTGCAGGAACTTCTGAGATTGCATTCTTTTATTTTAATGACCCAGTCACTAGGGAGCATAGGATTCTAGTAAATGTATGGATGTGGTAATGCTAAGTGAGTTACTAAAGACACTCAGATGAATCATATTCAGGGCTAACTGGCTTGGCACTGTGTGGCGATAATAAAATGAATGGAGGCAAATATAAAAGACAGGAAATGTGCATTGTTCTGGGGATCACAGCATCCAGATCTCAAGGCCCTCGGTCAGCTGCACCAAGCGGCCGCAGGCACGCCTCTGGTTCCGCAGAGTGTCCGTCAGGCCTCCAATCTGCGCATGCCCTCCAGTATCACGGACACTCGTAAAACTACTCCATGTTTTCGAGAGTCAGAATTCATATTATTGTATTGACTCAGTCAAGGTTTCCTCTTCTAAAATTAAAAAAAAAATTGCTTGCTATCTTTAGTATACAATTGCGGGGAAGAAATCAAGAGTTTTGCCTATTTCTTGCTTCAACATGTGGATTCTTATATCCTCCTAAGTCACCTCGATGATGTTTTGGAAAGAAAATGGAATTATTCCCCTCGCTGACCATGCTTCACGGGCAACGAGTCCTGTCAGCCTAGCTGCAGGGACCTGGGCGAAATGTAAATATGAGCTGTGCTGTCACCGGATAATTGTTTGTGGCAAAACAAACAGGGAAAGGTTCTCTTTTTTAGGAGATTATGTGTCTGGTATTTAAAAGTTGCTTTGCTGTGTGGGCTTGAGTGATATCCTTTATGAATCCAAACACTTCAAGTGAGAATTTGAAAGGAAAAGAGCAGATTTACTCCGAGCCGTTAATTTAGCATTACTGCCAAGGGCAGAGTTTAGAAAGACTTATTTTTCCTGCTGAATCTCCTCTTATGTCCCCAGGTCGTTCAAACAGCCTGCCTGAGGGTAGGGTCCTGAGCTTCCCAGTAAAATGCACTTTCTCCTGATTGATTCCGCCTGCTATTCTTTTTCTCCCAGGATGTCCATACTTCTCTTTAATCTCTTTTCACTAAGGAATGCTCCTCCTACCTAACCGAGTTAGATGATGGGTTAAGCGTATTATTATTGGAAAGATTAAAAATATATACCACCGGGCGATTAATCGCCTCTTTGTGTGACGAGAAGAAGTATAAAATCTAAGGGTATATAACTACACCTCCAGTGGGGCTTGAAAGAGCACGTTGAGCTCCCTGCACGGGCCCTAAGCCGCTGCCCCTACTGAGAAGCCAGGGGCTGTTGGTACACTTACTCTGGACAGGGAGGCCCTGACTCCTGGCAGGGAAAGCATTCAAAGTGCCCAATGCGTTGCTAGGTTTAAATGAGAAGTCCGGTTTCCAGCTCAGGACAGTGACCTGGTGCATTTGCTCTAGGAAGCAGAGGCTGTTTACATCAAAACTGCCCTCCTTTCGTGTTTGCAACAGCACAAAATTCGAAGTACAACGAGAGACGTTCGCCTGGCAGGGAGAGGAGGCTGGCATCAGATTCAGGTCTGGAAGCAGCCCACGGAGGAGCCTCCCTGAACGGGAGCGGAGCTGCTGGCCTCTGCTTCTGGGAACTCCCTGCAGAACGACCTTCATGCCGGAACTCCAGGGGTGTTCAGAGCATCGGTCTGTTACTGCGATCATTAAATTCTTCCTCTGGAGTACAATTCATATGGAGGAGATTCAAGGGTAGGACACAATCTCTATTCCTAATGACTTTGAAGTTGCGGCGTTATATTTTCAAGTGAGATACAACAGAGACAGGGAGAAGTAAACAACAGTTCACGAAGCGGAAAGGGCCTAACTTTGCTGGAGGCTATAGGCTTCTGAGGGGGATGCAGCAGAAGACCACACAGCGATAATATATAATACGGTCACGGGACTAATTCATTATATTTTAATGTATGCATCTCCTAAAATCATTTGACCTTGGTGGAGCCTAAAGAATTCTCCATCCTCTAAGGAAGGGAAGATAAAATCTATTGGCCACTCAAGCTATTATTCACATAATAGTGTTACTCACTTCAGAAGGCATCGTGAATCCCTGCTGCCCCGAGAATAAAGCTTAAACTTCTCAATACCCTTTATGAAGTACAATCAGGCTTTTAAAATTTTCACACCTTTTTCCCCCATTAATTTTTTTACACAGTCCCTGTCTCTAGGCACACCGGTTAGAGACATCACCTTTCATATTCCCCCTTTCCCTCTCCGCTCTCCTTCTTTGTCTTCCATTTCTCTCCCTCGCTAAGGCATCTTCTGTTGAAGTCCCTTCTCCATTACTTTTTGCACACGAGGAAGCCTAGTTAATGGGGCCAGCTGATCTGACAGAAGCACCCCACTTGTGGCTGAGTAGGGGGGGTCGTTAACCACGATGCTGCTGGGGTCCTCCTCTCGGCAAGAAACACCCTTCATGTGTTTTCACTTTGTCCTAAAACTATCTCTCTGAAAGTGAAAATTATTATCTCCATTTTGCAGATGAAGACACCAAGACTCAAAAACTTCTAACGACTGAGAGAATCCAGATTTGTAGGCAGGGCCCTCTGATTCCAATATCCAGACATTGACTTTGACATTGTCCCTCTCACAACCGTAAATGAGTAGATAAAATACCCTATGGTATTACAACCACTCACTAAAAACCTACCATCCTGTCTCTGGGTGTTAACTCTCCCTAAGCATTCTGAGCAGAGCTCTGGACAATCAGAGTGATGTGGAAATGATATAATGCACTGGCTGCAAAATAAACCATCAATCTGTTGCTTTGTTGGCTTAGTGATTCAATCAAATCAACTACAGAGCGAATCACATTGCTAATGATAAAATGAGTTATTATGACAGAGGAATAATATTAAATAGCAAAAATCAATTTGGCAGCAACTCAAAGCTATAATCTGGGTCTTTTCCAATAATATGTTGAGTACATTTTCCTCGCATTATGTATGTTTTGTGACAATTACCTTGCTTATTGTGTCATTGGAATGAAAGGCATTTCGTTCTGTTGCCATGATGCAAATTTCCTCAGTGAGTGATTAGGTTGATTTGCTGGCTATGTCCCTTCGCTAAGTGATGACAAATGGTAAATTAGGCTCCACGTGGAAATGGCAGTAAAATACGTGGTGTCTCATTCTATAGCCGAGGTAATCAAGAACACATTGTTGAGAAAACAACTAAATCATAATGCTTAGAGGAGAAATATCTTTGAGCAGTCTCAGCCTTGATGTTTTTATCAACTAGTTTTTCATCTGTGAAATTAAAATCTCTGAATAATAACAGATGGAGTGGGCAAAATCTGTTCCATTACCAATGATACAGTTTCTGAGAACTGCCACCATAAAAGTTCATAGACCTAGATAACTCCAGTTTGTAGAAACTGCTGACCCCTTATTATCAAATGCATATTCAAAGAACTGTATATCAGATGACATTCTGTCAACCAGGAATCTCAGTTAATTGACAAGAATGTATTGCTGTAACGCATCATCAAATATTTAAAACGAAGCATCCAAGGCACTGGAAGAAGTTGGAATGCTTTCTGCCAAAATGGGAATAAAAAAAATTGAATTTCGGTTTTGTAAAATTGAACAGTTAACATTATCTCTGTGCCCATATTCTCTGAAATTGGAATCTGACTTTTTCCATGACACAGTAATGCTTCCTGAAATAGTCTAGCCCACCACATAAAATGAGCGCTGTTGGAGTACCTGCCCTCTTAAATCTTTCTAGTGTATCTACCACCGATTCAGACATCTCCTATATAACACCTACTAAGTACATAGAAGATCCATAGATTGATAACCTCTGTTCTTCCTATGTATTAAGGCAGTAAATTTAGTCAGTCTCTTACCTTAAAAACCATGGGACCTACATCATCACTCTTTAGCCTTTTTCCTTCTTTCCTTTTGAAGTAGCACCTTCTACAAGCTTCTGTAAGTGCTGAGATATGAGGAGGTGGGGCTCCAGTCCCCGGGACCCTGAAAGACTCAGAATCAGAACATTCTGCTTATGCCGGGTTGCTCCAATGATCAGAATACCTGACTTGTCCAGCTCAGGATGTTCCCTTCCTGACCTAGACCTTGAACAACACCGGCATTCTGTTCCACTCTCACATGGCTCCTTAGCATTGCCTAATGCCCAGATTGACATAAATCAACCTATTGAAAAGGACCTTCCTCCTTAGTTTAATTATTTTACTCTCATTCTTGTACGACTATGATTAGCTCTTCACTAATTTTACATTCTCCGGCCTGAATTCCTTTTAAAGCAATTTACATATGGATCTGATCATGTTAATTCTTTGATTTTTCTCTACATTTCTGGAGTACATGGCATCTTCCTCTGGTTTACAGCTTATTATATAACTGCACCCTATAACTTGAAATCACAATTGTTTTTTTATCTTTGTGTATATCTCCAGCCATAGCATGGTTAACCATACAGATAATGATTCATAATTATTTATTGAAATTGCATGTGGGGGTGAAATGAAAATGAGATAACTACAAAATTGCTAGCGTGTTTACCTGAGCAATTAAATGGATCATGGTACCATTTCCCAAGTCGGGAAAAATTTTAAATGAACATGTTTGTTTTGAGAGAAACTCTGGAATTCTTCTATGTTCATGTTCAGTCTGAACATCCAAGCGGTGATCAAGTTCAAAGACAGATCAGGGTTGGATTACTGTTAGGACTGAGTCTTCCATTTATGCACCTAATTATTAATGGTTTGCACACAGATATTCAAAATTGCTCTTTATTTTCTCTCTATGCAGGGGAATCCCTCCACTGTTTTGCATGTATGAATGGTTTGATTCAATGAAATGGGCTCACATATTTTGTGCTAAAATTAGCATTGTGCTCTGACTGCTCACCCCTGGAATTAATTTATAGGTGTGACTGAATCTCTGATTTTTCTTCATTGCCCTTTGAGTCATTCCTTCATGTATTTACTCAATTCCTTCAACAAGACTTGCAAATATAAATAAGATAAGACTCTCTGCAAAGAGAGACTTCACAGATTAATGCTGGAGCTTGATGGTAGTAATGCAGAAGGGTAAGAGTTAAAAGAAGTGCTTTGGAAACCAATGGGAAAGATACGAAACCAAACGCATGTTAGTGAGGCAGAGGTAGGTAGACAGAAGAAGCATCTGTTTTCAAAAAAAAAGATAATACCTGAGCTGACTTTTAATAAAATCTTCAAAGATGGAAAAAAAGTATGCAAGGTAAAGAATATTTCATTTACAGCAAAACGTGTACAATAGACCTGGACGAGCAAACTAATGCCAGGCACTTGCAATGTTCGTGGACCAGAATACGAAGCCGTGGCAACGGGACAGCTTCGGCATCATGCACGTTTCCTGTACGTTGGGCTGAGCCGTCTGCATTTGATCTTACGACCACGGGAAATACGAGGAAATGGAACAGGGGATATATACGATCAGATGGCGAGTTAAAGATTATTCGGGTTGAACAGAAAGTATGAAAGGAGATATAGGGGCAAAGCAGTTAATTAAGAGATTATTGCAATAATTCTGGCAAATGAACTTAGGCAAACCTCAATAGCATAGGGATGTGCGAGGTGATGGGAAGGATGAATCCAGGATGATTATCTGGCTCAGATATGGGAGTAGATGGGGCAGCTGTTAGAGGACAGACTATGAATGGAGGGTCAGCAAACTGAGACCCAAAGGATGAATGCAGGTTACACCACACTGCTGCCAGAGCAGGTGACACTGACGTACTGCGTGCAGAGGCAGGAGGTGGACGCAGATCACCTGACTTCCAGTCCAGTCCTCTTTCCGTACCATTAGTCCCCTGTTGTGGCCATTGTATATAGTATTTGAGCAGTGTGAGGGAAATCTGGCAGCGAATTTCATAACCATAGGGTTGACTACTGAGTTTAGAAAGAAATTGGTATTCTTCTATTCATGTTGAGATTAGAACCTATACCATTTACTAAATTCAGATTACAGCAATGTCAACACAATTATCCGATTTTCCACAATAGATTTGATAGAGGCCCTTCTGTTTGGTATTTTGATAGCAGATTCACACATAACATAATGATTCTTCAAACATTACAATTTTTCTTCAACAAACCCTCTAATGCATAATGGTATTTGAAAATATTTATGATTTCAGCCAATAAAACTTTCCGGATGGCGATTACTTAACACAGCAGGGCCTGCTTGTTCTTGTTTAGAGAAAAAATGTGGAAAACATATTCTAGGCTTGCTTAAGGTTGGCATGTATAGACAAGGAAGAGAGCAGAAGTGATTTCTGTCCACACTAAATGAGTATCTTAATGAGGGTCAGCCAGTAGGTATGTTGATTCCCTTGTGTATTTTGTTCCAGTAACGCAAAGCACTCTGGTGGACACTGTGGGGTGATAGTAATAAAAAAAAGCAGTCCCTCTGTTTGAAAGATGCCTGTGCATTGGAGGTGGGAGAGGAAGTGAGGACAGCATTCTGTGCATAATACAAAGTCCCAGTTCCTATCAGTATCTGGTTTAGAACAAAAAAGACAAATGGAGAAATAATGGAAACTTCCTGAAATCATCACCAATAGGGCTGTGAGAGGCAATCTTCGGATGGAGAAGGTCTGATCAGGATATTGTGATGACTGGAGAAATCAGTTCAGCTATGAACCGAAATGCTTTGGGGACAGGCACTGAAAATGTGAAATCAGCCAGGGTCAAAGCCACATGGTGACGATGTCCCCCCTCTTACCCACGAATGGCTTTCTGTGGTTTCTTTTTTTATCAGTGCTTCCGTAGCAAGGATTTCTTAGAATGAGTTATGGCTCCCTGCAGTCCATGCGTTAGGCCGTTGTCCTTCTTGCCTCGTGACCGGGACAGATGTTCGCCCCCGCGGCTCTGTCGTGCTTCCTGGCAGACCAGGGCACTTCTGTCTGTTGTGCAGAACTGATGCAATGCCATCTCCCAGCCTGAGTTTCATAGGAGCAAACACTCAGAAATACCCACAGCACGTTTTTAAGAGATAATTAGATTATGTAGTTTTTTCTTTTCTGTATTTCTAATAGAGAATGAAAAGTAAAATGTTGCTAAACCCATTTCTCCAAAGTCATCCTACTAATTTGTTTTATCGGTTCAAAATGATGCGCATTAAAACTGCCTTATCCATGGCAGAAAAGGATGGAGAAGCCTAAGCTCTGAGCTAATAGAGTCAATGTCTAGGACATTTTTTCTGAAGACTTTGTGAAGATTAGCAAGTTCTGAATCTTAAGCGAATTCATTTTCCAATAGACATCCATACATAAAGAAATAATTCTTAAAACTCCAACCTAATTGAAGGTTTTATCATATCCAAAGTAAATTTCTACTTTGTAATTTGGAATATATTAACTTACTGTGAAACAATTTTCAGGAGATAAGAATTTCATTTAATAAATTTGAAAATACATGTTTCGTTTGTTGAATAGTAAGCTGAGTGTTTAACAGTAAAAAGAAAAAGAACCCCAACTTGCCCCTCAATATTTATTTACCTATAAATGCATCATTTATTTTTGGTCTGAAAGATTTATGCTGTCGGAGAGCATGGAACCATTAATGCCAAGTGTGATTGGTTTTCAGCCCCCTTTTCCCCTCTGGCTCGATGGCGTGGTCTGTGCCCTGTAATTATGGTGTGATGGCCGGGTGCTGGCGCCGTTCTAGCTGTGAACTGAGTTAACCTCTTGGCCTTTCCTAACTAAAAATCTGTCTTTTTGCTTTTCGAGTGTGATTTTCTTCTATGTAAAGTACTTAGGATTTATCATGGTGCTTATTTATTTATGTTCTTATTTTCTGCAAAATATTAAATACAGCATAAGAATGCCATCGGCTTGCATAAGAAAATGTATGAAACACACTGGCCTATACTGAAGAAAAACGAGCATGAGAGACCACCATGCCCCATAACTCAAATAGGGGTAAGCAGCCTACTACCCCTATTTGGGTTCTTTTGAAACAGAGAATGTTACAAATTTATCCAAACATAGGAACACGTTTTTATTATTTTTCTCCTTTCAGATTTAACCTACATAACACTATGTATCAGTTTCAAATTTATTAATCACTGAAAACTTTTGCATTCTTTATTACTTTATAGTTTTGAAACCCCGGATAGTCTTTGGGAAGCACTTTTTGTAAGGTAGCTACGGTTTTATAACACTCATGGACTTTGAGTATCAACAGAAGGAACTCTAACTTCCTAAGAGTTTAGAAATTTCCCCTGACAAGGTATACCTACCCTTCCACTCCCGTTGTAATGTTCCTTTAAAAAATGAACTAATTAATGACTTAACTAGGACACAAAGGATTCTGAACAATTTGCTCCGCCCTGTGATAGCACTTTGACTAATACGAAGCAGCCTGAACTTACTGCAGGGCTGTGAGGCTTGCGGCTCCTGGGGGAGAGTTCACGGGTAGGCTCCACCCCGAAGGGCGGCTCCGCGCAGCGCAGCGGCATGGACAGCTGAACACCTCGACGGAACTCAACAGCGTGCAGATATCTTAAGTGTTCTACAGCATTATGTGTGCGTGCAAAATCCTCACATCTGTGCCCGTGTCAATATGTGTGCATGCCATTGTAAAAGCTTAAACAAAATAATATTTCAGTAAACTCAGTGATCGCACGGGTACTTAGTAGGTGTATAATTTTGTCATTGATGTGAGGCCGAGGGCAAGGAGTCAGTAGGTTGGAATGCCATTTCCTCCTGACTCAGGATTCCCACGGTCCTTAGGGAGCACGTATGAATGGTTTGATTCAATGAAATGGGCTCATCGCATATTTTTGTTAAAATTAGCATTGTACTCTGGTTGCTCAGCCCTGGAATGAATTTATAGGTGTGACTGAATTTCTGAAAGGTTGTTACCTTTCAGAAGTACTGATTACAAACTGAGATGCTGTGCATATTAACTATAGGGTTTTACCCAAGAGGATAGAGGGAAAAAAACTAACACTATTAAAAAATGGAGGGAAGCCAAGAATGCTTTGGGGGTGGGAGAGTCAAGGAATTGACTTTGACTATCATGATTGGGATGCACTTGGGCTGAAGCAAGTTGCTGACATTATAGGCAGAAACAGTGATAAAATCAATCATATCACTCCTTTCTTTTAAAAACTGTTTCCTTGCTCTCGAAGTGGAAACGGAGGTTCTGAAAGGTGAGATTTTTATCAATATACACTATCACCATTAATCTATAAAGACTGAGCATTACTGATACTAAAATATGAAGACTATGCTTTAAGAATAAAGTATATTTTAGATAGGAATATTCATGATGGTAAAGAGATACGCACCTCATTTCAAAAACATAAGAAACTGTTGAATGCGAAGTTATCAATAGGACAGTCAGGTAAGAAATGTGCGGAAGAGACTGTATTTACACTTTGGTGTGAATGCATAGCACTTGTGAGAGCCGATGAATACAGAGAAGCAAACCTGCGCGGGGATTTTGGTAATTACTTTACAGAGGATGTAATTCTATGCCCAGAGAGTACATGTAGTATCTAAGAACAAAGGTATTTAGGAGCAGGATTGTATTAAAAGGTGAGGCTTTACGTAAAAAGATGTCTTATCTTAATTTCCTAAAAACCGGTAATCATCGTTATCAAAAAATTTTTATTATCAAAATTTAACCAAACCTAACTTTTAGTGTATTTTGAAGTTTTTTGATAAACCAACAAAAAGGTATTTCTATTTAATAATGTGGAACAAGTACATCCAAGAGGATGTTTACATTTATTTAATTAACCTTCTCGAATATCATTATTTAACAAGGACTAACTTGTAAGTGGCACGACACTCGCTAGGTGTACATTTCCTACTCAAGAAAACACACGAGTGGGGTGTCGGGGTCCTGATCTCCGGGGTCTCGGTCTCCGCTGGGAGCTGGGCCGACGGGATAGCGGAGCGACAGGCAGGGGTTGTCAGTTTCCAGTTCCGGTGGGGGCCGTGATAGAAACTTGCATTTCGTTGTCACAGCGAGACTGAATCATAAGTACTCCCTTTCACAGAAAAGAATGCTTAGTTGTGGCGATTAGCTGTTCGAAGTCACTCACCTTTCCACTTCTCGGTGATGTGGGATTCAAACATGTGATTTTTAAAAACTCCTCCGTAACATGGGCTACCTGAGGAATTGAACAGACAGCCTCCCCCACAGATTTAAAACGTAGAAGTATTTATCAAATAATGAAGTAGAAACCCCAAGTTAATGGGAGTGAGTAGTAATATTCATTAAACAGTATTGGAAATATTGGCTTGAAATTTGAGAAAATGAGTTAGTTTAAATAATTATCTCACACTATTCAACAAAAGTAATTTTCAATTTGAAGATTACATTTTAAAACAAAGTGGAAATAGAATTTTTAAAAATGCTGTATATCTCAAATATTTGGATGAGAAGGCATTGAAAGCTAGAAAGGATAGAAATTTTAAAGAAAAAATAAACACATTGGGCATATATCTTTCAGTATCTGTTCTATTTTCATGTTTTTAACATGAAATTATTAAAGGTAATAAAACTATGTAATTGTAAAAATGGCACAGAGGTGCTGAACGAGGATGTATTCTCTATGTATAAATTTTAAAGTCTGTTATTTACATGTGTCAGTTCTCGGACAGAGGCCAGACCTGAAGAGCAGGAGTGAAGTTCAGGGCCAGCGAAGAAGTTTCAACAGGACGGTGTCGTGAGCGGATCCGCAGAACTCCAGTGATGGGCAGAGGTGTGAACCGACTAGGGAAAGACCCAGGTCAACAAGGCGTTAGTGTTAACAAAACACCAGCACCCAATTTTTACGATTCTTGTGTTTGTTGAGGGGTTTAGATTTATTTTGCATATCAGACCATGAAAAAGGATATTATAATTCCAAACAACTAAATGCAAATGCAGAAACAATTAACATGAAAAGAGATGAAAATGAACATTAGAAATCCTGTGAGAAAAAACTGGTATCCATGTGTCAAGAATAAAGGATGAAATAATGTCTGTCATTAAACACTAAAAATGTATCCACCAGGATCTGCATTGCAGCCTACATCGCTTGTGGCGTAGGTTGCATGGAGGAAACATTACCAATACTTTTACAAATGGATTCTTCAGTACCATTCAAATGTTCTGTGTATTTGATAACCACTTAAAGGAAAGATAAAGACATCGCCCTGAAAATAAGAGATACTGTTGTTATCAGTTCATACATCACCTCAAGTTCTTGCAAGCAGTCAAAGCAGAAAATCTATTTCTCTCTGGTGTGAACCACATTCCTCCTCCCTCTGTCTTACCCTTGGCTGAAGTCTCCGCAGATTCATTTGAAAAATCGGCCTGGCTGTTTCACACATCAGTTCTATGCGCTGCTGTGAAAGGACAGGTAATTTGCTCAGAACAGCGGCATCTGTGGCGGTGCTTGTCATCCTGATGGCTAATTCAGAAAACCATAAGTGTGTCCCAAAAAGTCTCTGATATATACATGCAATATCATGTATGATGAACTAGATATGTCTGACACATACATCTGCACCATCTCACATACATGTCACCGTGAGGAGTGAGATGGAGAGCATACAGCAGAATGTAATCAACATCGTCGATACTCAGACAAAATATCGCACGGTTTTCACGTGCCTCTCCTGCCTGCCTTAGGTCAGATTCCTTACAGAAGGTCCAGAGACGGAGACTGATCGGTGGAAGGTCTGTTGGAAGTACCCTGGGGATCAGCAGGAGTGGGGGCACCAGAGAGGGAGAGTCAGCTAGAGAAGAGGGTGCTGTGGCAAGTTGCCACAGAGACCACACTGGTAGACAGGGGGCTCTAGGGCTGGTGAGGTCCTGTGGAGTCATCCCTCCCTGAAGGGGTCCTCCCCGTTGTTCTGTGATGGGTGGGCTGGTCTTTGGATGTAGCAGCTTCTGAAGTGCCGGAGTGACTTTGGGCCGAGCAGCTCTCTTCTGCTGAAGACAGCGTCTGGATGGGGACTCGGCTAAGAGAGAGGAGCAACACTCACTCCCAACATCCGGGGAAATGAGCGTGTGAGTCCCAAAGGGAGGCTCTGGGTGGTGCATGGGTGCATGGACTTCAATCTGCCTTCCGTGACTTGCAAACTCATCCCTCAGCCTGTCTTCAGAACCTGCCACGTGCCAAACTCTGAGCTAGATGTTGATACAATCCTTGCAAACAAACAAAGAATATATTGATCGTGCCTGTAGAGCAGACTCATGGAGGGCACAGTCATTCCTATATAAAATTTTCATGTGAAATTTGAAATGAATGAAAATGAAAGGTATAGTATGTTTGGGAAGGAAATGTAAGGGGCCCTCGAATTCTTTTTGGAATCCAAGGAGCCTTGCCTCACCATCTCCCCGTGATTGGCTCCTCGTGTTTTCAAACAGCGTGGTGTTGGAACTGCGTTCCTATTGCTGCCTTGTACCGAATCCTTATAGCATCTGCCTTGCTCGGCTCCGCTTCCCTGCCCACGGCTCGGGTTTCTGACGGGCACGAAGACCATCTCATGTACAAAGAGAGGGCATCTTGACGGTGTTGTTACTGTGGGAGTGGATGAAGATTCAGAGCCTAGAATAAAGAGATGGCGAACTTGGAAAGTGAGAATAAAGCAGGCAGAGGCCAGAACGCTGAAAAACCAAGATTTAAGGGATGCATAGATAAAAAAGAACCTGGCGAAAAAATGAGGAGAAATGTTTAGAGAGGTGGGGAGAAAACCAGGGCAAAATAAGATCCCGAAGGTCAGAGGTGAACCTGGGTTCACAACCTTGATGTGCGGTGACCCCCTTTGGAACAGCATTTCCCATGTAACTTCATCCAGCTTGAAGTAATGGACTCCTCTTTCTCCCCTTGAATGCTTTCTCCAGCCCAGGCAGCTCTTTGCTGCCCCCTTCTGGTATTTGCCTGCTTCTTTCCCGGAGTTTATTTTGCTAATTGGGGTCTTTCGTGGTTCTATACAAATTTTAGGATTGTTTTTTCCTATTTCTGAAAAAAGAAAGCTATTGAAATCTTGTTAGTTTTCACATTGGGTCTATAGGTTATTTTGGGTAGCATGGTCATTTTAATTTTTTAAAATTGATTTCAGAGAGAGATGGGAGAAAACATCGATTTGCTGGTCTCCTACTTATGCATTTATTGGTTGCTTCCTATGTGTGCCCTGACCGGGGATAGAAACCGCAACCTTGGTGTATCAGGACAATCCTCTAACCAACTGAGCTACCCGACCAGGGCCGCATTTTTAACAGTGTTCATTTTTCCGATCCATGAACATGGATGCCTTTTCATTTATTCGTGCCTTCTCCGATTCCTGTCATCGGTGTCTCCTATACTTTCCAGCTTACAGATCCTCCTTTCTCTGTGCTGTTAATTTCCCACACCAGCTGCAATGCAGTGAGAAGGATATGACCCATCACACATGGCATGGAAGATGTAGATTGTTTTAAGACCTGGACTGGGCAATGTGCTGATCTTAGAGCTCACGATGACCTCTCGATGCAAGGGGCCTGGGACACGGCATGGGGACACTATGTCATCATCAGCCAAGCCCCCCGCTGCTGACTAACCTACGAACCAGCCGCTGTGGCAACAGCGGAAACAAGTGCACGTGCCTAGAAAGGAATGGCCTCATTGCAATCGTGGACACACTGCAAGTAAAGTTTTTAAAGTGGATGAGTTAAAGATTTACGCGAGTGTCCATGATCAAAGTTATTCTTTCCTCATTGGTATAGAGCACACGTAGTGTTTTTGTCCATGTGGCTATACGTGGAGGAAGTACATTGGCAAAGTTTTAAGGTTTGCGTTTTAAAGTCATCGGAACGAGTGTTATAAGCTGAAGAGTGTGACTGATGCTGAGACATCCTGTGCGGACCTGGAGGGAGGGTCTTACAGTATTTTATGTGTACAGGGTGGGGTAAGCGTGGGTTTACAGTGGTGAGTATGCAAAACATGGCGTTTACTCTTGTGTTATTTTCTATGAATTATTATTTTCCACACAAACAACTGTCCACCTACTTTTCCCCACCCTGTACTGCTCTCACATCATTTGCGATTTCTCGTCTCTTTAAATTTGAACCTTCACTTCTATGTTTTGTGCAGAAAGGAGAGACCGTCTCGGCGTACTGTAACATTTGCTAGCAACACGCCTGTGGCTCTCTCAGTAATTCACAGTAGATGTGGTAATATGGCACAGACACAGGGGAGAGAGCAGTCTTTGCTGGCGGATTGTCTCTTACCTTTGAGGATGACATTTGGAAACAATTTCTGGGAGCTTTCCGCAAAGTTTGTTTTTTTTTTAAAGTAACAATAAAATAAAAAAGAGAAGCACCCAATCCTTACTTTATGAAAGAGACCATCATGTGTATACACACACACCTATTGGATAAAAGGCTGCAAAAAAAATGCTGCTTAGTGTCAGCAACTTCTCTGTGGTCATTACTGTGTGCTTGACTTCTTAATGTTTTGATTTCTTATTTAAGTGTTGTTTTAAAAAACAAACAGGATCTGAGTCTTCAAATACTGCTTGTATGAATTAAGAGTGAGAATGACAAACATGAATAAAACAATGATAAAACTTTAAAGGATATTTGGTTGGTAATAGGCACTGTACAGATATTTATGTATAAAACAATATACAGATGATGTGTCATAGAACTGGGCCTCTGAAACCTGTCTGATTTTATTAAGCAAGGTGCCCCCAATAAGTTCAACAAAAGAAGAAAAAAGATATTTGTATCTTATTATTATTATTAAGTTATCATTATAATTTATAATCCCTTTTAAAACAAGAGCAAATGTTTTCTTGATCTGCACGATTTTCTAAAGCCCTGATAATAGAAACAAGGAGGGACAGCCTTATTTTCACGACTGTGCATTTGGACCCCCGGAGTGGTCACATGCACCACCTTCCCAGTTCCACGTTCAAGGTTGTGGTTCTCAGTGCCCCTCAATCTAGGAGAATAGTAAAACAAATACTTTCCTACCCGGGGGAACAAACCAAACCAGGAGGCTTGTCTTTTTCTCCAGGATTACTCACCGTTTTTCTGAGTTTCCCAGAAGGAGAAAACTAAATTAAATTGTCTTTTTGCTCAAAGGTGTAGGTGGATGAGACCAGATTTCCGAGGTTCTCTCTGATCTTCTTTAGCCATTGAATACTAGACTAACAATTTCCCATATTTTAATAGTAGTCATAATTGCTAATATTTATTAATGGTGTTTGGGATTGACGTATGCCAGCCACTCTAATTGTTTTCCACAAAGTTATTTAATGATTCACAAGAACTCTGTGAGTTAGATGTAATGACTGCCTCCATTTCCCAGATAAGGAGTATGAGGCTTATAAGAGTTAGACCCCTTGCTTCCATTGTCATGGCGGAGCTAGTGCGTGGGGGGCCTGAAACACCCTTCCTCCAGAGCGTATGCAGTTCGTTGAGATTTAGAACCATCCCGGGGGGTGTGGACTGTATCTGAACTTGAAATAGTAACATTCTGATGCTTTTATGCTGCCCACTGCCAAAAAAATGAGAGGTGAGCAGAGTTGCTATCGTCGTCATGGCGACTGATACCGGTTTGCACCTCCTATTTTAAGGCTGCTCTTGAAGCATCATCCTCATCATAATAACGATTATTAATTTTTTTATTGTTTAAGTTCACAGCTGTGTGTTTCTTGAGGAAGAAAAGAGACTCTTGGCTAACTAGAAGGGCACGTTGCCAGCAGAAAGAAGTCACAGCTGTGTGCCCGGCTTTACCCTCTCTGGGCTCTATACAAACATTTTTAGACTTCTTTTGAGTTATCAGAACCAGCAGACCAGACTTTTAAATAGTCTGTCTCCAGCTGTCTCCTTGTTTGGGGCTCTGGATGGTTTCTCGATGGGAATGTCTTTCATCTTTTTTCAGGTGAAAGGTTTACTCGTAGCTTTTCTACAAATGAAACCAAGGAAAATGTCTGAAGCTCAGAAATGAAGCATAGCATCTTTTTGAAGAAGGCTGTTTCATCACGGCTGCAGACTCTTCCTGAGGCTCCGCCACCTACCACTCATACCAGGGACAGGTGCCAATTAAAAGGAAGGCAAGCAGGCAGGACCCCCAAGGGCAACCAGGTACCTCTCCCTTTGCCAGATAGGCACCGCCTGGCCACAGAAGGCATGTTAGATCAAGTTATGATGCTTCTTTGCGGGTCATCAGGGGGCATTGCACCAGAACTGAACACCTGTGAGCGACTTTGCCCTGGGTCCCCCCACTCTTCCTATCTCCCCCGTTCTGAACTAGCATGCACCTCTGTCCCCTATGGCTTCTTCCAGCTCACCAAGTCACTCATGGTTCTCTCTCTTCCCCTTTGCCGCCAGTTCTCAGTTCAAAAAATGATACACTTATTCATTTTATGATGAAAATTATGCACGCTCGAGACTTAATCTCTTACAATGTACCCTTATGTGTGGAATAATATGTAAGGTCAAAGTAAAGTAAGTGTGTTTTATTGTGGACAGCGACAGTATCTGGGAACATTAACAAAGTTGAGAAGAATATTTTGAAAACATTGTGAATTCCCCAACATTTAAGAATTATTTATTCTGTACAGAAATCCCATACACACATACACATAATGCTAAGTGGTAATGGGTGTGCACGTGTGTGACTGTGTGCATGTGTACCCACGGTGCGTGTGTGTGTGTGTGTGTGTGCGCGCATATGTGTGCATGCCATGCCCGCGAGTGTGTGTCCTGCGCATGTGTGTGTGGGTGTGTGGAGAATGTAATGGGAAACAGTGTGCCTTTACCTAGACCCCAAAAGGCACATTCTCTTCCTTCGGGTGAGACGGGAACACAGCTGACAGACAGGAAGAGGGGGCACAGAAGCCTCTCTCCCCCTGCGGCCTGGGAGAGGCGGAAGTCTCCCAGAGCGCTCCTACCCGTGCGACCCTCGTTTTAACTTGGGACCCAAACTGGGTGGAACACAAATTCATTTCCAGAGGAGCAAAAATAATTCTTAATACGTGAATCATTCCTTCATCCAAGAACCAAAATACAAACCCCGCCGTCCCAGGAGCTGCAAAAGCACAAAACACGTGAGGAAACAGAGCAGTGAATGGTAGCCAGCAGGAGGGACAGTACGCAGGTACGCAAGTACTTAAAATACTGCGGGTCATCAGGCGGAGTACGAGCAGTAATGTTTATTTTTAAAGCAGCAAAATGCAGCTAAGTGTAACGATAAAATATAAGAAACAAAATGTCATAAATACTATGCAATCTGAGTTAAAAAACACAAAGAGAGTGTCTAGAGGCCTAAAGAAGATAGAAAAAAAGTGAAAAAGAAATGAAAGAACTCTCAAGGGTGCAAATACTGAGCACATCTGTGCAGAATTTCAGAAGGAAAGAGCAAGGCGGTGGGGGGGTGCAGACTCTGAAAAGGAACAACTACAGAATATTCCAGAACTGATAAGAAATGTCTAATCCCAACGCATTGTGCATAGAATAAATGAAAGCAAATGTCCCTTATGACAACATAGGTGCCGAAATAGGCGTCTGCTAGTTCATCGAAACACTTTATGATACACATGTGGTTTATATACACATTGGGCTACTGCAACCGATAAAAATGTAAAAATAAATTAGTATTCCATCAGTCTTAGCTGGCCATTTTCCTGCTCTCCATGTGTAGAATCCTTGCTTCTTATGGTTTTCCCAGCAGCAATCACTCATAGACAGAAGCCAATATTTGGAGTTTGCTGAAGGAAAAATGTCCCCATTGCTTCCTTATCAATATTTCACTTCTGTGTAGCGGGGTCAAAGTCTCTTCTTCTCACAGAGCTGCAAGGGGACACCATATTCCTCTATATTCACACAGAAGTGGAAGTCACTTGACATTCCCCTTCTCCTAGAGACCGGGTTGGTTCGCGGAGGAAAGTGCCATTTCTCAAAATGCCTAAGAGGAAGGTTGATAGAGACCAAAGCCAGCCACGGGGCGGAGTGGGCTAGAAGAGGAAGGAGGAGCTATAACATGGAAGCAGCTCGGCCCAGGGCACCCACTCCTCTCGAAGGCTGGCCTGGGGAGAGCGCGGTCTGCAGTCTTTAAACCACACCAGGCACTGAGCCGCAAAACGGGGCACGCACAGCTCTTAAGAATACAGCTGCGCTGCTGGCCTCACGTTATCCTTGGGTTGGGCCCATGAAGACAAAGCCTAGCCTTAAAGCCCGGACCCGGAACGAACTCATTTCTCCCATCAGTGCTCTCGTCTTAGCAGGTGCTGTGATTGGGTCGCATCAGGACCAGGAATAAAAGTGATCGGTTTGCATATTACAGACTGTTAACACCTGTCAAACCTACAGTGCTGTCGAGTCTACGCTGGTGCCCGTGGTCCCATCCCCGCTTATCACCTTCCCTTTCAAAAAGACAGAGGGGCCGCGTACACTAAACACAAAGCCGAAGTGGCAGAGTCCTTTCTGCAGCCCAAATAAATACATCACTGTCATTTAGCAGGCCGCTATGTTCAGTTGAATTTTTCCCCAGCAGTGCTAGGAAGGAAAAGGGGGTGAGGATAGAGAGACAGCTCATTGACTTCCTATGCATATATCTATACCGCTTTAATCTTGCACATAAAAGGTCAAGCATAAAATTATTTGCTTGGAGCAGCTGTCCTGGGAGATTTAAATTAACATAGATGGAGAGCACCACAAGGAAAAAAAAAGTTAATTTTACCTTAATTGGATTAAGCCAGGTCCTGTCCACACCGAGAGGATGGGGTTACAAAGGACTGGAAACTGCTAGGTTGACAGAAAGGGATTAATTCATGGGCGAGCGTCAGGCTGTTGACTAATAACATATCGATCGTGTCTCTAAGATATGCAGAGTGTCTGTCAGGAAGAGAGACACTTCGGAATTGAAGATCGCTAGCCCATCGGACATGATCAAAGTTAGATTAATATTATTAAGGAGCTGCAAGGGAGCTGCATATCGCCTCGCAGTCCGTGCCGCTCTCCGCGGGTCTGGGACTGACCGTCACGCACAGCGGAGGCACTTGTCAGTCACAGGGAAGTGACTGATCTGTGTTACTGAGGGCCCCCCCACCCCTTTCTTTAATGTGTTCCCGCAGACATATTGAGCCACCACAGTTTAATCCCAGCGCAGCCCGCAGGTACTATTGCCCTTGTGGTGAGGAGTTATTAAATTCTTAAGGTCACCATCAAAAAGGTTCCATTAAATTGAGTTAATAAAAACATTGGGCAAAGGTTTGCAAAGAGCACAGATGTCACAGCTTGGGGAATTGGAATGTCTCTCGTGATATCAGGCTCAAAGAGTAATTTAAATCACACGAAGGTATAAAGCAGATAAAAATTCGGCATTCTTCAGTAAATGTGCAACTTTGGCCCCTAATACACGTGTGTATCTGTGAACACATATAAGACACTCATTTCTTTGGAGGTTTTGTTTGCTGGCTTCCTCTTTCCCTCCCTCCCTTCCTCCCTTCTTCCTTGCTTCCATTGAGGCTGAATTTGATTCTTTAAAAATTGAGACAATTAGGAATTGCACCTGAGAGTAAAGACCCAGTGAATTTCCGGGAATTTTTGTAGGTGTGAAAACAGATTTTTAAGGAAGCACAAAAGAAAAGGAAGGCTAGACGGCACTTGATTTAAGATGATGGGCTGGCTGGCCTGGGAGCGGTACGCGGGTGGGGATAGGGAAAGTCTCCGGCAGGTGGTGTGAGTGGTGCGGCTACCCAGGTTCTTCCTCAGCCAGCCCGTCCATAGAACAGTGCTGGTCACATGGCAGGCGTGGAAGTCAGGCTAGCCCCGTGGGTCCCTCTGGCCTGTGGGTTTACAGCGCCTCCTTCACCTTCCACTCCCCAGGCAAGAGGACACAGGACCCATATCGAGTGGCGGTATTGTGAAAACACACTTGGAAGTGAAGGGCTCGATGTTCCATCTGTCCAAGCGCAAAACTGGGTATTCTACATTTCCAGAGAGAAGGAGGAATCCAAGGAGGAATTTTATAGAGAGTATGTGACTCTTTAGAATGAATTTACCGAAATCTTTTAAATGACCTACTGCAGAAGTGAATGCCATTTCTTGACTAATCTGAGCTCCAGTTTTTCTGGACTCTATATTTTCTAGACTTCATTGCATCCTTCAGCCACGTTTCTGCATCCCCACTCAGCACCAGACCTGCCATTTCCGGGGCCTCGGTAGGTGAAAATACGCAGGGGTAGTACGGGCAAGGGCGTGCTCAGAAGGGAGGGAAAATACTAAAGGTGCCATGTACAATACAAAGTGTTTCTTTTTCTTTTTCTGTCTCTCTCAGCTTACCAGGGTTTCATATTTGCTAATCAATGTCCTTCTAAGTAAAGAAAGTAAAACTTTTCATTATTAACGTGATGTTACTGTTCACATTTATTTCGATCAATACCAGCTTTACATGCTAATACGAAGGTATTTAATGTGTATGAGGAACAACAGAAATTACGCAAGCTGTTTCGTAGCTCATGCACACATACGTGTTCCATTGTTACTGAGACCGCTGAAGCCCTTCACAGCACTAATTTAACTACTTTTCGTTTCACTTCTAGATATGGGCACGTTCTACCAATACTCTCTACTCTTAGCTTATTGATGAGTAAGGGAGGACTGAAAGCAAGAATCTGTAAGTCACTCTCTTTCCCTTTCTATGTCACCATTTTTGCAGAAGCGAATGCAGGAATTATTACTCATAAGAATGAACAGGATGGGTTTCTTCATTGTTCTGATTTCTTGAAACACTGTCGCCTTCCTTGTTCATCAAAGGAAGTGCTGGTTCAAACCACAAGTCGGGCCTCTCCGCATTGCCAGCGCCCTGCCGGGTCAGTCCCGGACACCGACTCTCGTCTGGGGCTGGCTTTGGCCCTGCCGAACCCCAGGCAGGGAGTGGCCGCCACAGTTTGCGGGAGGGGCCAGCGAGATGGCTGGAACCGGCAGGCCCGCATACCGCGTGCATCTCCTCCGCTCGCTTTCGTACTCGATTGTCCACGAGACCTCACTAACAAAGCCAGAAGTTCGAAGGAAAAATTATTACAAATTTCAAAACAGTGACAGACGATCATTACAGCGAATGTGGGGAGGTTCTGGGATTTCTTCTAAAGCTTCGATTTCTTCTAAATTGAATGTACATTCGATTTGAGTCCTGGGCTTATTGGCCCAGTGCAGTGATGTATTAGCTTTTTTCCTTGGCTGCACTTTGATCTTTGATGGCCAATCCGTGACAAAAAAAAAAAAAAAAAGTGACGTGAGTCATCTCTGAAAGAGCAAGCACCTCCATGTCTACAGAGACATTCGTGGGCTGCAGAGCGAGCGGCCCACGTCTGCGCGTTGTGCGTTCACTCACGGTGGCGGTACTGAGGTGACGGGCACGTGAACAGCGATGCTGGGCCCTGGCGCCGTCGCAACCACAGACGCTGCTATGCGTGCCTATGGGAACCACGCGCAGTGAGGGCCGCCCGTGTTGTTGTCTCCTCCGTGTTCATGGCGTCGAGAAGCCAGAAGTGGCTTAGCGTCCTGGTGCAAGGCTTCTCATGAGGTTGCAGCCACGGCCATGCGAAGGCTTGAGTGGGGCTGAGGAATCCCTGTCTGGGTAGCTCTCCAGCACACGTGGCAAGTTGGGGCTGGCTGTCTGCAGGAAGATCAGTTCCTCCCTCCAGGGACCTCCTCAAGGGACTGCTCCGATGGCCTCATAACACGGCAGTGGGCTGCTCCACGGGCAGGTGATCCCGGGGGAGAGATGGACCCTGTCATAGCCCCATGATGAACCCTGAGAGGCCACACACCCACACTTTCACGGTATCCTGTTGGTTACAACCATGAGCCCCATTCAGTATGAGCGGGAGACATGAATCATCGAAGACCATCTTGGAGATTGAATACCACATCTAGCGACCGAGAACCTGGGAGACGATAGAAAACAGAAAGCAACGAAAAAAAGCCCAGCAAACCCCCGTCTGACTCAGGTGGGCTAGACCAGAAGTTATTGTTCGAGTATTCACACTTATTTGACGCTGTTAGGAGACAGAAGCCTATCTTTCTAGCAGACATTTAATAAACTTATGATATTATGTACCCCTCACCATCTGCGCACTACCTCTGAAGGCCCCTCAAAGCGCACACCCAGCCTTAGTTACCTTTCTACGTATAGGATTTAAAACAGGGCCTCGTTTCTGAAATAACCCTAATAGATGCTCTTCGAAGAGTAAAACTTAGATCCAGGAACTTCACGTGATAATGCTGCTGACTTTTTATGTTTTCCTTTAATACGGTCCTAGTATATCTTCCTACAGGAGAAATTATTAGGTATATATAAAAGTAAGAAAGTTTTAAGACTATGAATGTATTTCATTTAAAAGTGTTTATCTTAAAAAGACATGAACCTTGAAGGAAGACTTTAATAGTGAACATTTCAAAATCAGTGACGCATTTGTAAGAGAGAAGTGTTGTTGACTTTCACTTTGTGCATATTTCAATAGTTGCCAAGTGTACCCATGAGGTTTATTAAATTCAAAACTAATTAAGGAAACTACCAATTAAAAAAGCCACAGCCAACAATAATTATGAGAGTGTGGCACTGAAATAGGACAGTTCAGATAAAGTCCTACCTTACCTGTTTCGAATGGAATGAAAATTGCCCTGTTTAATCTGTGAGGAAATTGGCTGACCTTCTGCAATGATGTTTGTGAGACCATATTCCAGTTGAAAAGCATGCACTGGTTTTCCTTCTTGCTGCATCAAAAATCAAAAGTTCTGATATGAAAATAAAACTGGAAAATACTTAAATGGAAATATTAATATATATTAATTTTGGATGGCAGTTTTGTAAGAATGATATAAAAGACAAAATTATTGAAATTATATATGTTATTTATAGAAATTAAACTCTAAAATCACCTTTTGCAAGACTAAAATCACTATAAATTAAAATTAAACTATGAAGCAAAACTTTTATCATGTACTAAAGACAAAGTTTTTATATCTTTAATATGTAAAGATAATAGTAATATAAAATAGAAAAATATTATTGCTCCAATAAAATAAGATAGTGTTACTAAGCAATCACACTGTAGGAGACTGGAACCTCCCTTTATCGCAAATGTGGAGTAACCGTAACTGGTAGTGATGGTACCTGCTCCTTGCCACAGACAGGCTGGGATGCTCCTCAAAGCCCGCGCCAAGGCTCCAAGTCTTGCTTATCTTCCTGTGTAAGAATATAAATAGGGCCTAGTTCCAAAACAAGCCTAGTCAATGCTCTGCAGAGAAGTGATGGTAGAAACAGTATGAACAGGTTCAATGTTGTCTCCCAAATCACAAACCCGAGAGGTAAAGGCTCGTGAATATCCAAGCTTTCTGACCCCCACCTTGGTCTGGTTGTGTTGGTTTGTTTGCGTTATTTTGTGACAAAATCACAAACAATTGTAATTTTGATTTTTGATTTTTTTTTGAGAGAGAAAGCGTATCTT
>CM052551.1:4373156-4444377 GCA_028533065.1 Trachops cirrhosus | reverse complement strand
GATGCCGAGTGGTGAAATGTGGTGTATCCTTTGGAGCCAGTGCATAAATTGATGGACATAGCAAAACATAATGTAAATTTAGGGCATATTTATTAAATACAAGGTACTGGGATAAATTTTTTATGAACAACATTTTATTAAATCCTCAAATGGTAATACTAAATGTATCATAATATTAATATAAGAAATATTGAAAGAACTAGACACGTTTGCTATGAAATAATTGTTGTAAGAAGTGTTTTGATGTTGACAATTTATTTTGTATATCCACTGGGTCCAGGCCTGGGGTAATTGGAAAGCAGATTTAAATCCATATTACCAGGACGGGAATAGCTAGGCCGACTGGAATGAGCTATTTGGTGCGGCAGCGGGAGCTGGAAATGCTCACCGTGTGCGAATTCCATTTTCCCAAAATATTAAAGCACATAAACTAGCAAATAATGCACATAAGGTTAGACAATAGATTAAATAACATTTAGAACATCTTCCAACTGGACAATTTATTTGATGAACACATATGACCATATCAATAATCTCATTGGGAAGTTCCAGTCGTAGTATGAGAGCTAATGGCCCTTTGTAGTCCTCAAAGGGCCAACTACGAAACACAGTGTTTTATTTATGTTATTTTATTTATTCCATATAACCATTTTTAAGATACTGGCAATATTGTACTTTTCAGATAAAAAACTGCAGATAAGAAAGCGAAATAATTTTCTGAGTTCACAAGCCTAATGGTTGGTAGAATTGGTATTTGAACCCATAATTTCTCAAGATTGTTTTTCATTTTGTTTGTTTTGTTTTATTTTTTTACTGCTGTTCATAGTTTTGGCCAAAGAAGCCGTGGCCAGTCTTGTTAATATAAGAAATCATTTATCACAATAATGAGTTCACCTAAATAAAAGTTCTGATAAAATCTTACATAGTCATGGTATGACAACTAATATGTATTCCATAGTCAAAGAAATAACAAAAATCTCATATTTTCTTCTGAAAAACACACCACACATGTGAGCAGGTTCGCATTTGTGTGTCTGTGCGCACACACACACACATAGCACATCTAATTGTGTTTTTATTTTTGTACATATTCAATGAATATATATTCTAAATATTCTACCTTAACCCTGGAAATTTATTTCGAAAACTACTTGTTAACCTCGTATAACCTTGTAATATATAAATATCTCCCACCATTGATCTTTCCAGAAGGTGAGTGCTTTAAGTAATTAAGGGTGAAGGATTAACAGCTCTTGATCAAAATGTAGTTTTATAAGAGAAAAAAATGCAGACACAAAAATAAAAAATCCCTGATATCAAAAACTGCAGCTTCATTTTCTGGCTACTCAAGATATCTTCTAAGAGGAACAAATGCCATGAATCATCGGCCTAATTATAGTAACGTCAGGGCTTGGTTTAGCTTGCAGCAACATTATTCTCTGCGCTTGGTTCCATCTCTGCAGTAATTACGGAGATTTGGCAATGCTGCTAAATAACCACTGACCATAAATTACAGTTAGACCCAACAGCTTTGGAAACTGATAGCCGGGCAGCTACACTTTAATTTACTGATCCTGTTGTCATTAGTGTAAAGTAGGTGGTAAGGTGAAAAGAGGGTCAGGGTTAAATCCTTCACACGTTGAAATTCTTCCCGCAACCAGAGCGGACAATTACCCTTCATAAAAGATTATGCACAGTCTTTTTGCAAGAGCGCCATCTGCTGGCCCCCACATGCAATGCAAATCACTTCATATTAGTATAATCCTTTGCAATAGCCTATTTCTTTATTCTGCAATGGCAAATCCGCTGAATTTATAATTATGAAGGACAATATTTAGCACAATGGAATTCTTATTAAGTTGTTTGAATTTGTAGTTTAAACAACATGATTCTAAGTGTTCCTGTTTTGTGGCATCTTGCTTGCAATATTTTTGTTTATGTGTTTTTTTTCTTTCCTAGAAATGCTAGACTTTGTAAAAATTTGAATATAGAATCCTCATAGTTTAGAACTATTCTGAAATTTTATTTGGAGTAGTTGATTGTGATAACCCATACAATTTAAGTTGAATGAAGTAATTGCAGAAATATCACTCCTGTTGATTTTTTTAAGTCATGTGGTATAGTTTCAATCATACTCAGTGAAGGACGATTGCGCATTGTTCTCTTGGTTAACTGGTCTCTCCTTTGCATGTGTATGAGAGAGAGAGATTCTCATTTTAGCTCAGTCTGCACATAGAGTGTCATCCATTGCAAACACACTGTACACTTTGTATCTTTGTCACTCGTTGGCTTTGGTTTTAGTGACCACAACCAAAGGATCCTTCCTTTTACATGAAGTGAATGATTGTGCTTGCACTGTGTACTTATTATGATGGAGTTACATTTTTAACTGACCGAACTATCTTTCAGTTATAAGCATACATTTTTAATATATTTTTTTAAAAAAGGAATAGACACTCATTATATAGCTGGCATCATTTTTAATTCCAGAATGTATTCTTACGTAAAATTATATATTAGATTTTTGAGTACCTATATGACAAGATGGAAACATAGTGTGCTATAATGTATTTTTAACCTACATGATACTATATCAGGCATAAGCATTAATGTTATTTTGTGTGATGTATCAATATACCTAAATATATCTCTGTAGGAGAATGCAGTTGTCTTTTAAGGAGGACAGATACCAAGGTTCATGCACTAAGCGAATCCAGCATCTATACTTTGACCATGTTCTTGTCCCTCTTTCCTTAAACCCAAATAGAGCATCTCAAAGATTCTTAACATCCACCTGTCACATTCTTGAGTTTCTGTTTATATGAGCCTTCATTCGTACTAAGCTAAACACCATTCTAGTGACCTCGTTGAACTGGGGAGTCAAAGGTTGGTACTGCACCCCCCACTCGCTATTAATTGTCTGCGTTAATCTGCTTTCGTCTCTGTTTTCTTACCTGCACAGTTTATAACATCTACTGAGAAGGTTAATGCAAGACTAAGTTCTCATATACATGAAAACATGTTCTGTAAAATATATAGCACTTTACCAAGTTAGTAATAATTCTTAACGGGTCCCACGTCCACCTATATCTCCTCATTTCATCCTCTAAAATAACACTGTGAGGTAAGCAAATCTTCTGCGTTTTACAGCTGTAAAATTAAAGGATGCTCCACGGCACACTCGGAGTAAAGCTCCAGGTGGGGGGACCCAGGAGCAAACCCAAGGAGTTCTGTCTCTGCAGCCAGAAAGCCACAAGGACACATCATTTTGTAATATAAATCTACCCATTCAGAAATGTATAAATGATAATGAAAAATTGACTTTTTAAAATTCTATTCTTGAACAAATTAAAGCATTCAATGCAACACAAAGTTACTCTGAAGACCCACATTTTAAAACGTATTTTCAGCATCACAAAAAGTAGTGTCTAAACATTTCCAAATTTTCTCTTTCAAAGAGAAATCCATCTCAAACAATTACCTATCACTTTTCCATAGGTAAACATTAGCTTGAATTAAAAATGGTAAAGAAACACTTTCTCATCAGAACCAAATATCATAATAGAAAGGACAGTATGATTCAGGCCTTCCATGCCAACTGCAGTCAAATTGGTTGTCTCTCTGGGTTAAAAAATGGAGACGTTTCTAACAACGAAAGCAGCTACAATTAATGTGGGATTTGAGAACAGTCTAAATTAGTTATGTATTTGCACAGAAATGAAAGGATCTGTCAGTTTCTTCAGGTTGTATCTCCAGAATAACGTAATTGAACTACTCACTATTTATAGCATTGTACCTGTGAAAGGAAAAATAAAAATAAAAAACTGGCTATGGTGTGTGACAAGCATAAAATGTGGTCTTGTCACTTAATTTTTGTGTGACTCTGGCCACAGGTGTCCCCCGGGAAGAAAGACAACATTTTATGGAATGTCTCTGCTAACTTTGCTTTGGACACTTCTGGGAAGCAGTTTCAGAAATAAATTTTTTACTTATTCTCATTTTTATTATAAAATGGATAAGTGATTTTTCTGGCCAGATTAAAGTAACTGGAATAATACTTTAAATGCATTTTCACGATCTACATTTTTAAACTGAATATTTTACTAAATCCATGCTCACCTTTAAGATACATAGGAAGAGTTGCAAAATATAAAACGGCACGCTGACTTGGCATTATTGAGCTGTTCTGAGCACATGCATGGAAAATTCATTGTCCCACATCCATCCTTCTTCTCACCGCCCCACAGGTGAGGGGCTGGCACAGGGGGCCGGTGCAAGCTCCTTCGAGGTAAAGGCATACGGCCAGTGAGCTGTCCACCTCAAACACCTTCTGTTCTAATTTTCAAACCATTACTTTTTAACTTGGATGCTGTTTTCACTAAAGTCTCTTACCTTTTGTATCTGGAATCTTAAAAAATTATATCTGGCTGTGAAATATGTTTGCTCAGCTCAACTTACGAAAGGGAATCCACTTTAAACGTATGTTCAGTTCGGCGGGAAGGTAGCGTATTCACCCAGCAAGTGGGGTCTTTCTTCGCATACATTTTCTTGAATTAAATTCTTCACTGTTTCTAGCATCACCACGTAAATTCTCACTGACATGATCTCAACGGTTTTCTAGTTAAACCCGTTGTGTACATGGTCAACGTGTCTTTTACCCGGAGAAACAAAACAAAAGACTATTGTATTTCAGCATGGTCTTGGGCTTGGTCAATTCACTAAAAAAGGCGAAGACGTATGATTTCATGCTTCGCCATTGGGGATCCCATTCAATGAGAGATTCGTGAGATTTAGGCTTTTAAATAGCAGGCTGTTAGCAGAAGTCAGAGAGGAGGCAGGGTAGAGTCCTTCCTTTCACCCAAGCCTGCAACCTCCAGGCCTTAGGACCAGGAAACTTCCCATCAGTGAGGCTCTGACTGTAACAGGAGAAGGCAGTTCTCGTGAAACATCGCTGGAATACCCAATGTGCCCCTCACACCGCAATTTTACCACCAAGGTTGAGGTGAGAGCCTCAGGTCCTGATACTCACTCACATTTCAGATGAAAATCAGTTTCAAGTGGTTAGATTCTCGTTAAGGCCATAGAGTAGTCAGAGTTCAGTTATAACCAGGAAAAAAAAGCATGATGTTAGCAGAAAAGGAATTTATTTATTAAATAGATGTTGGGCAGCTACTGAGTCACCCAAAGGGCCATAAAACAGGCATGGAGGCCAGGAGAGATGCCCAAATCCACGCTCTGACCTGGTTCAGACAGTAGTGGGCTACAACTGCCCCCAAGCGGCTGCTCCAGCTGCTCACCCACGCCGTGCTGTTAGTGGGAGAGCCCAACGTTGTGACTAGCACACTGCCGTCATTGTCTTTGCACTGTGTCCTGTTCAACCAGCGCCGCCCGCAGAGACCTCATCTGCGTCCCTCGTCCTCTGCTTCTGTGGTCACGTGGGGCACACCTGATGATGACCGTCGGTTGCTGGGTCAGCTGCTTATCCGCTGGTTTCCAAGGGGGGAGGGAAAATGAGTCGCTGTCATTTTCATGGATCACAGGGAAACACAACTCTGTCTCTGGCCAACACTCAAAAGGAGAGGACTTCTTGGACAGGGAGCAGCTTCCGAAGCTGGAGAGTGACCTCCGCCTCCTACAGGCTACAGGATGCGATGGCAGGCTGTTGCAGGTGGGAATATTTGGGGACGCATCCTGCCCCTGCATGACATAGACCTCAGGCTATTTGTAACGTTGTAGCTGCATGCTTATTGACTGTCTCACAGCCGCTGATCCGTGGTCACACATTTTGTGCTTTTGTTACAATGCATTATCAGGGGCGTCCAACCTTTCGGCATCCCTGGGCGCCACTGGAAGAAGAAGAGTTGTCTCAGGCCACACGTTAAATATACAAACACTAATGAAAACTGATGAGCAAAAAAAAAAAGGTTTTCAGTACATTTATAATTTTGTGTTGGGCTTCCATCCTGGGCTGCGTGTGATCCCCGGGCCACGGACTGGACTCCATTAGTAAGTGTATGCTAAACTTTGCTCTATTAACAAATACTACAGTAACAAAGATTAAAGTCTAGGATATTTTACCAAATAAAAGAGTAAATTACTAAATTATATCAAAGATACATGAGTTAGGCTACTCCACTGGGAAGCTCTTGCCCAGGAAGTAACTGATATGCAGTGGTGAACTATTTTGAAACATTACAGCATAGTATTGCATTGTGTATACATGTAATTACTTTTACAGATTCCTTACTCTTAGTAGTTCAGATTGTTTACTATTTTTTTATCCTCACCTGAGGACATCTTTTTCATTGCTTTCAAACAGAGAAGAAGGGAAGAGAGAAACATTTATGGGTTGCCTCTCGTACACACCTGGGTCAACCCCACAGCCTAGGTGTGTGCCCTGCCTGGGAATCGAACCTGTGACCTTTTTGGTTACTGGATGATGCTCCAGCCAACTGAGCCTCACCAGCCAAGGCACATGTACTATTTTTGTCATCATCAATAGTGCTGCAATTATCATTCTTACTCATTGACTTATATCAACAAGCAAAAGTATTGCCTCAAGATGTTGTAACACATGTTTGAAACATAAAAATCACACCTGAGGACAAGAGCAGACCTCCTTGAGGCTACTTGCATGAAATATAAGCCTTGGCAGCTAGTTGGGGGAGCAGAGAGATTGAGCAAAAAAGAAAAAGGACTCATGGACATGGACAACAGCATGGTGATTGGGAGGAGGGGGTGTAAAAAGGCTAGATGGTAACAGAAAAAATATAATAAATATGATATGTTTAAAAAAGTAAATACAAGCCTCACAGAACATTTGAATAAAATTTCTGCTTGGCAAATTCTACATACGTTAACGAATGAATGATTTTGTCCAGGTATGTCTCCATAGCTTCCTCCTTGTATAAATCCACACTGCACAATTATTTGTTAGAAACTCTGGAAACTTCACTGACATAAATTTTTAAAAAATGTTTTTTGCAACATTAAAAACAATCCAAACCAGGGGTGTCAAACTCATTTCCCCCGGGGGCCACATCAGCTTTACGGTTGCCTTCAAAGGGCCAAATGTAATTTCAACTCCTTAACATGTAAGGAGTAGTTATATTTCTATAGTCCTAAAATTATTTTGGCCCTTTGAAGGCAACCATAGCGAGGCTGACGTGGTTTGAAAATGAGTTTGACACCCTTGATCTAAACTGATACCTCAATTAACTCACCTTCCGCAGAATACACCTCAGAATACGGGTGTTGGTGGGGACTTTCTGACATCAACGAGCAGGAGTGAGGGTTGCGGCCCGTACCAGTGTGACACGGCATGCTCAGCGTCTCTGACCCTCGGAATCTTCAGAATCCATTTCCCCAGAAAAACTTAGGAAAAGAGAAACGTTCAATGGATGTTTACGGTCACATGGCATGAACTCAGCGATAGAAACACTCTACTCTGCCTCCCATTTTTAAATAAGTAAAATCTACTTTGCTCAGTGACATCGTTGGCGAGCCGTTCTGGGATGGTCCGATGAGCTGGCGAGGTGGCCCACGTACACACTGGTGGGCAGGCAGAGTCGTTGCACAGAGGCAGCAAAGAGATGCATTCAACACGGAAAAGGCGTGACACAGAGACATCAAGGTATAACCACTCATTTCCACGTGCTAACATTATAGATGTTTTTAATTTATGTTTACGCTTTTCCATGCATTCTCTTATGACACAAAGAAAACATTGTGTTTTATAGAGTAAAGAGAATATTGAGCTCTGGCCAGTGTGGCTCAGGTGGTTGACGCATCATCCAGTAAACCTAAAGTTTGCGGGTTTGATCCCCAGTCAGGGCACATACTTAGCATGCGGGTTCAATCCCCGGTCGGGGTGGGTATGGGAGGGAGACGACAAATCGATGTCTCTCTCTCATATTTTCTCTCTCTCTCTTTCCCTCCCTCTCTGCCCCTGCTTTCTCTCTCTCTAAAATAATGTAAAAATGTCCTCAGGTGAGGATTAAAAAAAAAGAATATTGGGCATGGGAAAATTACATGGCTACAATTTGCAGACAGAAAATAAACAGTTCTGTCACGTGATCCTGTTCAGAAGAGGTTTATCGTTTCCACACTCTGTAAATACTCAAATGTTGCAGAGTCGTTCCCATAACCACTACCTCAGAGTTAGAATTGCAGCATACACGGTTGTCTAGCTAGAGATGAAGACCACCGATGTAAAACATCTAATTCCCATTTTCTAACTTCCCTGCAATATAGGTTTGCTTCACTGGTTGGTTTGATTAGAAGTAATTATCATAAGAATTTTTGTTACCGTGCGACCCCTACTTGGTGACCAGACATAGTATTTTTGGGTCATGTGAAAAGCCTCTCTGAGCTAGTGGATTAAAGCATCTGGTGGGAATATATTGGTATTTCTCATCATGATTAGGAAAATATAACCACCGGAGAGAGCAAGAAGTTTTAGAAAAAGTCAAACCTGAAAAAAACCCTCATGGGAAATTGTACCACAGACTTAATTTAAACTAGGAGTGAGCTCTTTTCTCCTGGGGGCAAGAAAAATAGGAATGTCGGCTTAAAAGCTACTCTCCATTTCCAATTTCAAAGTTACGAGTTTTACACCACAAAAGTAACCTGTTGGTTTAGTATCCCAAAACTCTTCTACATTTTAAAACTTTAATTTGTCATTCACGCCACCTCCTGAAATTGCTAAGATACTTGCAGGCTTTTTACCTCGGTGAAATCTAAAAGGGAATTTAAATCCCTACTGAGGCAAGGAAGGAAACATTCCTGGGGCTGAGGATGGTGGTTGATGGGTTAGAGGGGCCAACACTGAGTCCTCAGTTGAGATACACACGTGTTCAGCCATTCATCTCAGCAAAGAAAAAATCTGTATGAAAGAAAACATTATAATTCAATAAAATGGGTATAGGTCATTAAACCAGTAACTCGAAACTACACTACTGGCAAATTTAGTTGAATTCTCTTAACAGAAAAACAGTGAAGAGCTCTGTAAGTTATTCTCAAAGTCTGGGGATTTTAGATTTAAAAATAGACTTGACTTTTATTTAGCAGTTTGAATCAACCAAACTTTATGAGCTCGTGCATTTGCATATTAATGGAGAAGAATGAGTTAAATATGAAGGTGAGGTGCAGTGTTAGGTGATCCGAAATAATTCCTTTCTTTATAGAGAAATATTTATGGGGTGCTTTCTCTGTGCTTGGGAATACAGGTGTGAACCGCAGAGACGCGTTAAGGAAAGCATCGGACAGTGGTACGTGCTACATCCCAGGTCAAGGTGTTTGCGTGTGTTCTAGTGCAAGCCGTTCGATGGACTAGAGGAGTGTGACCTTCTGTGTGGTTTAACCCAACTGCTGTGCTTGCGCTTTGGAGAGCGGCTTGTGGACAGGCACAGACAAACACGTAAAAGGAGTAAGGACCTTCCCGTGACCCTGACGTGGCCTGCCGGGTGTGAGGCGTCATGGCAATCACGGGCAAAGCCCTCCCATCTACAGGAGAAGTGTACACACGAGTCAGAGAGGGTACACACTGTACACCAGCTTACAGAAGTCATGTTCGGGGACACTGTTGAATCCCCGTGGGGTCTGCTTTTACATTCCAGTCCATTTTACCACTTATGGTACAATAATAAAGAAAAAACCAAGTGGAATAAATGTCAGCAAAAGCAATGAAGAAACTACTGATAACATGCAACAACATTAATGAGAGTCAGAAAATGTTGCCGTGAGAAGGAAGACAGGCATAAAAATGGGGAACTCTTTATACTTGTGTTTATCTAACGTTCTAGAACAGCGAAGTCTAATTTGTAGCAGTTGCTGTAGGCGGTCCCCGCCTAAAACCCATGTGGTGAAACCCGGTGCCCAATGTCACGGTGTCAGGAGGGGGCGGGTTGGGGCCGGCTGGGTCATGAGGTTTGTGCCCTTGTAAAAGAACACCCCAGACAGCTCCCTTGTTCTCTCGGCCATGTGAGGACACAGCCCAAGGGCGGCCATCTGTAATGAACCAGAAAGTGGGCTCTCACCAGACCCCAAGTCTGCCAGCGCCTTGACCTTCGACTTCCCAGCCTCCAGAACTGCGACAAATAAATTCATAAGCCATCCAGTCCATGGTACTTTGTGACGGCAGCCTGAGCAGGCTCAGAGGGTCTGTGGATGCCTAGAGAGGGGCATCTGGGGGGATGTGTAAGGTGACAGGAGAGAGCATGGGGTGCTAGATGGCTTAAGTGATGTTTTCATGGTTTTACACATTTGTCAAAACTCAAAGAACCTTGTACATTTAGCAGGTGCATTTTATTTCATGCATTTTTACCCAATACAGCTACTATAAAAAGTCACTATCAGCACCCCAACCCATCAGCTGCCATATGAGAAAAACACTTTTCTAAATTGATTATTTCTTGGCCAAAATTTACTTTTCTCTCTACTATTTATATTCCTCTTTGTTGTTCAAAAACAAATTCTGTATAAATGTACTACCTGTAAGAATCAAATAAACAGCCAAATGCTCCATTGTTGTGAATAAATTGCATGATCTTTGCATAGGAGAGAGAGCAATAGGCTGTTATGACCTGGAAAAGAAGCAAAACCGTGCCTATTTGAATACACCTGTAGAATATACAACAAACTACAGAACCAAGGCAGCCTACGTTCTTAACCACATCTAGTTCAGAAACGGAAATGGCCCCAGTCAACCCAGTTTACGCCTTTCTGTGTAGACACAATTCTTGTCCCTTCCACACCTCTCCTTACTTTATATAATCCATGCCTTTTTCCTGGACTTCAATTTATAAACGCTTCCGATTTGATCATCAATTCAAGATAAGTAGCTATTGATTACCTTCGGTTGCCCTGATGGTTATGTCAATTAGCTGTTGGGATGCGCTCCAGTGCAAAGAGAGCGCGGGCAAGCATCTGCGCCGATCTGTGCGCAAACGAAGGGGAACCCCGACACAGCGCGGATGACGATGCCCATCGGTTTCCTGCATCCAGAGTCGTGACAGCCGTGATGTTCAATGAACCGTCTCCAGTTGGCAGGAGTTAACGTAAAAGGAGAGAGCCTAAATATCAACAAAATATGTTTCTGGTCAGATGATGAAACCTCGGTGGAGCTGATCAGTTGGCCGCCTTCCAGCTCGAGGTCTGTCTTGCACCTGCTTCGTCTATTTATTTTATGTGACCTCGGGTTTCTACGCCGTCATCGTCAGAAAAAGCAAACCATTCCAGCGATCTAATCACCAATTCTGGCTTCTTGATTTAGTTCAAGAAATTCCCGTGAATGAGGCTCATAGGCAGGAGAACTTTTGCCAGGATGTGCAAGGCAATTAGGGCTGTGCCAATCTTTCAACTGAAGTGTCCTCTCTAGAGACACTTAGGGGCATTTTTTTCTTCTAGAGACTAAACGCCTAGATTTCATGGGTCTGAACATTAACACTCAGCCGATCTGAGGTCTCAAAGGACAGTGGATCCTGGCAGGGGCCTCCAACCTGCGGCCCAGCACAAAATCGTATATTTACTTAGATTGTGTGTGTGTGTGTGTGTGTGTGTGTGTGTGTGTGTGTGTGTGTGAGGTAATGATTACTGTGTGGCCCAAGAAAACTCTTCTTCCAGTGTGGGCCAGAGATGCCAAAAGGTCGAATGTCCCTGCCTAGGGTGTAGATTTGACCTTTTATTATCTTCTCGTCTTTTGCATGTAATTTATCTTATGCACGTATTATTTATTTATTTATTTTGCAAGAAATGTGAAATGCTTTATCCAGTACATCTGAATCATGCAGTACTGTATTTCCTGCTCAAGCAATAATATCTGTCTGATAGTCACACAACCAACTTGTAATTGTGTAGCAGGATTTTTAAAGCATGGATTTCCATTCTTTTAAGAGTTGATAATTAGTTTAGGCCTTAAGCTGTGTTCCTCTTAGTAGGAGCTGGCAATGAAATAATTTATTTTTGGATTAAGCATGTAAGACAATGTCTAAACTCCAGGGAACAGAGTGTTAATATTTTATTATCTCAAATAAATAATTTATTTAAAAATGATTAGCAGTAGTCAAATATCCTGTACTTTTCCGAGTCAAAATTCATCAGAATATAAGAATTGTGGCCTGGGAGGCTAAAGCTACACAAGACATAAGGAAGTGAACTTTGACACTTCGCTGCATTTGGCTCCTATCATGGTCACCAGAAAATATACCCAATTCCTCAGTTAAAATCGTGCCTTGAGAGTTTATAATGACAAAGAAAAAGTATGAACGTTGGAACCAGATTCACATCCTGACTCTGAGTGTTTTGTGAGTTTAGTAACAATCTCTCCTTCTATGAACTAGAGATGATAACATTAATTAGACAGTATAGTTTCAGAAAGAAAAATTTAAAATATCTATCAAGTAACAAGGATAATGTATGTAATTTCCAAAGTAAGTGTTGGTACTCACCTTTTTTTTGCATAGGAAAATCTAGAAAAAGTTAATTTATATATGTATATAAATGATCTACTCAACAAAATTGTCTTAAAATTCTCTCTACGTACTGCTTGGCTAAAAACAACATTAGTAAAGAGAATTTTGATCTCCAGTCTTCTAATCCCTGTTGTCTCTTAAAACTAGTTCTTTGGATCCTTTTCTCTGGTCATGTCTTCTTTAAAAATTCACCCATGAGGTTAATAAGTACCTAGTTCTTAAGTGTGTTTCTCCAAATCTCCTCCTTTAACAAGGTAGTTCCAGAGGGGAAAGATAAAAAAATAAAATAAAATCAAGAAAGGTGGTTAAACAATCACTGATTCCTTTTTGCTCTGGCCCCTCTCCCAGTCCTGGAATATTGATTTATCCACTTCGCATAGGAACCAAGCGTGGGAGACTTAAATGTTAACGACGGGGCCCAAAGTGCGGCGGGAAGATGGTCTCTGGCTTTACGATGTTCCAACTCCAGTTGAAGACTGACACATCAGTGGACCACTTCAGTATAAAATGGTAAGTGGAGGAATAATAGGTTCCCACGGGCCCTGTGGAGTGCAGAGGAGCTGAATTTTCCCCAGAGAATAATCGAGCGACATGGAACGCACATTGGTTGTCATTATTGTTCAGCATCTGCGGCTTCCTCGAGATGTCTAAGTTGTTTTCATGTCAGAAAGTGCCCAACGGTATAATCTTTGTCCATTTGCTTTAAAATTTACAGTGCACCCTTGCGTCAGTGAATCTTAGCATTCATCGAGAGTCTATTTTCTCTTTGATCCCTATTTTACTTACTGGAAATCGCATAGAGGTGGGATGCTAAAAGAGGAAACACTTTGAACATCTTTCAGTGTGAAATTATTTGACATAAAATGGCAATGTGAATTTAAAATATATACATACAGATATATCTCCCTGGGAGATATGGGACAGATACTGATATCTGTTTTCATATGGTGGGTTATTCTGGTTTCCTCCTTGATGTTCGACTATATGGTAGGTGCTAAGAAGTTGGTGAAATTAGTAAAAATTAAAAAGAAACAGAAGCTTTAGTTTTCTCTAAATCAATAAAGTCTTACCAAGTTCTTAAAGTACACCAAGAAATTTTAGATATGAAAGGGAAAAGACAAATACAGTACACCCATTACCTTCAAGTGTGGCTAAGTAGTTGTAAGAGGATCATTTTTCTCCTTGTGAGAGCAGTTAGTGTTTATTATACGAGAGCAGTCAGACTGTTGTGTTAATTTTCATAAATGGAACCGAATGTTGCAGTTCTGAAGTACATCAGAAACTGATGGCTTTTTCATTATAATGGTTATTGCCTTACAAATATAGCCTAAGATTTACCAAAGCAGACATATTCCTATATTGATCCGTGGAAGTTTTCCAGAATTTTTGAATTTTCCAAAATCACCTCATTTATAGGAGCCATAGATCTATTCCTAATTTGTCATGGATTTGAGAATTAATTTTTAAATCTTATCCTCCTTGGTGAGACTCAGGATTGCTCCTCAGTCTCTCTGGCTAGATAACAACTATCTTCATATATGTAGTGTATATACTGCTGTGCACGTGTGTGTCTTTGTACACGTCTGGCTTGTCTATTACCAAGCACCAAGTTCATCGGAGGTTCAGGCAGCACGAGATGTTACTCTGATCTGAACTTTGGTACCAGTCCCGCACCTTACCACCCTAATGCCAGACACGGCATCTCAGGGTCAAAGTCCCGTAATGGCTTCCCGAAGGCCACAGAGAAATGTGCAGACAGTACTTGTGTCCCAACATCTAGCACAATATCTGACACATGGTGAGCACCCAACCGGTCGACAGACTAGAGTCACAACAAAACGTGGTTCTGCAGCTCTCCCCGCGCGACACGCTTTTAGAGTGCTGGACTACCAGCGGGGATCGAGGAAGAAGCCAGACTCCTTTGGTTTCCTTTAAGAAAACAATAACAGCGCACAGATAATGTTGGAGTGGTCTAATTATGTCAACAGCTTGCCTCCGTCTCTCTTTTGGCGCATACAGTGATCTTAAAGGGATGAGAATCCGACGACAAATAGAAGGTAAATGATTCCGATTCGCCCGTCCACTCACCGTAAAGCACTTCGGTGGCACTAACAAGCAACCCAGCGTACAAGGTGCATATGTAACCTATGAAAAAGTGCCGTTGACGGCAGTTAATGAGGGTGGAAATTGCCCAGCTCCTCTAGAAAAACCAATTTTTATACAGCTTCTGGAAGACTTTTAAAGGTTAAGGTTTTGATGTGTGAAACTTTGGTCTGTGGTTTGGAAACAGCGGAGGCTCCGCTCCAGCTACTTAAAACCCTTCCCTAGCAACGTAATTACCTGTATTTCCCTATGAACAGCCCAGACCCCCTCGAGGGCTGTCCTTCCTGTTCTAATGTGCTGTCATTTGATCAGCACACAGTCTGTGTGTTTTTATAGCAGCATAACAGGGATTAGTGACCTGATGGGTAGTTATCAAATAGTCCAAGTACTGCAAGCAAAGCACACTGTCTGACATTTATCTCTGAAAATCGGCCTCAGTAGATATATCCATTAAGAATAGAGGCAGTAAACTTGGGGAAAAACTGGTTTCCTGAAATCTGCATCTGAAAAGGCAAATGCAAGTTATTTGATAAAACTAGTGACAAACAATGCCGTTTGAGATTCTGTTGTTCAGTGGTCCGTGCACCCACTGGCCACACAATCGGAGTCACACTGCATGCACTAGGATGGCCATAATAAATAAGGAACAGCAAACCGTGAGTACTGGGGGCAAGGAAAAGGAAGTGGGACCCTCGTACCGTGTTGGCTGGGGTGCAAAATGGTGCACACACTTGGGAAAACAGTTTGGTGTTAGTTTGATATGTTACTAAAGGTCATATTACCATAAGACCTTAGTATTTCCATCCCTAGATTCTATCCAAGAGAAATAAAATGTATGTCCCACAAAGACTGGTATGAGCATACTCATAGCACTATTTCTAAGAGGCAAAAAGTGTGCACCCTCCATTTGCCCATCAGCTGGTGAATGGGTAAATGCCATGTGACCCATTCATTCAGACAATGGTTGTATATTGGACGGTAAAATAGGGTGAATCTTATCAACATCATGTTAAGTGGAACAAGCCGGTTGCAAAAGATCATGTATGATTCTCCTCTCTTTCTTTCCCTCTGTCTCTGTCTCTGTCTCTCTCTCTCTCTTTCTCTCTTTCTCTCTCCCTCTGTCTTTCTCTCTGGTTGCATAGGCTGAGTTGGGAATAGGGGTGTCTGGTGTACAGGTGACTTATCATCTACAAAGGCCGCAGACAGTCTCTCCTCAGTCTGCCTGTGCAGATGGCTCAGTGGAATGATATTCTAACTGCTCAAGAAGCTCTCCCTCTAAAATAATACATATTTGTTTTCTGTGACGACCCTAAGTATACAAGCAATAACACCTGCCCCAATTCTCTATGTTAATTAGCATCAGAATAAAACAAATAGGAGCAGGATTTCACTCTTAGACGGGCCATTACACTCTGCTGTGTCCTAATAAAGTATATTTAATAATTGGTATTGTAAAAATGTAACAAATGCAATGAGATCATTGTAAGTGCTTACTGGTCTTGAGAATAAAGAAAGCTCTGTGGAAACGTAATAAAGGTAGGAAAGAATCAGTCGTTCCTGTGGTTTCTGTGATTCTTGACTTTGCCTGTTTCATTTTCGATTACAGTTGTTCCACATTTTATTTCTATGGAATATAACACTGATATCAAATGATAACCTGATTTTATTGCAGTTGAAAGAGGGCATTATCCATACTAGGATTATCATTCATAAATACTTTGAATTGCTTGTCTCGATTGTAACACCTTATTTATTGTGTTAACTGTATATCAGGTTTAGTGAGAAAAGTAAATGTTTAACAAGTATCTACTGGCAGATGTTGGTGTTTCAAAATAATGTTGAGAGGATCTGAGTTGCTGAGGAAGTGGGTGACTTAGTTGGCATGCACTGTTTTAAACAATGCTTTGCAAAAGATTCTGAGATGAAAAACGGTATTGACAAAGCACACTCATGATATTCATTAATGTACTGTCCCCTGAACTAACACCTAATACATGTATGAACACTCCAAGTCCTCCTGAAGGAATTGTAAACTGGAAGGACTATTTGTGGAGACAAATTCTCCAGAACAGCATTAAACATTTAATTGCATGTTTTTTACTTTTTTTTCAGGTTTTAATATTTTTTCCTTTTTTTAATTGATGTTCAAATGCAGTTGTCTCCATTTTCCCACCACCACTTTCCCCCACCATGCCCACCCCCACCCTCAATCCTACCCCCCTTTGGCTTCGTCCTTGGGTCCTTTATACATGTTCATGTATGACCCCTTTCCTTCTCCCCTTGTTATTTCCCTCCCCCTCCCCTCTGGTTCCTGTCAGTTTGTTCTTAATTTCAATGCCTCTGGTTATATTTTGCTTGCTTGCTTGTTTGTTTTTTTTAATTAGGTTCCACTTATAGGTGAGACCATATGGTAATTGCATGTTTCTAGAAAGGAGAATAACAAAACATAGAAATGACCCACCTTGGGGGACATATATAAAGAACCACCTTTGCATTTCAATGACAGTTTCTACTTTTTTCCAATTTCATATGTTTCTTCTCTTACTACCGTTATTTCTTTTCCTTCTGCTTATTTTGGATTTATTTTGTTCTTTATTTTCTAGTCTTGTGGGTTGGAACTTAGATTATAAATTTGACATCTTTCCTCTTTCCTCATTTAAGTACTTAGAGCTATAAGTTTACCTCTCAGCACAGCTTTAGCTGCATGTGGAGTATTTTATATTATATTTTTATTATAATTCAGATCTATGTATTTTCCATTTAGAGTTGTCCTCTTAGACCAACCAATTGTTTTAGCAATGTGTTATTTAATTACCAAGTAATTTGGGAGTTGCCTGCTGTCTTCTTATTATTGACTTACATAGTTGGGTCACAGAACATACTTTGCATGATTTGATGCTTTTAAATTTACTAATGTTTGTCTTATGACCTAGGATATTGTCTAGTCTGGAAAATGTTCCATGAGTGCTTGAAAAAGATTCCTATTCTGCTGTTATTAAGTAGAATGATCTAAATATATAAATAAAGTACATGGTTTATTGCTTTGTGCAGAGCTGTATCCACCCCGATTTTGTTTCTGTTATTGCTGCAAGTTTTATTACAGCATTAACCCAATTTGTTTAATTATCCTTTCAGCTCAGTCAATGTTCCATGTATCTTGAGGCTTTGTCATTTGTGGTGTACACATTTAAGATTGTTACATATTCTTGGTGCATTTTTTAATTATTATGTAATGTCCCTCTTTGTCTCTAGTAAACTTCTTTGCTCTGAAGTCTATTCTCCCTGATGTCACTATACCCACTCCTTTTTTGAAGTAACTTCTAGCATGGTATATCTTTTTTCCTCCTTTCTACTTTCCAACTACCTATAACATTGGACTTTAAGTGTACTTCTTAGAAACAGCATATATAGTTGGGAGCATTTTTACCTGCTCTCAGCCTCTGCTTTATAATTAATATTTTTATACCACATATGTTAATGACACTTATTGATATATTAGCACTTCATTCTGTATTGTGTTATTTCTTTTCTCTTTGTTTTTTTTCTGTGCCTCGTTCCTTGCCTCTATCTACATTACTTGAACTTTTTAAAATTATTTCATATTGATTTGTTTGTATTGTGTTTGAGTGTATACTTTGAGTATATATCACTTTCCCTAGTTCTCTTAGAGAAGACTCTAAGTATTTCAATGCACATGATTATCAGTCTCCTGGCACCAACTTTTTACCACTTCAAGTAAAGTGAGAAAGCCTTACTCCTGTGTGGGTTCCTTGATTGTCCTTACTTCTAAATATTATTGTCATGAGCATCGGATGGTGTTGGAATTTCTACTTGAATTACTATATGTCTTTAGAAAACTCACGAGGAAGAGGATAAACCATTTTGTTTAATTATACTTGTATTCTTTCCATTTTCTCTTCTTTCCTGATGTTCCAAGATTATTTTTTTATCTGTAGTTGTTTTCTAGGTGTTTTCCTTGCTTTTAGTCTTCAGAAGTTAGATTATGATGTAACTTAGTCCAGATTTCTTTGGGTTTACTCGACCTGATGTTTGCGCAAATTTGGCCCAATTTGGGGAGTGTTACATCATTAATTGCTTGACAATTCTTTCAGCCCCACTGTCTTTTTCTTGCATTCTTGAACTCTGATGATATAAATGTTTGTTTGTTTTTTGTTATTGATCTACAAGTTCCCAAGTTTCTGTAATAAATGATAAATGGCCTTTAAAGCAAGGACTGGAGTTACAGAGTTAGCCAGATAAAATAGGGAGTGGAACGGAGAGAATATCATGTGAAAAACTTGAATGCAACAGCGCAGAGTAAGTGAAAGGGGATGTAAATGGTAAAGTCAAAATTAGTGGAGTGTGGAGCTTAAAGAGGACTGGCCGACCTTACAGTGCTAGAGGCTGGGGAATGGTTCTAAGCTAGAGCGTGGAATGGGTTTGGCAATATCACCCTGGACACCACATCAACCACCACCACAGTGAGGAAAGGGAGGTTGGAGGTGAACAGATGACAACAATGTTTTGTTTTGTGCCAGGAAATTTAGGTCCTGAGAGATAATCGGGCACATTTAGTAAGTTTGTAACACAGTTCATCAAAAGCTTCATCACGAAAGAATGCTCCTTTGGAGCCAGAACTGAGTCTGTATTGTTAGCATTTTCAGTCATGGTCACCTGTCTGTCTTCCAGGAGAAAAAGCCCAGCCCCGCCGCACTTTCCAGCTCTGCAGACACCCCAGAGCAGGTGCCAGCTATAATGGCATAAACAAATAACCAGTGACAATTAACAATAACACCGTTGCAAACACTCATCATCAAAAGCACATGAAGCATTTACACTTAATAGAATAGTTCTTTTCTGTTAAGTCTGGTCACAAATATGAATGGGCCTAAAGAAAGCCCTTTGCAGAATAAAAAAGGTAAGATCAATAAGAGGACACTGGAAATACATAAAATTGAGTATTCAAAAGACTATCAACAACACTATGTGTAGGACAGAGTCTCTTTTTGAGTTATGTAGTCAATGACGAGATTTTCACTATTCTGGCCAAAGAAGAGTTTTTGTACTCTCCTGGACTTGATCGACCACTAAAGAGTTAACAGACAGCAGTTTCTGGTGAAGCAGGCTAGATCAAAGACAATCTATATGTGTTTATTGGGCACCACTTGGTGTCAACACCATTTGATTTTCCAGCTCTGCCAAGGATGAAATCTACCACTGACTACAGGGTTTGTGCAGAAAGGTAGAAAAACAGGGTGAGAGGGAGAGAGTGTCGGTGTGAGGCTACTGGTGTTCAGGAGCACTCGTTATTTTTAATAGTGTGTCGGATAGTGTGTTTACAGAATTGAAATTAATCCTTAATAAAATAATTACTCCTGATTTAGACTGTTATATGATCGTGGTTTTGAAATGAACATAAGCCTTATAATCCTCAAATACTATCACATTGCCTTTTGAATTTTAATTTTTACTTTTTTACTGTATTACTTCTTGCTAGAGGTTTTCTCCATTTTTTAAAAAATTTTTAATCAAAGTTTTCTATTTCTTTCTCTGTCCCTCTTTTTATCTTACTCTTCTGAAAAATCACTCTAACATTTACACAAATGCTTCCACTAACCCGTGGAACCCCGACACAGCCCGGATGCAGAAATGCGCTTTGGAACTACTGTGATAGGATGCTACTGGGCACCTGGTCACCAAACGTGTGGAAAACTCATTTCAAGTTATCATTACCTCAAGTTACATAATTCTCCAATTTCCTGGAAAAATTACCCCTGCTAAAATTTAGCAGTAGGTATATTTCTTTTCAAGTTCCATCCATTACTGGGGCCAGGAAGAAGACTCACCATCTCTCCCCTGGGAAGTGGAGGAAGCTTAGTTCCCCGTCTCAAACACAGCGCTCTCCTGGCTGCTTCCAGCCTTGAATGAACCCGACACTGGAGCCCATAAACACTTTGGACGGTTAGTTTGCCTTGTTTTCATATTTCTAGTCTGCATAAATAGTCTTTTTTATTGCTGTTTAACTAAAATTGTCTCTCTCTTTACACTTGATTAATTATTGATCTGTGTTTGGAAAGATGGGTAGCAGAAAGTGAACCGATACAACTCTCCTGCCTGAGGATCCGGGCTCCTCACGCACTTTGGTTGTGAAGAACACGCTTAGGTGTGCGGGTGTCGGTCAAGGGCACAGAGCAGACAGCATGTCTCTATTTAAAACAAGTGTGGTGGGGATTTCGAATGCCGCTGCACGTCTGTCTCTGAACATGTATAGACTTTTCATCTGTCACTTTTCCGTTTTTGTTCTCCTATACTTTCCATCTTCATTGTGCAGGTTGGAATATAACATACCCAAATGCCATTTAGTAGAATTCTCAAGACATTGTCGCTAAAATGACTCTTCGCACTGGGAATAGTACACTGAATTTCCAGTGCCACACCTTCCCTCCTAGTGTTCTTTGAAAACAGGTAATGATGTCGTCGCACTGCTGAACCCGACTGGATACTTTTACACTCAGACCGCACGGGCTCCAATACCTCCCTGCTCACTCCTACGTCTACATTTTATAGAAACCTCTGTTACCCCACTAGGCACTCAGAGGTAAAGAAAGAAGAAACTCTTTCCTTTTTGCACAGCATGGGTGGGTCTGGAGATCATTATGCTAAGTGAAATAAGCCACTCAGAGAAAGACAAATACATATGATCTCCCTTATAATGGAATCTAATGAGCAAAATAAACTGATGAACCTTATAGAAACAGAGGCATGGACACATGGAATAGACTGACAGCTGTCAGAGGGGAAGGGGGACGGGGAGGCCTGGGTGAAAGAAGGTGGAGGGATTGCCCAAAGAACATGAATGCCTGACCCACAGACACAGACGACAGTGTGGTGACAGCCGGGGGGGGCACTGGGTAGAAGGGCAAGGGGGAAAAGTGAGGACAATGGTAATAGTGTCAACAATACAAGATAAAAAAATTTAAATATCCCCTCTATTACCCTTTCCCAGTAAAAGTGTTACAGCTCCTTCACAGGCTGGGATTTGACAGGCACATTTTAAGTACATTAAAGTGTCTGATAAACATGAATGCCAAGGATCCTAAGTAATCATTGACTAGGTAAGTTCATCTTTTTGGAATCAAAACGTTTACATTTGCATTTTCAGTTCTGGAGAAATTCATTTCACCGTAGTAAACATATTTTTACGTACTGTTTTCCTCATCGATTACTGTTTCTTATTAACTAACTCAATGAAGCCCTTCCCACGGGTCAGGGTTCTCTGACTGTTTCTGTGGCACTCGGGGCCCGGGCTGGATGTGTCGAAATGACCACCGACACAGCATCTTCCCCAGGCTGTCAGGTGCGGGACACGCAAAGACCTATTAGTCGCTGTGACAGAATGAGCACTTGAGATTTACTTTTCTTTGCATCTCATTAAAAAAAATCAATCAGACGAATGCATAGAGATCAATATTATTGGGTGAGAAAACAAATAAAAAGAACACAAGTCTGCCAGCTGTTACTTCCTATGTTTTTCTTGCTTTCTGGCCCGGCCATCTTGGGAGAAGTCACTTAGAATAAGATGTAAGAAAGGTCACCTTCAGCTGCAAGAATTGCCCTTTTGTGTCTTTTCAGAAGCACGATGCTATCAAATCCAATATAGAGTGAAAACGTATATTGTTGGGCTACTGTGATATTTTATAAATAAAATTTGAAAATTGCTTTTGGACCATAAACCAAAAAAGCAGTATTTTTTTTTGTTTTCTTCACTTTTCTCTTACCTGTCATTTATTTATTTTTTCTAGTTTTGTGGTTGCTTGTAAAATGTCAAACCTAGCATTTGGTATTATTTTTGAGATCTACAAATGCCACCTAGCAAGATATTGAGTATTTATTTAAAAACCCCTCATGCAAATCAGTTCCATAATTTTCCAAGTTTTTGAGGAGCTTCGGAGAATATTTTTCACCTTTAGTATGGGGCATAGTTTAATGGCACACTATACAGGAAGTAAATTCATAACTTGTGAGAAGTAGCCTTACACAAAATTCTACAGAAATTCTACAAAATTCTATAGAATCTCACATGCTGTTTTCAGCCAAGCTCATTATTTCAGTTTTGAATAATTCTCAAACATTTGGCTTTGGTGCTAATGTTGGCAATGTATGATCTTCTGATCAAGGATACTATAAACTATTTTTTAAACAACTAAAAATAAAGAAAAAAATCAAGGGAACATAACTTCCATTTAACTTAATATTATTATACTCTAATGAGCTGCCAAGGGCTCACTCAGAAATATGTAAGCAAGGTAAGCTCTCTGCTTTAACATCATTTTACTTCTTTGTAGTCCTCTCTCTTATTTTTCTTAGAATGATTGTTAAGCTGATTTTTTCTAAAGATCTCAACCCAAAATTACTGTCCAGGAAACCTCCCTATGCTATGTCATCTTGTTCATAATCACATAGCAATGCACATGTTCTTCATAATTTTTACCAAATTCTGTATTTCTACTTATTTTTGTGATTATTGGATGGATGTTTGACTGTTCACTAAGCTGAGAACATCTTGAAGAAGAAGGACTGAGTTTAGTTTTGTTTATCATTATCTTTTCCATCACCAAGCACGGTGCCAATCATGTGACAAACTCCTCCAGCTCGATGCATTCACAAACAAAAGATCCAGCCCTCAGAGCTAGTGTGGGGAGTCACTGTGCTCCGTGAGATCAGACTCACCTTTCCGTGGAAACGTTAGCTCCACTGGACTCTGTGTGATGTTTTACAAAGGACAGGTGCAGGTCACTACTAAATTTTATGCTAATGAGCCCTGGCTGGTGTGGCTCAGTGGGTGGAGTGCCGGCCTTCAAACCAAAGGGTCGCCGGTTTGATTCCCAGTCAAGACACATGTCCAGGTTGCAGGCCAGCTCCCCAGTGGGGGTCACATAAGAGGCAACCACACAGGGATGCTTCTCTCCCTCTCTTTCTCCTTCCCTTCCCCTCTCTCTAAAAGTAAGTAAATAAAATCTTTTAAAATTCTATGTTAATGAGGTGAGCGTTGCACCCAACCTAAAGAAGGGGGCTGTCCACCCAGAGACCCAGCCTTGCGTTTAAAGGGGCAGACCTTTCAGCCTCGACCTGGGCTCCCCGGGAGAGCATGGGGCCTGGAGGTTGTTTCAGTTGCCAATGGCCAATTTAGGGTGCGATTTCCATTCCAGAAATAAGGATATTGGGGCTTAAAGATGTCCAGCAGATTGTCCAAATTGAGCATGGTGTGGGAAGACTTGAGTTCATTTTTTACTGGGTTTCAAATCTGAGCTCTTTCAACGAAACCCAAAAAGAAAAACAGTCTTTGAAGCAGTATCCATTGAGGTAGAACTAAACTTCATTCAGCAAATGGTACAATATCGATCAATATCTTAGTCTTTGTACATAATAGATCCGTGGTAAGCTGTCATAGGAAGGGGTTAAAAGATAATGAATAACGGAAACATCAGATTTAAGGAACTTATTTAAATGTGTGTATAATCAAAATTTAATTTAAAAAATAGAACAAAAACAACATCAACAGCAAAACTGCAGGGCTTATGCAAAAATAAATACTAGTGCCTCAAGATTCAGTAAAATTTGGGTGGGCCTTATAATCTGCATTTTCAATATAAATCCCAGCTAATTATTATATAATTTTTTTACAGACCGTATTTTGAGAGCGATTGCACTACAACCAGAGGGTTAGGGAACAAGAGCTGTTTGTATGCAAACACTAGAGCGAGAACTACCTGCATTGCTGTGTAACTGCCAATCAGAATGTCCGCCCAGTTTACCACCAGACCTCACACAATGGAGACTGAAGAAAAAAAAAAGGGCTTCCGTTGAGAGAATGCATCGTGCTTTATTCTGCGAGATCCCGACTGGCATTTGACAGACATGCTTATCCATCTCAGACTTTGAGGGGAGCGCGGGTACTTCTCTCGAATAAACTTCAGGAACAGAAATAGACTGTGACCTTTGTAAGAGGCCTCGGGAGACAGGGACATATAAAATGTCCCCCTTTCTTACTGCTCAAGAAGTAATGTGTGGTCTTTAAAATTTTCACTGACTCTATTTCTGATACACAATGGTTTTCTAACCATTTCAGAGTATCTCCAATGTATAATACAATTGCTGGAACATTACCATCTTAATAATGGTGAGTGCTTCTAGTTATATGTATAACAATATTCAACCAATCATATATTATAGATATAAATTTAGAATGTGTTTTGCAATGCACACTTGTATGTTACCACTAATCAATATATTTTTATACATGAACAACAAAAACAAAAATTTAAACAATATGTATTGCATATAATTACATCTATCAACTTACTTATATGCTATGAATACATATAAATAAATGTGGCCTAATTTAGCTTACTTTTTTTCACAGTATAAGTTGGAATTAATTATTTAAAAACTTTGCACTGTGTTGTCTCTGAATCATTAATATGTAAGTCTTTTCATCAATTTTTGTAAAAATATATCAGATGTTGATAGCGGAAGACTAAATTTGGTGTGTAGCATTCCTTTTCTTCATAGAGTAGTAAGTTCTATATTCTATTACGTTATCTCTACTTAGTGTTTATAAATAATGGGTGTCGACACCTAAAATGGATCTTCGAACATTATGTTTATATTAAAATCTATGTGAAATAATCTAGCCTTTGAGATTGGTTGGCTATAAATGTACTGTTTTCATCCAACCTTAAATATAATCCATGCTGTCAAACTAGTAACATACTTTAAAAATACAAATCTATCACTTATTGATGTTTGGTAATATACAAGCATGTATTGCAAAACACGTTCTAAATTTATATCTTTAATACATGATTGGTTGAATGTGGAGAAATAAAACACTTTTATATTTATTATTTGATACATATACTTACAGTAAAATTGTGCCTAAAAGGCAATGCATTTTATTTTATATATTTTTGAGAAGTAAAACATTTGTATTATCGAACCAGCGTGACATCAGGATGTGACACACGCCCCAGGCATTTCTTTAAGAGATTGCCAAGACAAAGGCACCTCAGCCTTCTACTAGGCCTGCAGACAGAAACCCATTACACACCTGCTCTCCAGACAAGCAATGACCGGCCCTCCGATCAGAGGATGAACGGGACCCTTTGTTAGCCCTCATTGCATTCTACAGTCACTGGGTAACTGGGGTGTCCCTGTGTTTGCTAACTGGCTTTTTCCAAAGGAAAATAAACTTGGCATATCTGTAGGACAGGGAGTCATTTGCAGCTTGGGGGCTGAGGTGTCCTGGGCTCTAAATTAATTAAGTTAGGCTGTTTATCCTTGGCCCTTGTTGTTTCTCTTTCAAAGAGATGTCTGCTGGTCTTCGGGGCAGGCATTCCTGGCTCTAAACCCTGGCAAGAGCTGTTTAGGTTTTAAAAAGATTTACATACATTTCGAAGAGACAGAGAAAGCGCTGACAGGTTTTCTAAAGGAAATGCTCTAAGAAAAGGACCGGGAGGGAAGTCTCTTCCCTATTTTCTTTTTCTTTTTAATTTTAATTTTTATTGAGGTAACATTGGTTTGTAACATGAAACATGTTATTATTTTTATTGTTTTACTTTATTCATTTTATTTATTTTTTATAAACATTTTTTATTGTTCTAGTACAGTTTTCTGCCTTTCCCCCCACCCCTCCCAACTGCCCTAGTTCCCCCTCCTTTATTTTTGTCCATGTGTCCTTTATAATTGTTCCTGCAAACCCTTCACCCTTTTCCCCTGTAATCCCCTCCCCTCTCCCCTGTGGTCACTGCAGCCTGTTCTCAATTTCAGTGTCTTTGGTTATATTTTGCTTGCTTGTTCGTTTTGTTGATTATGTTCCTATTAAAGGTGAGATCCTAAGAACCCTGAAACACCAATCCAAAAGAACCCATGCACCCCAATGTTCTTCCCTATTTTCAACCGGAGAATTCAGCCTCTGGTGTTGAACTTGTAGAATATTTGCCCTTACAGAGGGAGCACGGGTCGTTGGAGATGGGTGTGGCCTGGCGGCACCTGCTGCCCATACGCCAAGCACGTGGGGGAGGAGAGAAGCCTTTGTTTAATCTACAAGGGCCCTTTGGCTGCCTTGAGATATTGTAGCCCCTTGGGAAGATTCCAGGCACAGTTCAGAAGCCCCCTTCTAGGAACCTCTGGGACCCAGTGGAGAGGGTGCAGAGCCAAAACTTCACTAAGGCACCCAGTGACCACGCAGTGACCGCGGGGAGTGAGCGCACACGTGTGCCGGTGGCTGTGGGCCAGGAAACACAAATGCTCTCCAGTCGGAGGTCAGAGCCTCAGCGTGAGGATGAGACAACAGGCTGTGTTCCCCGGAAAAGCCACTCCCTTTCGAGCTTCAGGCCCACAAGTGTCAGACACTAACAGTCGCCTTACAGGCCAGGGTCCTGCTTTCCCGGCCGGGTGGCCCTGTCCCACGGCCCTGCGAGACAGGACATGTGGGGCCAGGGAATGGCAGCACCTCTCATTCCGTGGGGCTGGGTGCTCGCGGCACACTGAGGACAGGTCAGAGCCAGTCAGAGAAAGCCACTCAGTGGGGGGACAGAGGGAAGGAGGGACTGGGTCACTGGGGCACCAGGGGGCACAGAAGTTTGTGTCCCTGCCCCCAGCCTTGCCCACATCCTCCCAGGCATAGCCTCTTGCCCTGAGAAAGCATCCTTTCTGTTCCCAGCTCTCTCTTATCAGCATCACTCACGGGACCCCCGCTTCAGGATCTGGCTGCCCTGGTTATTTCTGGGGGCGACCTCCACCGCCAGGACCTCCCGCTGGCCTGCCTGTGCACCTGACGGGTCACACGAGTTTGGTTGGTGGAGCAAAGACCCAGGTGGGCCCTGCTGTGTGGCGGACAGGCAACACCCTGCGCTGTGTCCTGAGGGACGCCCAGTACCCCTGGATGGGCTGGAACCAACAGGATGTCTGGGGGGACAGCAGGTGCTGGCCCATCTGCAGCTTCCCGGGGACCGGAGGTCGTATGCCTCCTGGAAGCCGACTGACTACCAGGCCACGCGGGTCGATAATCCTGAGTCGAGGCTGCACGTGGCCCATGAGACCCAGGGTGGATCCAGCCTTGCGCTGCACCTTTAAAGGAGCTGTGGCTCTAAGCTGGCTCTAAGCTGGCTCTGCACTTGGAGCCCTAGGAAGGCAGGGCTGGGAGGCCCGAGCCCACCCACAAGCATCTGAGTTCCAGCCACGGGCTGTGCATTCTGGGGCAGGCGAGACCCGAACCCTCCGCAGAGGCGCCTGGCAGCAGCGCGGCAGAATCCTCCGCTCCAGCGCACAGGTAGGTGCCTGGGGGGCACAGTAGGGGCGAGGGAGGAGAAGGCATTCCAAAGGCACGCCGTCCCTGAGGGGGCTGGTCTTCACCAGACCCCTCGCAGGTGTGGGGCGAACACCTGCTGGGCCTTGGAGGAGCGGACAGTAGAGGAAGGAGGTCTGCAGCGGGCCGGCGCCCGCGTGCATTTGGACACCTGTGCGCGCTCCCCTCCAGGAAGCCTGCCTGAATTGGCGAGCACCGTCACAGGGAGGGGCGGGGAGGTTCGGGCCACAAGAGGCTGTTAAATAAGGGGGCAGGCCAGAGAAGCCTTGAGCAACCTGCTTTGAAAGGTAAGTTGAGACCCTCTGCTGGTTTCTTTTTTCTTCCTTTTTTTCTTATCAGAGTAGTCATGGCGATGTAAAGAAATTTCAGCATAGAGAATATAGTCAATAATGTTCTAATAGCTGTTTATGGTGTCCGGTGGGTGCAGGATTTATTGGGATGATCATGTGGTAAGTTCCATAGTGTGTGATCTCAGGGGTGCACACCTGACTAATATAATGTATGTGAACTGTAGCTGAAAATAAAAAAAATAAGAAACTAAAAGGTGATGTATTTCAAAAGCACTTTAATGTGTACAATATTTCTGTGTGGGATCCTTATGAAAAGTTCTAGCAGTGAAGACTATTCAGTTAAAACTACGTCTCAGAATACAAAATATCTACTTTCTCAGAGAGAATATTCATTAAAGATTTTGGATCCTAGATTTCGCTGTTTTATGGTGGTTTTTATGTCTTTGGCTTCCTTTTAATGTTGTTTCAATGTCTTCGATTGTCGTATGTTTCTCTGTATAAGAGCTTGAATAATAAAGTCTTTCTTGGTGAAACACTTAATACATTCCACAGGAAGAGACGCCGCCACCAGCCACTTGATTCATGGAAGTTCGCCTTGGGGCGTCACTGAGCTAAGACAGAGTGGGAGGAACGGAGGGGAGGAAATAAAAATAAATATGTGTAGGCACAAACATCTGGAGGGCAAGCATTAAAAAAAAGGAAGCGAAGACAGAGCGGGAGCAGGGGACGAGTAGCACAAAATGAGTGAAACCCTCTAATGAGAAACGTTGACAGAGATAAGAACCCGTCCATCTGGCTAAAACACAGCCTTAGCATTCCCCTCACCTGGACTAAGCTTTGGATAGGTTTTTGTTTTTGTTTTTCCCCTGCCCTCATTACGGGCCCCTGACCTCCCTCCTCCTAGGGCATTTAAACATGCAATTATACATTCTTGCTCTGCTTCTTGAGATGGAAGTCTCCCAGCCTCTTGCCAGTGTTACAGCCCAGCTATGTCCTCTTCATGGACCTGGAGCCATGCTTTGAAATGCAGTCCTCGAGAAGGATGGTACCTCTGGGCCCCAGGCTCTGTGGGAGGGTGGGACCTGGTAATTTCTGCTGTGCCAATTAGCAGCCATAGATGCCCTAATTCACCCCCACTCAGTGTCCTCCGGCACCTTCCCACTCATTCGTCCCCGTGCTTAACAACTCCCACCTGTTATTTTCATGCGTTCAACCTCTCTCCCCTATTGCAATAGCCTTGATTGACCTTGTTGCCATGTTCTGGAATAAGGTCTTCCTTGCCTGTTGAACTTGTGAGGTGCAAGTTGTCTTTGACAAATCTTTCCAGTGTTATACAGGATAGACTCTGATTCTTAAAAATAAAACACAAAAGAGGCATGCTTTACCCCTCTGATTTTCTTCTTCTTCCTGCAGCTCATCCCTCCCTGCCTCCTTTCTTTCTGTATTTAAACTTGGTGGATATGTTTTTTAACGGTCTCTACCTGGCTAGAAAGATGAATGACCCAGTTAGACCAGGCCATTCTGCTGGAAACCAGCGTGGGCCTTCACAATTCTGCTTTTGATATTTCAGGTTCTGCTCGGCTGGAAGAGGAGCTTTGCTTTGTAACTATTCTATTCTAAGGTGATGGAAGTAACAGGAACAATGTACACAGTCACACTCATTACCTCTATTTTGAGTCATAAAAAGAGTGAAAAATATACATATATTAATACTTCCTTTGTCTATTCAGTACTGTATTTTGAAGTCATTTCACAAAAGGACTTACTCCTTGTTAATTCTACATTCCAGATAACCTCACTGCGCCCCACTGCGGCTTCTCCACATTATTTTGAAGCAAACCATTCTTACTGTCTCTTGGTTCACAGTTTACTGTCCCTAATCCATTGCTTTCAGTCCCCCTTTTCTACACTTCTCGGTGTTTCCCTGGAGTCAGTGTTTTCTTGAGAACAGGCCCCATTCCCTAGGAGACCAGCACTCCCTGAAGTTTGATTTTTACCTTGATTAGCAACACCAAGACTCACACTGTGTTGAACAGTTGGCCTGCCCAGTCTACCCTGGTGAGTGGAGGTCAGAAGCTATTTGTTAGCTTAGTTAAAATGCAGTCATAGATTCGCTGTATAAAAATTCTATTAAATATATGAGTCCTTGAAAAATACGTGTGCAAGGTAATTGGCATGAATATATTCTAAATAATTATGACGGGCACCTGTTTCCTTCCCTGTAGAGCCTATGAATGGTTAATACAAGTGTGGTGATGTTTTCTGAGTTCTTCAGATAAAAATAATATATATATAGGTTAAAAAACTTTAAATGTCAAAAATTCGGCCTTTAAACATGAAGAAAAACATAAATAAAAACGCTGCACACCAAGCTTATTTTTCAGTCCTTTCGGAGATCAGCTCATTAAAAATTAACACTTCCTTATTATACACAATTTACTTTTAAATTATACTGCCTCTTATTATTGACATCCACTGACATCCCAATCAGCCACATGATTAAATCTATTTTAGTCACTCTATTCTCTTCAGAGAATTTGAACTTAATGACTTATTTTCATTTTTGCAAATTTATTCAACTGTGTCCCATGTTTGAAAGTTCCATTATATGCTATAAAAAAGTCTTACCTTAACACAAACAAACGTTGTTAACCTTTATATAGACAGATCAATCAGTCTACTTGTTTTCAGATACTCCCTTTATTAGTAGTAACTTTCTATTTTATTGCATTAAATTTCTCCGAGATTTTATGTTTATGCATAAGTATGAAGTCAATGTAGTCATAGAGAATTTGAATTATTATTTAAAACATGATCGTTGCTGGTCTTACGATGTTACCCCAGCTCCGTTGCCGAAATATCAAGTGAGAAGCAGTACATTCAATGAGTGATTGGTGACAGAAACTACTTCTATGTAACCCAGGACAGTCACACCTCAGCTCTTGAATGTTTTGGTTCTCAAACGATTTGGTTTCTGACCAAGTTGTTCACGGAAAACATGTCCAGTGTCCCCCCAAATTTGCTTCAGACCTGGATTCCTCACCCGACAACCCTTCCACACTGAAACCTGCATGCCAGGTGCTCATCTCTCAGGCGACAAAGGTGATTCCGTTTTCAAACAAAGGGCTTCTTGAACAATTTTCCGGAATGAATCAGGTTCGAGAACTGAGGTTCCAATGTAATTTAGATGCAACTACTACAATGTTTATGAAAAAATAGCAAAAACTTCAGACACTTTGAAAATTTTATTGAGATGTTCATGCAATATAGAAAAAGGTAATACCATAATAAATAACAATAATAATAATTAAGCACAAGTTTCATTATGTACTGATAACTTTTGTCGGTTTACATATTTAAATTCATTTAAACCTCCAAATAACAGTGTAAGTTACTTTCCCATTATAAAAACTTGAAAACTGAAGCACAGAGAGATAATTTTATACTTATACACTATTAACACTAGAAATAAATCTATTATGAAAGAAATTTGTGGTAATCCTAAAAGATAAATGCTACTTTGTTTTAAAAACTATTAGATTTTCAAAATACTTAGTTGATTTTAAGTTTAAAGTTTCTATTAATTGTACCCACAATGAAAAGGTACAATTTTTATAGACTTTCATAATTTTATATATTTTGTAATTCACTTTCATAATTTTAATATGTTCACTTTTGTAAGTTTTATATATTATTTGCTTTCATATATATAAATTTAAAATATTTAAAATGTACATAGTTATATATTTCATATCTTATAAGTGTGATTTTTACATAGTTTTCACTTTCATAGTTTTGAGCAAAACTAAGTGCCGAAGCTACAGCGGGACAGTAGTCACTTCTCTAACAGCAGCACGACACAGCGATTAGCGGAACTTACTATCCAGTAAGAACACTGTTTGAACACACATCCCTGCTTACTAAAGCATGCAACGCCTCATGCCAGTTTCTAAGGTCTTGTACGATGTCAGTGTTTTTCCTATTAAATAATGGTATTAGAAGGCTGTGGATATTATGAATTTTAAATAAACTTACATCAAATCACTACCATAAAGAATATACTTGATAAAAGATTACTTATCTTTCTCTTTCACTCCTTACCAGGAGTGTTAAAACTTTCTCATAACCAGATTCTTTGCCTTCCTCAGTACATTTCATGCCATAGGAAACCCTTTTTTCCTCTTTTTATGTTGGGTGACATGCCATATATTTGAGTTATAAGAGCTGGTGTTACGGAAACCACTTATTTTTAGGACCACAATTAATGTAAAGTATAGGGGTGACCATGACAGCTTAGGCAAGACACATGTCATATTTAACTTGAGACTCACAACTAAGACTAAATGAAAGAATTTATGACATTGCTGATTTGAAGCTTGAAATAAAATGCAGAAAGAAATTTGGGTTTCAAGAATATCTCGCCCTGGCTGGTGTAACTCAGTGGATTGAGTGCTGGCCTGTGGAACCAAAAGGTCACCAGTTTGACTCCCAGTTAGGGCACATGCCTGGGTTGCGGGCCAGGTCCCCAGTGGGGGGGCGCATGAGAGCAATTACACATTGATGTTTCTCTCCCTCTCTTTCTCCCTCCCTTCCCCTCTCTCTAAATAAATAAATAAAATCTTAAAAAAAAGAAAAAGAATATTTGGAAACAGGGGTTCAGACGTCGTCACTAATCTGTCTCTTTCTAATATCATGGCTGTGCCTGTATATGTGCAATCAAGGATTTAACCTTGACCAAATAGTGGTCGGGCCTTTGGTCCTCTGCTCTGGGAGATAATCTCTGAGCCTCTGGAATGCCGTGCTTCTTAGAGCAATTTTGTTTGCCTGGCGTCTCGAATCTCCTGGGTATTTTCACAACGGAATTAGGACAGGACTGGCCACCCCAGGTAGTATAACAATATGATTTCTGGTGAGGGTTTGGAGTCATGTGGTAAGAGCTTGGCCCCTCATGAGGGGCTGTGGGCCGAAAGCGGTCACCTGGGGAGCCCAGCTTGTCCATGTGGTAGAGTCCCAGGAAAGATGCTGGACTTCAGGCTCAGGTGAGCTTTCCTCATCATCAATACTCTGTGGGCATTATCACAAATTAATGCCAGGAGCATGACCCTGTCCAGGACTCCACAGGAAGAAGGCAACTTGAAGATCCGCCTTTGGAACTGTCTTGGACTCGGCCAACAGGCCTTTCCTTTGGCTGACTTTTAGGTGTCATAAACCTTAACCGCAAGTAGGACAGATTTCTGGGGGTTCTGCAAGTCTTTCTAGGCAATTGTCCAATCTAAAAATAGCCTGGGGTGCCCCCACACATGGTACTGGTGTCAGAAGAGGGAGCAGTCTTCTGGACTGTCCTGTAACTTTAAATATGTCCAATTTATTTTATCTTTTAGCACCCTGGGGGAAACATCCACTCAGGACATTTAAGTGTTAGAGTCTGAGGCAGAAATGGAATCAATATTCAGCAAACTCATTTCCTTTCCCTGCCTTGCTGATAAACGTTCTCTGGTTTCCCTACCTTTTGGCAAGAGTACAGGGTTAATTCTCATCACTGGGCTGTGGGCACAAGTCTGATGTAATATCAAGGCTTCGGCAGAGAAATATGGGAGGGTCTTCTTCAAAGGCTTTCTCACTTTACACCCACTTGTCAGCTAGATACCAGCATGTTTAAAAAATACGGATGAAAGATTCCAGGAAGGAAGGAAGATTCTAGAAAGGCTAGGAAGATTCAGTACACTCCACGTGGCAGTATGAAAGTCATCTGCTTCCTGAGCCACACCCACTTAACAACTTTCATGTGAGTGAAAAATACATCTTTATTTTGTTCAGTAAGATTTTAGAATTTGTTTTTTCAGCCAGCATAATGTAACCGAACCTGACAAATCCATTAAACCCATGCTCAGCCAGTACGGCGAGAATGACCAAACTCTCTCTGCTTCTTGGTTAAAAAATTCAGGCTTCCTCTGAGTCCCTCCTCCCTCACCCTCACTCCCCACTCCCTGAGAGAGTGTCAGACTAACACAGAGGGCTTAACAATGTATAGATACCAGGAAAAGAAGGCCATAAAAAACATGGGTGTTGAGCACAAATCCTGTTTGTGTTCGCTATAGTGGAGTTTGGGGACTCGAGATTTTTTTTTCTAAGATGATTTTCTGCTACTAAAATTTATATCTGCTATAAATGTTCCTTTATCGCTATATGAAATATGCAAGCTATAAATTCAAGGTATAGGCTTACATTTGTTGTTAAAGTGGATAGTATGGCATATCGTATTTGTATCTGTGCGCATGAAACGTTGGTCACCTACGTGTTAATTGCTCCCTGTTCTATCTGCATCGATTGTTTTCCATCGCATCTATCTAGAGAAGTTACATTTAATCAAAAGTAAAAGCTGCGATTGATCCAATCAGCCTGCTCAGTCTGTATTGGGCACTTTAGATCAAAGTGGGACTTTCGAATTTAATTAGATCCAGAGGTCTTGCACACTTTCAGGGTAGTGTTTACACAACGTCCTGCGTATGGGCTCGGTTTTCCTCCCCTCAATATTGAATTCACTCACTGCTTTTCGTTTGCTTAGATACAACATTTGACATTGGATAGAAGCCAGACATTGACATATTTCTTCACAAGGTACAAAGCTTTACCAAGATAATTACAGATATAACAGGCTCTGCAATTCTGTTAAATGGTCAACATTATGTTTCATATCTTCCCAGGAGCAACCCACAAATGGAAAGAAAACAGCTTCCAAAATGTTGACATATTTCAACTATATATAGAGCTGACAAAAATGAATCACAGAGAGCGTTCAAGCTGAATAGCCGGTCCTGGTCTTATGCAAGGCTGACTATGCCGGTTGCTCTGACAAGTACTGAATCATGGCATTTAACCAACATTGCAATGTAGGCATCATTAGCTTAATTTGACCAATGAGGAAACTGAAGCCCAGAGAGGTTAACTGAGCTGTATTTATGCATTTAATCATTGTGTTCAGATGCAAAATCTAGCCATTTGAGATTCAACCAAGGGTTTTAGTGTATCATGATTATAAATGGATTTAGATGGACCTGTAGCCATTAGATTCATGAGGGGTTGTTAAATATGAGGGATATTATATGTTAAAATATTGCAATGTTTATTATATTTGGGATCAGGAATAGCTAGGACTAATGAATGATTATCCATTAAGTTTGCAATTAAAGTTAAAATGTAAATTTGAGAGATATTTCTGTCAGACGCTAAAAATTCTATGACATTACAATAGTAGCTCCCCCCCAAAATGAGGAGAAATGTACAAAATCAGCCTAAGCTACAGAATGGTCTAGACTTAGAAAATACTTAGAAATTGAAGTATCATGACAAGAATAAAAAAGAGAAAATTTTAGAAAGGATTATGCCGTATTGATTTCTTTAGTTTTTCCTCACCTGTAAAATAGCCGAGAAAGAAACACAAATTTAACCTCATAAAAAGAGCTAGTTACATTATAATTTATGTCATGATGAAGCCAGAAAATTCCCACAAGTTCCATCCCCACGAGAGTCAAGAAGACGGTAGGGAGTCAGCCCAGGTCAGGGCACCAGCGATGGCAATGCCCTCCTGAGACTGTAAGTAGCCTGCACATTCGTCTCAAAATTGCATCCACTGGACATGCGTACTCCTTTAATATAAATAAATAAACATGCAAAGTGCCAGTGTGTGCACGCACACACACCTTGAAGTGATCATTGTTCTTCTCCAGAGAAGGTGACAATGGAGCCGACAAGGGACATGCCACCGAGAGTGGAGGCAAGGAAGTCAACTTCATTAGCGTCAAGATGGTGCGTGGAGGTGGCAAAGGGACAGCACACCCCCAAATGAAAAAGGCTCATATCTGAGGACCAAGGAAATGACATGGCACAGAACAGCCTCCAGTTCACTTTCTAAATGACTTTTTGCTGCGGCAATTACACATGAATTTATGAACTCTCATTAACAAGGGCAGTCATTAACAAAAGAGGCAGTTTAAACATATATATGAGAGATGTAAAGGTGCATAGATGCAAATCTAGATTAAAGGAATAATCATTTGCTAGTCAAATTCATTAAATTCTAACATATCAAGTCATAAATCTTATGCCCCAATGTTTATTATACATAATGAAAAATAAATATAAAACCATCTTGATAGTTGCCTCATCAATATTATATTATAAAAAAATCTTTATTGCCATTTAACAAAAGTGCTTCTTCTTGATGGCTTGAAATCTCTAGTTATCAATTTGATTGCTGTGCAAAAGAATGTTAAATATTAGACAATGAATACTCATTGGTATTTAATGAAATCAAATGATTTCAGTGAATTGAGTTCTTATTTATTGCATGATTATATGAACGATTACATTTTCTTTGTCCACACTATGAAACAATGCTGAACTGATTCTGTAATGCTTATTCAAAATAGAAATAATTCAGAATGTGGTCCATTTCCATCCCAAACTTTTTAAGTGTTTTTTTTTTTTGTCTTTTTGTTAGCTGTGCATCAAAATGTGTGCATGTCATGTGAGCGGTGCAATTTTCACGCAACCAGAAATAGATTCAATCATGTCTGACCCAGCAAGGCATTCGTCACCCTCACATGAGAATTTTCATGTCACGTTATAAATTATTAGTGTTCCTTTCTCACCAAAACAATAGGACAGTTGAATGTGGTTCTTACATTTCAGTAAGAAATTAACTTGTTTCAATAGGATGCTAATACTGACAAGACTAGAAATCCTTTTCAGAGAAGTAGAGGAGTAATTGAATTGGGCTGGTATACTCAATTTGTATCTTTTTCCTGAGTTACTATTATGTTATCTGCCTGTTTGAAAGCGGTAGCATAGTATTAAAAAATTGTATATTGGCTTCTTTCATTCAAACATTGGATTTGCAATTAACTTGCAGCTACTTGCACTTATAAAAGTTATATTTTTTAGCAATTACTTGTCTATTTTGTTGTATTTTGCAAAGAACAAATTGTTTTACCCATTTTCCATACCTGAAATTTGTTTCTCTTTTAAAAGACATTTTCAAGCAGTCTTATATGGTATTTTATGTATTTTATGCACTATTTTATGCTAAAGAAAAGGTAGCATTTATTTAAAAACTTTTTACTAAGTCACGTGATAAGTATAATTCATATACATGAGTGAAATAATTTTGAATTGCATTTTGCACATTATAGAGGAAGGATGTTAATCTGTAAAAAGGGCAAGTTGCTTTTCCAGTAGGGGGCATATTAGGATGTGAATCTATGTCTGTCTGCCTCCAACATGAAAGTCCTTTGGGACTTCCTATTCTACTTCTGATGGAGTAGCTACAATCAAACAAACGAACTTCTAATGACAAGTAAAAGTGATGAAAATTTGAAATTAGAAAACAAAGAAATGAAAGGAGGAAGAAAAGAAGAAAAAAACCACATAGCACTGGAGGACTGTGGAGAAAGACAAGACTCGAGGGGACACAGTCTTGGAGGAGAGAAGAGGGGGCCCTCAGAGAAATGAACCAGATTTCCTTCCCTCCACATTCAGCTCCACTGCCCAGGTCGGGACACTGAGCAGCACACGAGACATTTTAACTAGAATTACAGTGGAAAGGAAAAGTCAGTGACGTAACTACCACATTCAGCTCCTTATTCTGTTCTGATTTAAAGAGCATGGGACAGTTGAAGTGGTCTAATATTCACATCATAGGGGTGTCAGAAGGAGAAGAGAAAGAGCAAGAAATTGGAAATCTGTTTGGAAAAACAATAAAAGAAAAATTCCCTAATTTGGTGGAGGAAACAGACATGCAAGTCCAGGAAAGCACTGAGAGTCCCAACAAGGTGGATACAAAGAGGACCACACCAAGACACATCATAATTAAAACGCCAAAGGTTAAATATAAGGAGAGAATCTTAAGAGCAGCAAGAGAAAAGAACTTAGTTACCTACAGGGGAGCTCCCATAAGACTGTCAGCTGATTTCTCAAAAGAAACTTTGCAGGCTAGGAGAGATTGGCAAGAAATATTCAAAGTCATGAAAAGCAGGGACCTACAGCCAAGACTGCTCTACCCAGCAAAGCTATCACTTAGAATGGAGAGGCAGTTAAAGAGCTTCCTAGACAAGAAAAAAAATAAAGGATTTCATCATCACCAAACTATTATTATATGAAGTGCTAAAGACACTTAAGAAAAAGAAAATTGAAACTATGAACTATTTGCCAATAAAATGGCAAAAAATTACGTATCAACAATTGAATCTAAAAAACAAAACTAAGCACACAAGGAGAACAGAGACAGAATCATGGATATGGATAATGTTTTGATAGTTGCTAATGCAAGGGGGTATGGGGGAATGGGTGAAGAGGTGAGGGGATTAAGAAGTACAAATAGGCAGTTACAGAATAGCCATGGGGATGTAAAGTACAGTATAGGAAATGGAGTAGCCAAAGAACTTATACCCATGACCCATGGACATGAACAATGGTGGGGGGATTGCCTGAGGGAGTGGGGGGTGCTGGATGGAGGGGGACAAAGGGGAAAAATCAGGGCAAGTGTATTAGCGTAGACAATAAAATATAATTAATAAAAATAAGAGCATGGGACAGAATGCAGTGACGAGCACAGAATCCCTGAGAAATGCAGAGACGTATGAATAGTTTGCAATGCTGGCGAGTCAAGCAGGAGAGTTGTGTTCTAGCTGATAAAACTGCTGTGAGTAGTTCATTCAGCAAACACGTTGAGCACTGCGCATGTGCACAGTGAGAAGCGATCCCAGCTGGGCAGAGTCTGCTGCGGACCTCTGGATAAAGAGCTGGTGTTGGAGGCGTGTCAGGTGCCCTGCTATTTGCCATGCGCAATTAGACGTTCTGTCTTAAGTGATCCTCAGATAACGTAGTCAACAGATTCTTGGAAACTGTGGCCAGGTTGTTAAAACATGTCTTGTCGCTCTAACTGAAGAATAAATACATTATGCACCATAAAGTTTCTATTTTAAACAGAACACTTAGAATTATATTACAAAATATTTTAAAGTATCTTAAAAGTTAGAAAACAATATTGGTGTTTTTTAGGATTGCCTTTGTTTGAAAAGTCTATCTATACATATTTTTAGGCAGTTGGTTGAACAAAGAATATATATATATTTCTATATATATGTGTGTGTATATATATGTAGAGAGAGAGAAACAGAGAGATACATATATACATAGTTTTCTACCTTTTAAAAATTAAAGTGTTGTTTTTTCCTAACAACCTGAGAACTCACATAAATTCCGAACAGTTTTTATGGTGTTTTTCCATTATTTTGTTGTTGTTGTTGCTTGCTAATTACTTTTCTTGCCCAATTGCACTTGCTGTTTGAATAAATAAACTGTTCCTCTCTGCCTGTGGGTGACTGGAGGAATAGTCAATTGCAGCTGCAATAAAACCATAAATTTCTTTGAACAGGCAATTTCCAAGGCGTACTTCCACAGAGGGCTTTTAAATCTCTACCGTTAGAGAAACGACTTTATGAAAACCGCAAAGTTTTATGCTAATTTGCAAAGCTTGAATTCAGTGAAGATGGAATCAAATGATCGGTCATTATATTTTGACATCGCAAAGAATAATTTCGCTGACAAGAAATGTGGACCCTTTTCCACATCTGCTTGCTATATATGCTTCTTGAATTCAGGGGAAGGGAGAATGGATTTCAGTAGTTATCAATTACCTGTATGTTGTTGGGGTGTCATTTAACTAAAAGCTTTGATAAACATGGCTAATTTTATTAATATTTAAAGTCAAACTTCACTTGTTTGCTTTCTAATTTTTGTTCCGCTCAGCAGTAAACCCATAAAACACGTCTACAGTGGGTGACAATTTCAGCCTTTGGTTTTTCTGTAACAAAATCCTAAGTAAATCTTAAAGCTTACTAATGGAATTTATCTAGTGCTGAGATAAACAATAATAAGAATATAAAATCTGATTTACAGTGTGATAAAATATACGCAGTACTACATTGAAATTTAGAATTCCCTAGGAAAATGCCTTCTTATTTGCACTTCTGAGTTTTTAGTGATTTTTCTCTTTCAAATATTCAACTTCACAAAAGTACATATATCACAAGTATACTTTGAATAGATAATTGTGGAACATTCAGTAACATAGTAAAATATGGTTTTGTTTTTTTTTAAATTAAGAGGCACAAGGCCTCTGAAATGAAAATTTTAACCTGTGGGCACCTATATGCTAATTATCTTCATATTTGTTTCAAAAATATTCTAGTAAAACTGTTTTCTGGAAATACAAAGGCAAATTCTAAATAACCAACTTCTCTGAAATGGTACTAAAAACACTCTTATTCTGTGGATGTCTTAGGGGTCAGATAAAGGACACGGGCTACCTCTTAGAGCAAATGGGTGCTCTCTCCTCTTCTGGCAAATTCTCTGTGAAGTGCACCGTGGGGGCGATGGTGTCGCAGACAGTCTCCCTTACTCAACCAGGTGGAAATATCTCATCAGCCTCTGGAAGACCCCCCGCTGGTCCGGTTTTCCCTAACGCTGAGGTGCACAGAACTTTAGCAATTTCCATTTCCACGGGAGGAGGGAAGGAGGAGAGCTTCCAGAGCCCATTAGTGCAGAAAGATGTTTATGGAGAAGGGTCACACTCCTGGGGTCACTGTTCTCAAAACTTTTGGCTAATTAGACTAAAATTTGCATAAATATCAGAAATTTGGAATACTCGTTTGAAATGAGCTATTTGGGGTCATTTGCACAATTTTTCTGTGATGAGCATCAAAAGGTCCTAGCCAAGGGGGGTCTGCAGTGTTTTATTGATTAGAACGAGAGATCAAGGGAGAGTTGACCAAAAGTACAAAGTGCAAGATACACAAAATAAGTTTTAAAAAATAGAAGGGCTATGAAACAGAAGATTAGAGGTAGACAAAAATCAAGACATAAGAAAAAAGGGAATGATTGCAGACAACTATATTCTGAGGAATACTGTGTCTGAAAACAGAAAAATAAAGCACAAAATGTCAAATTTAGATTAACTTGGGAGTGATTCTGTATAAATTAGTAAGAATTACAAATTAAAGAATAATTTGTAAATATTTCTTTTTTTAAGATTTTACTTATTTATTTTTAGAGAGGGGAAGGGAGAGAGAAAGAGACGGAGAGAAACATCAATGTGTGGGTGCCTTTCATTTGGCCCCCACTGGGGACCTGGCCCCCACTGGGAATCTGGCCCTCAACCCAGGCATGTGCCCTGACTGGTAATCAAACCGGAAACCCTTTGGTTCACCGCCTATGATCAATCCACTGAGCTACACCAGCCAGGGCTGTAAATATTTCATAAAATGTAAATATTTAAGATAACTGACAGGCAATGTGAATTTTCAGGTAGAGCCTACAAAACGACTTTAACAATTTTCTGATGTTCACTTGTATTTAGAAAGATTGTAGGAATATAAACAACTAGTGTGCTAAAAATCTTTTTAAAGTACCATTCTTCCAAACATATAAACATATTCTCTACAAACTTCAAGTTAGGATTAATTTATTGAGAATATCACTTATGAGACAGCAAAGGAAGAGTATTGTATGTTGTGGAAATACATATTTACAAAAACATACTGATACCTGATTTTAGCTCAGGAACAACTGTGCCAAACTTTTAACCTACAGAACTGTAAGGTTATATACTTTTTGTCTTTTAAATATATTTTTTAAAATCCTCACCCGAAGATATGTTAATCTGACAGAGAGAGAGAAAGGGGGAGAGTGGGAAAGAGAAAGAGAAAGACAGAGAGAGATTGTATTTTTTGTTGTTTTAAGCCAGTAAGGGTGTGGTAATATGCTGTGGCAGCAACATAAAACTAATACAAGAGTGATAGATGTTAGTGATAGTGATAGATGTTTTTAGACTTTTACTTTCGATTGAAATTCAACACACACGGTGCATAAAACATAAATGCACAGTGTCACCGTTAATTACAATGGCAGTGTTACTCAGGTTCAGGTCAAGAAGGGTAACGTTGCTGGACCCCCTCCAAAGCCCATTTTTGTTCCTTTTTTGGGTCACATTTCCTTCTTTCTCATAGCATATGATCATCATTCCTAGTCTTTTGTTTGCTATTGACCTGCTTTGAAGTTTTATATAAATACAATTACACAGTTTGTCCCTTTTTTCTGTGTATCTGGCTTAGCTGCTTTCACTCAATAAAGTTTTTACAATATATTCTGACTGCGCATTTTTACTGTGTATTATATTCTAGTTTAACATTATTCCATAATTTATCATTTTGTCTCTCAAAGGACAAAAAGTTCATTCTAATTTGGAGATAATCAACTATGACCATTTTTAAACGTGTATCATAGTGCACGTACTCATGGGTTTGGGTGGGGTACTTGGTCGGGAGTAAAATTACATTCAGTGTGAACAAAACTCGCAGATAATGTTATTTTTTCCTGCTGCCTGATTTGAATATCTTTGTTTCATTTTATTATTAATTTTCAACTGCATGTCTATTATTTATCTGTATGTGTTTCTATTTGCATTTATACTGCGTGGGCACCATAGAGTTCTTGAGTTTGTGGCTCCGTGTTGATGGCATTTATCAAAACCTCTTCAACTAATACTGTTTTCCAATATCACACCTGACATGCTATTTTTTCCTCTTTGTGTTTGAATTCACATAAGTTAAAACTTAGATCCATTCTGTGTACGCTTTTAAAACAATTTTTAATTTATGCGTGTTCTTCAGTGTGGATGACTTTCTGTTAAGCTAGCCTCTCTCGCAAGCAGTCCTCGCCTTTGCCATATCTAAGTCACTGTTACCCGTACGTTGACTTACTTCATTTTTCAGTTCTAGGGTTTTTATTTATAAGCATTTATTTATTCATTAGTAGTTATTTTCTGAAATTTCTTGTCTTCTTTGGGGGAGTCATGTTCATTACTCTTTCTTCGGGCTTTGCCTGTAACTTCAGCAATCGAGATGACCCGTCGCTCTGCTTCTGTCTTCTACGTCGTCTCTTGGTTTTGTGTGCTGACGCGCCTTATTTTGTCTCCCTGCAAGCCAGGGGCTGGGTATGGCTGGAAAGATGCCTCACAATATTAACAGCCCCCAGAAATGATTTCCTTTTTCCTTTGGTAGCAGAGTACGAGCTGCTGTCCTCGACCCCATCACGCATTTAGGTAAATCAAGTCTGAACTCTGAATTGTGTTCGTTTCTGTCTGGTAGGCCCTCAAAACCAAATGACGAGTTTTCCTACATGGTCACAGGCTGTTTCGCTAAATGTGCCTTAGCCTAGTAAGTCACCAGATTTTCAGCTTTTTTATATCTTTAAGGATCTTAAAGGTTATTTTATTTTCCATTTTTTTCAAAGGGGTAGAGTATTTTCTGATAATTTAGCCCTCTCCTCAGAACATGCATTATTAAACTATATTTTTGCTACTTCTCTCCTTCTCCCTCACCATTTAATACACACATATTATTGCATATATACATATATATTTTTAATTTTTTTAAATATTCACCAGAGGTTATGCTCATTTATTTTTTTTAGAGAAAGACAGACAGACAGACAGACACATCAATAAGAGAGGGAAACATTGATTTATTGCCCCCCTTCTGTACCTTGATTGGGAATGGAACCTGCAACCACCTAGGTTTGTGCCCTGGCTGGGAATCAAACCCACAACCTTTGGTGCTCAGGACGACAAGCCAACCCTCTGAGCAACCTGGCCAGGGCTGCATACATATGTATTTTATGATATTCCCTAACTTTATACTAAGCGTTAAAAAGAGTCATGTAAAGTATTCAGCAATATAGGCATAACTCCTTATAAGCATACGTTATAGTTCATGCATGCAGGTTTGCTCAATTTACTTAAAATATGTACTACATACTTAATATAATGGAACTTCAAATTTGTGGTTTGCAATTTGTGGAAGTGGTATTTCTGTTCAAAAAGCTTTACAACAATTTCTTCAGTAGCAGCCCAGAGTTCTATGGGGTAATACATTTGAAATAATAAAGAAAAATGTTTTTAAATAGAAGTTAAGGAGATCCCGTCCTCAGTATTAAATACAAGAGATCCTGAGAAGTAGATATCCTAATATAATCATCTACTTACTAAGCCAGTACTGTACTAAAGAGCTCATAAACAATGCACACAATTATAGGGGCTAGTAATCCCTTGTCTAAGGAAAGAGATATAAATCGAGTCTTTAAAAGCATGCAGTCTAGGTACTGCATTTACAGTACATATATTTCACTAGTTTATTGATATAATGGGTATTTATTGGTATCACTTTTGGGGGGAACTAGAAGAAAATAAAACTTGTAGAATTGTCAGTTCATATTAGGTTGACTTGGTAAATCCCGATCCATCTTCGAGATGGCTTACTGTTTCACATGTTTTTTTTTTTTTAATACTCAGATACTCAAAGGCTTATACCTGGATCACAAGGAAAAAAGTGATAGCTCCACATAACTTTGCATGCATCGATTGAAAATTAACAATGCCTTGATTTAATTTCATCTAATATTTATATCATTTGAAGTTCCTTTGCACTTGAAAATAAAGCTGCTAGCATAGACTACCTATATTGTGGTATTTCAAGTTAGAGAGAAGCATCATTATAAGTAATGTAAATGCTAAATAGACAAATATATCTGAGGAATTGTATAGATTTTTAAAAACCTGCCACCCAGGAGTTTAATATTCTTTAGAGGTTTGTTTCCTGAGCTGTGTGCATTATTGTAATTCACAGAGGCAGCATGGAGGATGTGTGAGTAACAGCATTGTATAAAATACCTCATAACCTATAATAGCTAATAGGCCACCAGTGACAAGCAGCTCAAGGTTTAAGAATTGGATGTCTCATCAAGAATAATTCACAACCGGTCAATGTTCTGCTGATGTAATAACGTGACCTTGATCTCTGGACCAGATCACGATTGCAAAATAATTAATTCCATTCAGGAGTCCACATTAGTGGTAATGGATGACTTCATTTATCAAGACATTGGAAAGATATTTAGAAACATTCTTATTACATCTTTAATCCCTCTGCTACCTAAAGCAAAGGCAGACTTGTAGGGTTGCTTTTTGCTATGTCCAGGCGGAGATTTATAATCATTGCTCTCTGCTGCCTGCATAACATATAAACCTTGGGAGTCCTCTAGCTGGACGCTTTCATTTCCACTGTGACTCTCCTATTAGGAAACCCTGAATGTATGTGCAGCGGGTCTGCCCGGAGGTCGCAGGTCAGGGTCACCCGAGACCTTACAATTCATCCACAACGGGTTTTGACTCATGGTAGAACGCATAATTTTTTACTTTTCGGAAGTAGTTTTTCCTAAAATCATGAACCTATTACAATTCAGCAGGCAGTCATCCATGCAGCAGAAATCCCGAGTTAATCTCCACTCTCCTGGACTGCCCCTAGCTCCCACTCTGGGACAGTGTTTGCCCCCTTCATGGTATTCTGAAAAGGAGTGCACGCCTGTCCCCACGTTTCATGTCACAGCAAGTGGGATTGTATGAAGAGACTAAGAATGCAGGTCAATATAAGGAGACTAGCAGTCGCCGCCATGGACATCTTTGTGCAGACCACTTCTCCGAAGCCTGAGGGTCCAGGAACGACTGTGCCCCGAAGCCGACCCATTGTCTTCATGACCGCGTCTGCCTGTGCACACCAACCAGATGTTCCCTCTCTTTGTTGGCTTCTTAATACCGTTTTGCCTTTGGGGGCACAACATACATTAGGTAGTGTCGTGAAATAAATTTTGCAAAGAACGCAGACTATACTTGCTATTTCCCGTCACGCCGTTCATTTAATCTTTCTTTCTCTATGAGAACCTTGGGATGTTGGTTGTGACCATGTTAGCCCAGCTGTAGGAGCATAAAAGCCTTTCTGACTTACACATTCACTCCTATTTATCCCACTTTCTGACTCCAACTCTCCTCCTCTACCACAGGCGACGATTCTTATGTTTGATGTTACTGTCGGTTTATGTAAATGTTCTTTGGTTACATACATCTTTCTCTTCTTTTGCAATGACTAGTATAGTTTCAAGTTGCATCTGCCTTTCATATGTGCCTCTTCTATGCCACTTGTAATTGTTCATCATACTCCATAGTGTTCATCTAATATGTATGATTTATATGCCCTTTCAGCAATAGACACCCAACTGGCCTACAAATTCCTGTTACTGGAAATAAGATTGCATTGAATCTCTGCACACCTGCCCAGCACGGGTGAGAACTCTCTGAGATAAACACCCAGGAGCAGACCTGACAGGTTTTCGGTACCTCCCCTGGCCTATCAGCAGCAGGGACAGAGCGTTCGCCCACGGAGACTCAGGAGAGCAGGGAGTGAGGCCGCCTCTGCATTTATGTGCCCGGAAAGTACTTGCATCACACAGCTTTCCTCGTGGGTCTTCCTGATTGCTCTAAAGTGATCATTGATATTGTTCCATTTTTGTTTGTATTTCTCGGGTGACAAATGAGATTGGAGATTGCTTTTTGGCTTGTCAGAATTTGCGCTGCTCTCTGGTTCCTGCCTCGTCACATCCCTTACCTCATTAACATTCTATTGGGCTAGCTGGATTTTGGTTTGGTTTTTTCTGGCTCACGTGCTGTTGTTAGATTCTACTGTATTGATTACCTTTGCTCAAGATGTCCTTCACTGAATAGCCACCTTTAATTTTGATGTTACAAAAACTTCTTTTTAATCTATCTCATTTCTTGTATTGTTCTCACTATGCTCAAGAAGCCCTTCCTTTTGCTGAGGTTCCTTCCATTTGTAATTATCCAAAGAAGGTCACACTGTAATCAAACTAACACCTGATTCACTGCACTAGAATCCCTATATATTGATGTTGTTCTTTTTGTGGGCAGTGATGTTTTCTTCAGTAGAAACTACTTGTACTTTTGAGGCTAAGCACTGTGTTAACCGCATGCCATGGCTAGCATAGTGCCTGACACCTATTAAGTTCTCAATAAATATTTATTAAAATATGCTTTTACAACCATCACACCGGAAGCTGCTTAAGAGGCAAAGAATGCAAAGTGAGGCAGTTGGTAGTGACATGCGCAGATAGTGTCTGTGTAAAATCTTGCCCTCAGCACAGCCCCCAGTCGGGTTCACCAACTTGGTTCTTCGCCTGTGCTTTCCTGGTGGCTCGCCCAGATGTATGTAATTATTTCCTCTTGTCATCTCCCAATCCCTGTTATGCGGGAGCAGCTTCCACGCTGAGCAGTAAAATGATGTCTAAGGCAACCCAGTAATCTTGTCTACCTGTCTGTTTCTTTGCAGTACTTAATTGGAATTAGCTTTAAAGGAACTACTTTTTGTTCATTTCCTGAAGCATAGTTGCAAATTTCCTGTTCCTTCCTTCCACAGCTTACTTTATAAGACCCACATTAGATATTCAGAGTAGAGAGAAAAAGATCCTTGGGTTCAAGTTTCAAGCGTACGGTAAATTAAAAGTATAACCTTAGACAGTTTCCTTAAATGTTCTTACCTTCAGTGTTTTTTTTTCCTTCTTAACCGAGAGGATACATGCAAAGTCCTTAGCAGAGAGCCTGGGAATATAATGAGAGCTCATTATTAGTTACTACCCATCAATATTGATGGCATTTTATTGATTCAGTTGAAAAAGAACCCTGCGATATGAAATCGTAAGGGACCTAATGCAACGATTAAATCTCCAACCGGCACTTCTAGTAGCTGTGAATATACAAACTCCTTAAAGTTCATTAAAAACTGAAAACTGAACGGTTGTACATGAAACCTTTAATTGACCAAAGAGTCAATTTGGCTCATGTAATGCCCCTGGGTAACATCCATTTTTACTGTTTGCCTCCCATACTGGGTGTATTTCTTCAAAAGTTTCAGTATGAGGTACACTTAGAGTATTCCTTTTTTTTAATACGTAGAAATTGAAACTGCAGAAATTAAATCATCTTTGTCACGGTATAAGATTTCTAGAAAGAGAGAGTTGCAGTAACTAATTACTTTTCTGTGAACGGTGCGTCCTCTCTCTAGCAGCGGGGCGAACTCATGTTACCCTCTCAGCAGAGCGACGCATACACGTTCTGGGGGCCTATTTCTTCTTCAGACAGCTCCCCCCATCTTTACTGTTACTCAAAACAGAAAGACACACAGAGTCACTGCCTGTTTGTTTTGCCTTTAATGATTGGTCATGCTTTTAAACAGCATTTTAAAAGAACAGTTTCTCAGAATGAAATGTCAATAGCATTCTGCGGGTGTCTACTATATATATATATATCCACTGCGTTAACATCTTTTCATCTAAAATGGATCTTTATTATCGTCAGGGAAATATTTCATAACCTGACGTTACGTCTCTGCTCTTTGTTCTTCTCTGTAACTGAAGGTCTGCAACGAGCTCTTTATACTCTGATTTCAATCTTTACTTTCTTGCATTCTTTCTCAGAGGCCTCTAATCTCCTCTGCCATTCCCCAAAACGGCACTCATCAAGATCTCCAATAATATCTGGGTTGATAAGTCCATTTATCAATTTCGAGTACTTATTTGCGTTTATCAACAACATCCCTTAGGGACGACCATGCCTTCCTCTGGAAAAATCTTTCTTCACACAGTCTTAGAGCCCATTTCTTCTGGTCCTTCTTTTAATTCCCTGGTAGTTCTTCCTTTTATTTTTTTCCTTTGTATTTCTTCATGAAATTTATTGGGTGACCTTGGTTAATAAGGTCATATTGGTGTCAAGTGTACATTTCTATGATGCTTGATGTGTACTTGGCACCGTGTTTCCTTAGTTCTGTGGTTCTTCCTCATCAATCCTTTCTCTGTTTTAATCATAACTGTTCTGTAGTTTCATCAGTCCTGTAAATTTGAATATCGTGTATAACCTGATATTTCCAGAATCTATATCTTCAACAGAGCTCTCTCCAAACGCAGGTTATGCATGCATTTTCCTACTTGATTCTCTAGGCCGAATGCCCGGAGACTATCTCAGAACTAACACCTCTGACACCGAGCTGTGTCTTTCTCCTCCGAACCTGCCCCTCTCTCAGTCTTCCCACGCGCAGCATTTCCGTCCTTCCTGCTGCTCGGAGCAGAATCCTTGGAGTCTTTCTTGACTCACTGGAATCATGAGGAGCCTATAAGTACCAAACTACATGGGAGCTTTGAACTGTACCAAAATTAGTGATTAGGGTACGTTATTTGTAACTCTAGCCCTTGTTATTTTTTCAATCTGTTTTTCCTCAGTGAGTGAAGTGCGATATATATGCATATGTACAAGTATTTGAACGAACTGAACACCACCCCCAGAGAGATGTCTTTGAAGGGATTTGCAGATCAGTCGAGAGAACCGCGGCTCCCACGGAGCCAGACAACAGCTTATAATGGGAAAGAGATGGTTACGGCACAACAGAGCATCATTGCATGCAACTCAGAGTGACAACCTCGCAGAGGGAGACTTGAGGGAGACTTAAGGGTAAATGATAGATTGACTTGTGTTTGCAAGATCTTTTTAAAGCCTTCTGAGAAGTTGTTGTTATCCCTGGTTAGCAACAGAGCCAGTATTCAAACCCACTCAGTCAGTCAGTCAGTCAACACACAGTCCTACGTGGATCTTATATGCCAAGCATTGTCTTAATTTCTGAGTCTCTGTTTTCAATGATCTTTCCTATCAATTGATTTTTCCGTAGAACCTTACTATCATTATATGACCAAGTGATGGAAATGGATAACACTGTAAGTGTGATCAGTGCTAATAAAAGTAAATATCTTTAAGTAACTTGCATATTATATGAATTGAATAAAACAATCAGCTATTGTTTTATCAAAGGATACAGTTTACCTAGTGAGGAAAATTCACTAATGAATGGAAATGACTTAGATCACTAAAACAAACAGAAAGCCCCAAAAGCTTGAAGTTATTGAAGTGATTTTAAAGCCTATAATTTTAAGTTCACTGAACAAATTGATAGCATTTTTTATATTTAAATTCAATCAGTGTATTATTTTCACTAGAAAAATAGACATCCTGATAGGATTTGAAATATTTAAATCTGCCACGTTGCACAAATTATAATACTGAATAGGCTGCTCAGAATAAAGGGACTTGTCCTCATCGTTATTCTGGGTGAAAAAATATTAACAAGATGGCATGCTGCCATTTGTCAAAGCATTTTCCACTTATTTATTCACTGTGTTGATAATACAAGTTTTAATTAGAAAAAAGTCGAAGGATTAGAAATATCAAATGCCTACAAATCCCTTGGAAGAGTTCTCATGCCGGGAATAAAAAAAAAAAAAAACATTCAAAATCAAACACCCAATGTATAATTTGCGAGTAAAATGCCTAGTAGTTCATGTGTTTACATTTCATCTGTAAATAAGTTTTAGCCGAAAGACTTTAATATGACAGGTATAAGAGAGAATAATGAAGGGCACCCCCTTACTGGAAAACTGTCTGTTTTTGACTTGCCTCACTGTTGAATGCACATAATTATATCCTTTCTTCTGCTTATCGAGCTTTCTGGTTTATTACAGAACCACTGAGTGGGAACCCTGTCAAGGTGTGATTTATTGCGCACCTGAAATGTTGGTGATGCTCAATGAGGCAGTGAATAATCTGTTCCCCGAAAAGAAGTTACACACATTTAGATGTGTTACATTTTCAGTGTGGTCCAGGGACCGGGTCTGAGCTGCAAAACGCTGTTACTGATAATGTAGTCACAAGATAAACACAGCGATCGGGAACAAGAATTCCAAACCTTTTGTACTTGTCTTCCGTTGCTGTGACATCTAAGTGCGTGATCAGACAGCCTGTCCTACAAGAGGGCGTAGACGGGACACGGCGTTGTTTAACGCTGATTTTAAATCACACATGGTGACTGGTGTGAACGCTTTCTCAACTAGCAACTAAATGGAATAGAAATCTGAATCCATGCACTAATACTGGTTTCACTGTAACTAAAAATGGGTGTACCATTAGTGAGACATTAATGAAAGATTAAAACAAAGATGTTTGCTTGGAAATGTTAATAAATCTATGGCAATATAAGTAGCTGGAATCCCATTGTCTAGTGTTGTCCATTTTGTGACAGATTTAGGAACCAGCTAATAATATAACAAAATTATAGAAAAATAAAACTCTCAGAGAGTTCTTCTCCATGTTTAAGAAATGTGCAATTTGCACATTAAGGTGATGAGGAAAAAGACTTGTATTTTTAGATTAATTGTCAACAATTACAGTGGATTGTAGACCATTATAAGGACGACCTTGTCCACACACGTGATTTGGAGTTTAAATTTTATGTAAACTATGTTTTGATGGCACCACTTCAGTGACAGAAATATAAGCCAGGGAGTGTCGCTAGGAGTCACACATCGAAACATTTCTGATGGCACATATCATCAGTGTGTCAGAAAAGGTCTATCTGGCTGGATCCCTATGCTCCAAAGTTGAAAGCATTTTAATGACAAGCCAGGTTTTCTGAATGTGTGGGTGACTCTACAGCTGGAGAAGTTGCAACTTACTCTAAGCAAGCGAGGTCTTCCGCTCCCCTGTGGCGTGTTTCCTCCTGTGTCAATAACCGCCCCACACATATTAGAGAAATACTCAAAACCTTTCATAGGTATGAAATAAAAGAAATACATTACTATAGCAGGGGGTGTATGAAAGAAGTACAATGTGTATTCCAAATCTGAAAAAAATGGACAATTTTGAGATTTAAAACAATCTGTGAGACAGTGTGTAGGAGAAAACCAATTTAGTCCTAGTAGGTATAATTATTTGAATATATGAAAACATCTAGCCATTAGGAAATAACAAGAAATGAGAGAAAATGAAAAACAAAGTCATAATATATTGGAATATAAAGAGAAAGGATTTTTATAATTAATCTGATAATCTTATTGATACGATTAACATTCAATTAGTTTGGCCATAACTGTTTTGTAAAGAAGTTCTTATAAAACCAAATATTCATAAATATGGGACATGTACTATTTAGTAGAAAACCATTCACGGAAGACTTGAAATGAATGTCATTGAAATTAGCCAATAGAATACACTAATAGTCAATTTATATTGTCTTCATTGTGATATCTTTCTCTTTCTGAAATCATTGATCAGACATCTCCTAAACAAACCTGATTAGGTGATTTAAACCTATTTAAATCACCATAGCATCTCTAAATCCGAATAAATAATAGCTTTGAGCAAGAGTAAAATGTGACTAATAGCTGTGTTCATTTGAATACTATAAGCGAGGGACGGAATCACTCATGGAAAATTGTGATTGGTAGAATGAATAAGTGGTAATTGCTTCACACTAAATAAACAAAAGACACTATCATATATTAATGCATTCACAGTTATTACAATTTAGAAAGATATTCTAATCAGCACTGACAGCAACGGGATAGATTGGTTGTGCCCAAAGGTGCTGTTTATTAATTTATCTTAACAAATAATGGTGTGTCAGGGCAAATTATGTTTCTTCACATTTGCAGGTTTATTTTGTATTGAAACTTGAACAGGATGTTCATTCATTTGTCCTTTATTAGGAGTAAAATTATTCGAGGTCAGCATTTTAGTGGGTTGTTAAGGGAAAGTGCTTTTATTGCTCAGTGACTTTCTAAAAAAATAGTAGTAAAGGATGCTATTTGAACTTGACCAAACTATCAGAAATTTGTCATGAATTTTCTATTTATTTTTTATTTTCTTCTATGTAAACTAGGAATAGTAATCTGTCTCACTTAACTTTTATTGTTGAATATATAAACTGATAGAATTTGGGAATCACTGAAAGCTTAAAAAAACACTGCAATGTTTATGATGCAAGTAGTTTAATTTTAAAGGAAGTATTTTTAAGTATAGGCAAGAGGAAGTTTTCTTTGTGTCCACTCCATCTTACACAAGTCTATGTGAGTGGGATCCTGACAAACAATTTGATGTACACCAAGCACGTTTTCCTGTCCTTGCATTTGTTTTTTATACATGCTGCTCAGAATAACCCCTTTTGCATTTTTAATGTAACCAGCATTTAGTTACTTATTCATTCCATTCATTCATTATTATGTATTCATTTATTATTCATTTGTTATTTATTTATTCATATTGTTATTTACTTAACATGAGATCTAGCTTTTTACGATTTTAAGGGTACGATATAATGTTGTTAACTAAAGGTACAGTGTTGTATAGCAAACCTCTATCATTTGTGTGACTGGAACTTCGTAACCCTCAACCAGCACCTCCCCAGTTCCCTCTCCTCCCAGCCCCAGGCGACAACCATTCTGTTTCCGGTTCTATGAGTTTGACTAAGTATTTGCAGTATTTGCCTTTCTGTGACTGGCTTATTTCATTTAGCATATTTTTTCCAGGTTCATTGATATTTTCACATAGGACAGAATTCCCTTCTTTTTTAGGCTGAGTAATATTTCATTGCCCGTCTATACCATATTTTCTCTATCCATCCACTAAAGGACGTTTAGGTCACTTACATACCTTGGCTATTTTGTGAACACACCACAATGAATATGGAATTGAGGATATGTTTTAAATTTCTGCACCATTTTCCAATTGTCAGTGGAGGCACATTAGCAAACTTCACAATCATCTGTAATTGCCATGTGTGCTGGAATGTTCTATCTGACTTGACTCACAGACCTGGAGGCTGGTGAGCCAGAGGAGATAAATACCATCAGAAGATTACTCTAGCACCAGAGGTAGTTGTGTGAGCTGTTTTTAAAGCAGATATGTATCCTTTTCTTAACCTTCAACAATGTAAACCACAGAGTTCACCGCACATTACCGGAAGACTGCAGAGCATGCAGAACTCACTGCTCAGTGTACGGAGTGAAGAGACTAGGGATCTGCTTGGTCGGCTACCCCGGCAGGTAGAGGAGGGCCAGGCACCAACGGTTCCGAACCCGGCATGGGTCAGTGGTGAGAGTCGAAAAGGAGGAACTATGGAGAAGTCAGACACTTTGTGGCAGTGCCCTTCTGTCCACGGTTCCATTTTCCACGGGGGTTCAGTATGTGAGGTTGGCCAAAGTCCAAAAATGAAATGGAGAACTCCAGAAATAATTCATGTCACATCGTGCACTGTTCTAAGCAGCATGAAGAAACCTCACACGGTCCCATGCCAGCCTGCCTGTGACGTGACTCATCCCCTTGTCCCTCTCATGACCCCAGACGCTGCCCACCCTGGAGCCACTCAGCTGTCCAGGTTATCATACTGACGGACGTGGCATCACAGCGCTCGTGTTAAAGTAACCCTCTCTTCACTTCCTAATGGCTCAAAGTCTTCCACATCACATGTAGTACAGTACATCGCTATAGTCGTGCAGCTCTATTATTAGTTACAGTTGTTAATCCCTCCCTGGGCCTAATTTATAAAATAGACTTTATATACATAGGTCCGTATGTATAGGAAACCACATAGTCTGTGTAGGGTTTGGTACCCTTACTCGTGGTTTGAGGCATCCTCTGGGGATCTTGGAATGGATCTCCAGCGGATAAGGGGGCTCTGCTGGGGGTGCTTAGCGGTGGGTAGACTCACTGATGCCAGGATGTAGGAGTCAAGTACAGGTTTGAGACGGCAGAAGGTGCGGGGAAACTTCTCTTTTAGTCAGGTAGCACTAACAGCTGTCCTGTGAGGTCCTTATTAGCGTCACCCTTATTTTACAAGGGACGATAAAGAAGCATTGAGTGTTCACACAATTTGTCAAACTAATCGGCGGTGAGTAGGGAACAGGCCGTTAAGGTTCAGAGCTGGGCTTTTAATCACCGCACTGCATTGCTTTCTTCATCCGCGTAAGAACAAATGCCTCCCGCAGCTACCACAGCTCTCTTCCACGATGCTGGCGCAAGACTCGCTGATGAATTCCTCCAGGCCGTAGTGCGGTAGAAGTGTGAAGGGTCCTGTAACGAGACAGAGACGCAAAACGGGTGATTTACAGGTTGCAAACCCACGCTAACTTCTCCATCTCCCTAGGTCCGCATGTGGAGAGTATTTCTCCCCTGTGGCTTTGTAGCCAGTCACCAGAATAAACCATCAATGGTTTGCGTGGTTGATTTCTGGGGCTGAATCTCAATAGTGGCCAATGATGAGCACACACGCTATAAATCCCTTTATATAGTGATAGGCTTGAAATATACTTGAGTTGAAAATGGCTCATTGATTCTGGTGGAGAGACGGGATCTGGAGAAGGGGGAAATGACCAGACGCCGAGGGGGTGCTGTCACAGGCGGGGCCAGGTGTTCGTCAGACGCACGCCACCTGCAGGCGTCCTCGGGAGCTGCCGAGGTCACATGACTCAAACTGCTAATATTCCACTTATTAATAATGTAAATAATTTTAAAAATAAGTAATAACTTAAAAAATAAAATAGCAGGCTTCAGAAATGCAGGCTTGATTGAAATAATAGAATCGTGACTGTTGAAATAATTCCTGAGTGAATTTAGTTCACAGACTCAGGAAGACCTAGTGACAGGTGTTGGGATCCACTCTCTGGCCTTTTCCAAAGGGGAAGGAATAATGTGACACAATCAGCAAATGAAACACTTCCTTCTTTGGAGTATTTGTCAACAGTGGGTCTGAACGTGCACTAACCTGGAGACTGAAACACACTCTTCTTTTCTCACTTACAGTGGAAGCTAAGGCCCCATGGAGCAAATGAAGACCCGGATGGATTTCATCTCACAGTAAGACTCTAAAAATAACCTATTATTCTTCACAACGTACTGAATTTATAGTTGATTCATAAATATGCTCTACCATTATAAAAAGGCCCATGTTGTCATTCGACCAAAGAAGTAAGGTCTGTTATGAAAAAGTCCAAGTGAAAATTCCTATGAGCATTCTTACTTCTCGAACTGGAGTCGTTAAGAGCACAGACTCTGGAATCCAACTCCTCAGGTTAAAAATCACATTTCTACCACTCAAATGCTTTGTGACCTTACACAAGAATCTTAATCATTTTGGAGTTTAACTTTACATATGCACTTGGCTATTATACTATGGTTTTTCATAGAATTGCTATCTATTTTGTACAACACTTATCATAATGTCTGGCACAGAGTTATTATATATTAGTGTTTGTTTGATCAATCAATCCATCAAAACTAATACCACAACTTCGGGAAGTTCAAGACAATGTCTTCAACCAGGTAAAAATTTTAACTAAAGAAGGAAGCATTCCTTTCACATCCCCTTTTAGTTCCCAGTTATTTCTGAAGGTTGACACAGGTAGTTGTTTGGAAATAAGAGTGAACTGTCACGTGATCAGCAGACAACTCTGCTCATGTAGTAGACTTGGAAATGTGGAGGTAGTCACTCCGCAATAAAAGGCTTATCTCTGCCTGCAATTTCTTAGACATCTGAAACAAGAAGTCAATTGCCCTGTAGACTTTCAGAAACTTAAAGGTAACACATGTCCTATGTAGCCCTTCTCTGACCCATCCGGAGTCAGAGAAGGTTAACTCGGAGGCAGCCAGACATCTTTCTGGATAACGTAGGATGCATTGTATACGGCTCTGTGTCTATCCATTGTAACTGCACGGGTGTAGTGTTGCCTAAGTATCTGTTGCAAAGACAGGTTTGGCGTGACGCTACGGCAAAGCCCATTGGAAGAGTCGCAGTGATACCCACCATGGACTGTGGGGAGGGGAACCGGTACCGGTGCTATTTTAGCCACTGATTATTTCCCCTTTAAGAAATTGTTCTTTTCTTGATCTCGGACAATGATGTAAACTAAAATGCTTCACCATGGGACATCAGATGATCATCCGGCCGGGATTAGCCCTGGGGACTCAGGAGGGATTACATGCCATGAGCACTAGACTTAGACATCCGGCAGCACTTCATCATGGAGTGAGGCAGTGCAGGTGAGATGATTTCAAGCACAGCCAGACAGGTGCAAGCACCTTGTGTTAGTGATCGATTCACACTCACCTGGAAGCACATAGGTGACATCATCCGTAATCTGGACGACCGCTGTTCCGATGAGAAACATGCCCAGCCTGGTTTGCAGGTAAGAATACGAGGTTTGCTGTGCGCCGGCCAAAAAGCGTCCCACAGCAGCGCTGAAATCCCACTTGTGTGTTATTCTAAATGATGGGCGGGAAAGTGAAAGCCCTCAGTAGTCAGAACCTCAACTGGTACAATCGCATTTTTAGTTTTACCTCAGAGGAGAGAGGACCTAAGATGGGGCGTCTGTGAGTAATGCGTTGATGGATGATCAGACACTTAGAAGAAATAAAAGAAGTGGATCGATTAAAAAGGAGTTTGGGAAGACATACATTAATGAACGCCCTAATTTTGGTCAGAATGCAGGGATATTGGTGTCTCATGGGGATGTTCAGCAAAAGCTCTCTGAGCAGAGAGGACTTAAAGTAGGATAAGACGGGAAGATTATTCGTTTTGTGAGAGAGGTCAGCGTTCTTGCCCAGGTCACACTGAGCCGAGAGGCCGGTTGCAGGGCTGGAAACGATGCAGTTTCAACAATGTGGCCCTTCTGGTTCCTGCCACTGCTCGCTCTCCAGCCCCACAGTCCTGAGAACCAGCCCCCTCCCCGGTAGAAGATGATTATGTAGGAGTCTTTCCATCTCTTCCGTCACAAAGAGGGCACAGGCTTATCAGCACCGCTGTGACAGCCGCCCAGGAGTTTGCTGCCTTCCGCGCCCTGCGGGATTTCCATCCTGAAATCTGGTGAATGCCATGCACACGCTCCGGCTGTCCACCCCCGGCACTCCTGATTGTCTATAGCAGGAGTTTCTCCCTTGGAGAGTAGCCTCAGCATTTAGAACAGTGTTGCCTATTCCGTATTGAGTCCACATCGGCTAATTATGTTGCAATTTATTTGACTTTATCGGGGCACTTTTCATTATAGGCACATAGGACATTTGTAATAAGCAAATTATCTGTAAAGGGGACAAACATGAGTCTGGCTATCAAAAAACTCGTCGCACATCCCAATCCAATGCTCACTCAATGACGATACACTTGTCAAAACACAGCACAATTACGGGACGACTGGGAGGTTGATTTCATATTTTCATTTTAATAGAGACTAGATATTTTTACTTTGTCGACATATGTCTGAGTCTAATAACCATCAAATGCATGTTCAGATTGAAGGACCAAGTCAATTATTTCTCCAAGAGTAGTTATGAAGAGAGTTTTTACATACAGAATGATAGTAGTGGAATAACTCATGAATATTCTATGGTTCCAAAATTAATCACAAGTCAATTTCAGAGTTTATGTTTGTGGAATCCTTATTATATGATTTGGAGATACTGAAAAGTTACAAAGTAATGAATGCTAATAACTTTGGAAGGAGCCGAAACAGCTAAGGGACATTAATAAGCCACATAGTTCTCCGCAGAGAGGTATCAGGCCTCATGTCTAGATTCCACTTGTTCTGAGAGAGGTCCTTGCCTACAGATTTCCTTGTATGTGGAACAAATCATAGAACACTCAAACAGTATCAACAAAATTTTATATTTTGCACTTGTAGAGTAGAAAAGTAGTACTTCAATGTTTTGCTTATTTTTTCCTGCAATATAAAATCCTTTATTATTTGCTGTTAGTGGAGCCCAGATTATCTGGTGTGTTTCCAACACCTGCGGAACAATACAAAAAGGTTAAAGTGAACCAGGTTCGCCTGCCCAGCCTTCCCACCGACACCGCGTCCCCTCAGCTTGCAGGTGCCACTGAATTTCGGTGTCACCCATGGTTGTGTCCTGGGAAGAGGTGGGACGATGGAAAGGAGAGGAGAGGAAGAACAATTACAGTGCAGCACAGTCCACAGTTAAAGAAACATGGAGTAAAGGTTTGGGGTCTGAAAACAGATGATGCTTCAGGAGACAGGCCACCAAGAGTGTGCTGTGTTCTTGCCAAGGTCTGTAGGGCTTTTTAAACTGATTTCACCATGAGAGGGCAGGGAGGGGGCGATTTATTACCTGTGGAGCTATCGAAAATGTTGGTGATAAAAAGAAATTCAGAATATATCATAAATGAGTTATGATTTTAGGGAAGTCAGCAACAAAGGGACTCTGGCTAACAAAAAGATTTTGCTAGGCGAAAATAGGGCATGAAAGTCAGGGTCTGCCATGAGGTAGTGTTGCGTCGCCTCATTCCAACCCTGGGGGGTTGGCGTTCCTCTGTTTCTTTCTAAACCTATTTATCTGTGCTCCTGTTCTTTCATGCATTCAACAGAAATTCAGTAATTTTTATACAACTCTGTGTCAAAGGCCATAAGGAAGAAAAAAACAAAAAGATTAGTAAGATAAAGTCCTTGTATGCAAGAAAATTTCGACTTTCTGTGGGGACTAGACGAGCCCACAATAATTCAGTGGAGGAAATTTCAAATAAGAATGCATTTCGGGTCCCGGGAATGGTTGTGGGACACAGCAGAACAAACTTGCAGGACAGCAAACGGTTCCAGACTGACGCTTAATGTACGTAGGTGAGGAATGGCACCAACCGGGTGCTATCGAAGGTTAGAGATTGATCACAGCTAGCAAACAGGTCTCTTATTCAATAATGCATGAGAAGAGATTGGAGGATTTAGAAAGGTGGTTTTACTGATGATGGGGGTTCATATATATGTTCAAATTGGTGTTTTTGTTTTCTTCAGATAAATACCCAGAAGTGGAATTATTGAAGTAAATGGTAGTTCTGTTTTTCAATTTTTTGAGGAAGCTCCATACTGTTTTCCACAGCGGTTACGCCAAATGACAATCCCGCCAACAGTGTGCAAGGGCTGGGTCCTGTGCACACCGCCCCGCCCCGCCCCCGCCAACCTGTCCTCTCTCGTCTTCCTGTTGACAGCCGTTCTAACAGGTGCGAGGAGCCAGTCCCCTGTGCTTTCGGTTTGCATTTTCCTGCCGATTAATGGTGCTGAACCTCTGCCCACATCCCTGTTGGCCATCTGTGTGTCCTCTTTGGGAAAAAATGTCTACTTAGATCTTCTGCCCTTCTTAAAATGAGATCATTATTGAGTTGTACGAGTTCTTTATGTATTTTGGATATTAGTCCCTCATCAGATAATTCATTTGCAATTACTTTCTTCCGTCCAGTAGGTTGCCCTTTCATTTTGTCGATGGTTTCCTGTGCTGCACGGAAGCTTTGTATTTGAGTTTGATTCTTCCTTTCCATTATTTGAAAATCCTCCCAGGGAGGCAAAGCTGTGTTTATTCTCCTTCACATCACTCTTGCTTTAACTAAGACGAAAATGTAAGGGGAAAGAGGAAAATAAACTGCAGCCAGCTATTGTTGAAAAAGATTAATGCAGCAGAATTCCTTCTGACATTAACTTAGGTATAATTTGGGATGCATTCTTGTGTCGCACCATCCATCACAGGCCCGGAAGGTAGAAAAATAAATAAGTAATTAAAAACACGTTTATTATGTCATGTAACTTCTCATTCCATTATCTTCATCTAGAAGAGTCGCTAAAAGCGGGGTGGGGGGAGGTGAGAGGGTAGGGGGAGGTGGAGATTTGTCTTTCTAGTTTGAATAATTTTATGTCAGTAAAAGAGCACATTGTAATGAAAATCCTGGAGAGTGTTTTCTTTAGCAATCTAAGGTCAGTTCATGGAAAAAATAAAATCCATGTTCACTTGTGTGTCCTCCATGGATGAGAACAAGACTTTGCTAATCATTTTTGATTCTGCCACATACTCTACTCAATATTTTTTTGCAAACATTGTCTTATTTAATTACCATGGGAATGATTTAATTACCATGGGAATGATTTAAGATAGAAATTATTGTCTCAACCTTTCAATTGAAAGAACAGATGTTCGTAGAGGTTATTTGCTCCAGGTCACTCAGCTAGTAAGTAGTAGCTAGAATCGGAACTTAAATAATTCTCAATCCCATACCATGTCCAACGGACAAATAAAAATACAAAATGTGATTTTAGAAGGTAATTCCCTAAGCAGAAAATATTTAACGTTTTTCCAATACGTCTACAAATCCATCGCCTTTTCCCCTGGAAGGCTCTGTTCTTCACGTTAGGTCCTTATATGATCGCTTCCATTTTCTCCAGGATTTTGCTCAATCACCCTTCCCTCTTCTCTCTCCCAGTTACAATCCCTCCCTTTCCTCTAGATTCTTTGTTACCAGCTGAAAATCCAGCTGATGTTTGAAATGTATTGACATTTAGAACCAAAACAGCAAATAGCAACGCATTACTTGACCATGAACTTGTCCAGCTACTTCCCAGTCGCCTTCGCTGTGCTGCTGTTTTCTCTGCTTTGTGCTCACTTTCCTGCTTCTCTTGAACCCTGGACATTTGGGAATCTGACTTCTCCTTTCAGCTCATAAACAATGCTTTTTTCTACAAGTTCACCTACCTTATTTTTTAAATTTAATTTACTGGGGAGACATCGGTTAATACGATCACATAGGTTTCAAGCGCACAGCTCTGTGGCGCACCATCTGTATACTGCATTGCATTGTGTGTCCAACACCCCAGGTCAAATCTTCTTCCGTCACCATATATGTGGCCTCGTTCCCTTTATTACCCCCGGATGCCCTTCCCTCTGGTGATCACCATACTGCTGTGTCTATGAGTTTCAGTTTTATATCCCACATATGAGTGAAAAAGTATGATGCTTAGCTTTATCTGACTGACTTATTTCACTTACCATAATATTCTCAAGGTCCATCCACGTTATTGCAAATGGCAGTAGTTCATCTTTTCTTACGGCTGAGTAGTGTTCCATAGTATGTGTGTGTGCACATATAGATGTAATGCATATGGATGTATATATCTCACATCTTCTTTATCTAGTTCTGTATCAAAGGACCCGAAAGCTTGTTTCATTGTTTCCATGTCTTGGCCACTGTAGATAGTGCTGCAATGAACGTAGGGGGGCATGTATGTTGCCAATAAATGTTTTCGAGTTTTTCAGGTAGGTACCCAGAAGAGGGATTGCTGGGTCCTGTGGTGACGCTATTCTTAGTTTCCTGAGGGACTACCGACTGTTTTCCACAGTGGTTGTTTTCCATCAGCGTGAAGGAGGGCTCCTTTCTCTCCACAGCCTCTCCGTCACTGGCTGCTACATGTCCTGCTGGTAACAGCCACAATTACGTAAAACTGTGGCCTTCTCTTGGTATCGAATGTGCATTGCATTAGTCAGTCCTATTTTATTTGACCAATATAAGGCATTTGAAACCACTGACCATTTATCTCTGGAAATTATTTTCTCTCTGGCTTCTTTGCAATCCGTCTTCCTTGATCTTTGCCCTCTCTCTGGTTCTTGTTTATTAAATATTCTCGTTTTTAGGCCATAGTTTAACACAGGGTGCTCATAAATATGAGTCCAATTTTCAGCTTTAATAATTTAAGAGTTATAAATGCTATAAAATTAAAAAATATTGGAGAGTTTATTTATATTTCTTTTACATTTATTAAGTTTTGTGAAGGATTTTAAATATTAAAATTTTAGGGTTTTTCCCCAGTTACTCTGAATGAAGATGTCAGTATTCACTGAGACAAAAAAATATGTAATCACAAATTTCTTATTTAAAATAAACAAAACTAAGCTCCTCTCCCTCTGGTTAAAGATGGAAATGGTGACAACTCTCTCTCACTGAGCCCCATCCCCAAATATCCGCTGGGTGACCGGGTGCCTCTTAGGGGCCTTCTCGGCTCGTAAGAACCAGCGTGGTTCGCATCTTCCTCGCGGGCTCCTCCCTCACGCCAGCGGCCCTCAAACCTGTTTCCCTGATTCCAAGTGGGAGCCCCAACGACCTCAGCGAGGAGCCTTCACGCCCTTCAGTGTGAGCATCCAACAAGCCTGGTCCTCGCAGTTCTCCTCACACCCCGGTGTACATGCTCCTTCCTGTCAATAATTCGAATGCTTTAATCAGACTCCTAATAGATGGTCAATAGCATTCAGTAGCTTTAAAGTAGTCTTATAATTTTCAAATGCCACGTTGTATTTGTGAACAGAAGGCTATCGAGTACACACACACAGCCTACACACACACACACACACACACACACACACACACACACACACAACTTACAGACTTTCACCCGCAGGTAGGGCCTAGGAGGTCAGAGGAGATGAATGCTTCAGCCAAACACTATTGGACAACACGAGTCAATTTTTAAAGATCACATTTTTGGAAGGATGAGCTACATTGATCGGGTGTTCATTAGCGGTTCCTCGGGGCTGCCGGGGCTCCACTGACGGCAGCCGGGAGGACACTTCATTGTACTTCAAATGCTTACCTAATGTCCTTCCCCAGGGTCCGAATTTCTGTACAGGGGAGCTCACTCTATTTTAAAGTTCTTATCCCTGCCACCCTTTGTAATATTTACTTTATTCAAAGAATGAATGGGGAAACAAATAGGTGAACATAAACATTAGTGGGGGGATGGACCAACGCATCCCAAAGCACGAACAGTAAGTCCTTTTCGATGCCCCCTCGGCCACCGCGGCCGCAAGCCGGTGCACCCGGCCCTGTCCACTGCTTCAACAGCATGCCTTCCGGCCGCACCATCCACAGTCCTCAGCTGCCTTTGCTACTTTCTTGACTCATGAAAATAAAATATTTTGTTCCAGTGGAGTTTAGAAAGAGCATGTCAATATTTTACTTATTGACAAGCTAGAGGACGTCTATCCTCTCTCATGTTAGGAAGAATGGGGCATTTCAATATTTAAGGACGCTTTTGCACAAAGGACACAAAATGAGTGGAACCATGAGAAAAAGAATATGTTGCACGTGGCCCCCCAAAATCCACTCTCGTGCTTTTTTTTTTTTAATTAGAGTGACTGGGTGCAGCCCGTGCTCTGGGGGCGGTGTGACTGAGCGCCGGGCAGCAGGCCTCCCGGTGCCTGGCTCAGCCCAGCCTCCAGCAGGAGGGAAAGACGAATCCAGGAGTCTGGTGGGTTCCGCAGCCTCCCCAGCGGGGGACTCTTGTAGGCTCATTAGTTGCCGTCTGAAGCATTTTACAATTAATTGCCTTTAGCGAAGATTTGCTTGCTTGGAAATCAGAAAAATGGCAAATACCTCAACACACTCCTTAGCAGTTGTTTATCACAGCCTCGTTGTGACCTTGACGAGGCTTTTGCCTTGTTTCAATGGTAAGGTCAGGTATTACACAGAATGCCTACAAGGGGTTCATTTTAAGTTTTACAACCATTGTTTACACGTTGGAAACCTCATTATGCTTGCAATCATGTATAACTCATTAAATGTATTAAAACCTCTTCCAAAATTGCTTTCGCTCAATTCATGATTTTAATTTCTTGTTTGTTCACTTTATTTGGCCATACGATTTTCCTATCGCTCTCGGCACAACAGCAGCCACCCTGACACTAACGTGTTGTTATTATGTTTTTAGAACGTTACATTATATATACATGTGCTTAGCAGGAATGTGAATTGAAGCCAACATTACAATGGGAAATATTTATGAAAAAAAAGTAGTGTTAAGTGAAGGGATAATTTACCTGGGGGGTTAAATTTTACATTTTGAACTTCTAGTTTTACCTCTGTATAGGTCAAAATATTTGTTCATTGCATCAATCGTATAGTGTGTATAGGTAAATAAAAACAGTCACGTAGCTTTGTTCATTCAGAGTTCATGTCTCCTGGTCCTGGCCAGTCTGTTACTGCTAGATTATTATGTTTCATAATGATGTTGGGACATATTTTTCTATGATTACAGAAGTCATTTACTTTCATTATTTGGACTGCATGCACTTGAGTTGTTTTCATAAGAGTAAGATAAATATTCATTGCAACGTTCATACACCTGAGTGACCAAGGACCCGTATAAAAAACCCTGAAGTAAAATAGCTAAATTCTAGGCTTACTTTGGCTTTTTACTATGTTACCCTGGGAAGCCATTCAAGCCATATAGTTTCCAGTTTACCCATCACTAAAAATGTAGAAAGGGATTAGAGCATCCAAAGGAGTTATTCCAGCTTTTATTACACTGGAATTAGGCAATGATAGAGACGATTAAGTAAATTATTCAAATGAAATTTAGAAATGTTAAGTGATGTACTCAAAGTCCTAGAGCAAGTTTCTTTTAATACAGACAAAACCCCACGTTTTTCTAACTTGAAGCTCAGCATCATTATCTCAACAGGTGATGGGTCTTTGTGTATGGGATGGTGTATGGGTCGTTGCATAGAAGTTCATATGAGATCATGTCTGTAAATGCAGAGTAAACTAAAGTGATCTCTTTCTGTGACTGTTCGAAATATGTGACTCCATACTGTACATGGGCATAAAAACAATGTTTTGTCGAAGCTATTTGTAAATATAACCTGCTATATTTGCGTGAGTAAAAATTCTCCCACACAACATTTAATGGCAAGAATATTATAAAAATGTTCCATACTCCTTACTTTAAAAGTGTCTATATTTCCTCTAAGAGTACTTCTAAGAAGGAAAATGCTTCTGAATCTTTGGAACATAAATATGAAGTTTTTAAGGGAAATGTTGTTCGAAAATAACACTTTCCTTGAAAAAGAGTTTGCAAATGAATATAAACAGTAGAATGGATTTAAAACTTCTGTGTTTTACGTGAACACAGTGAATGAAAAAATGCTCTGTATCTCACAGGGCCATTATAAGAATTAAGTGACTCAATGTCTATGAAGCAATTAGAAGAATGCTGAGACATATCAGGTAATTAGCATATGAAGAAATTCAATAAAAAGTAAATTATTAGTACAGTTAAATAATATTGCTATAATAAATCCCTCTCTACGAGCAACCCAAAAGTATAATTTTTATAAAAATGTTTCATTAAATGTGGATGAATTTAAAAAACAACATAAAAGCATCAAATTAAGTGGCCATCGCTATAGTGATAAATTGACAGGGTGAGATTTTTTTTCTCACATTGACTCAACATAGCCAGTTCTTATGGACTCCCATTTCTTCAAACCGCTCTACATATTTTTATTTATTTACCTAATAGAATTATCAGATGTCATTACTTTCAACTCCCAGTCCTACCATTATAGCATCGACACGTAAGGAGGGAACCCTGTCCAACACTCTTCAGAGTATATAGACTAGAGAGGACTTTAGGAATACCCTACAGTCGCCTCTCACCTTAGCACGAGGAGACTGAGGTTGAGTGGCTGGCCTAGGGCTGGCTATATCACATGTCTCTCATTCAGATTTTCATTTACTCTAATTAATGCTGTAAATAGAAATGGCCATTTTCAGAAATGGAAAGTCTTATTTATAGGAATAGTAAGGAAAGAAAGAACGGAAGGGAAGAGGGGACTGAAAGGTAGGAGACGAAGTGGCAGAGAAAGAAGAAATAGGAAAGGAAACGTAGATAGAGCAAAGCAATACGACAAGAAAAGGAAAGAGATACATGCATCTTATGCCCCCAACGTATGTCTACCTAGGAGTGGGCAGGGTATCCTAATATTTGGGCCAAATGTGTAAGTGAAGGCTGCCCGTGGGTTGAACGTGACGACAACAACTTGATCTCACGTTAGCATAGGTGCTTAGCGAAAACGAACAGCGAGCGGAATTGCCATGTGCACTGCATGAAAAGGATTCCTGACTCCTTTTTATATGTACCTGGTCACAATCCATGTCAGTATTTTATTGTTTATGACTAAATAATTTTTTAATTCTAATAACTGAAACTATTTGCCCTTGTAGAGCATTGGTAGCTAAACACTCTTTGAGACATTCAGATGATTAATTTTTTGTTGGTAGGAATTTTCTTGAATGGATGTATAGCCAACACTATGCCTTTAATTCCATGTGTTGGCCGCATGTGCCTCTCAAGACTTTGCTTCATAGCACCATGACCGAGCTTTCCAGAATTTGAAGGCTTGCTACAGTATGTGAAATTCCTACTGCACATTCTCTCTTGTGTTTTTGTGCTGACTTTTGGCGTGGGTGGCGACAATAGAGTTAGAGCAATTTGTCCAGCCATCCGTCAACTCCCTTTGTAAGGCACGCCCATGGGTGTGACCTCCCCTGGATGTGAGAAGTAACCTTGGGTACACAGACCAATCACATCTGATGGGCCTGCATTAAGAGTTATTTAGTGTAAGTGAAGCCCGAGTCTATGTATTTATAGCACAGCATTCCATGAAGAGTCACAGAAGCTATACAATTTTCTGGGGGATAAAATAGAGTTTGTTTTATGACATAAACCTTCCCCGCCTCTTGATGCAATAACTCATGTGGTATATTTAGAGAATGTATCTCTTCTGGGACAAACAACATTTGATTAATGCAAGAAGGAGCCCCTGGGGTGGTCCCAATGTTTCAGTGCCCTGAGCCCCTGCATTGCTTGAGTCCTTTCGACCATTAGCAAACCTGGAAGGAAGGTCAAATCTCTGCTTTGTAAGAATCCACTGAGAAAATACAGTTCTTTGTGCTTTCAGTGATTGCCCCCCAACCAAAGTTGAAAATGTTCAATACGGAATCATTAGAACAAATAACAAATTAAATTCATACCTTACTTCTTCATCACCTCCTATGAGGTTAAAACATTATAATGGCCTCCTAAAAAAGAGCAAGCTGTTATTGCAGCCACTACTGAGATGTCTTATTTTATATAAGCATTTCTTTGCCAATGCTATGTAGACATAATTCATATATGCAGTTGTATCATTTAAATTCTTCCAAAATAAAAATAGGCTTCTAGACACAGAAAACTACCATTGATTATTGTAGGACTGGGGGTAGGAGGTTGGGTGAGCAGGGTGAAGAGGATTAAGGATATGAACTTTTTTTTTTAATTTTTTATTTTAGTTTATTCATTACAGTTTCTATCCTTTATTCCCATTCCAGCCCACCCACCCATTCCTCCCCTCCTCCCTCCCCTTTCCAACCCCCCTAGTTTAGTCCATGTGTCCTCTATATTTGTTCCTGTAAACCCTTCCCTTCTCCCGTGGAATTCCCTCCCCTCTCCCCTCTGGTCACTGACCATATGATCTTGCCATTAACAGGAACCTAAACAACAAAACAAAGAAACAAGTGAAATATAACAAAAGACACTGAAATAGAGGACAGGTAGTCAGTGATCAGAGGGGAGGATATGAACTTCCATATATAAAATAGATGTCATAAGGATGTAATTTATACATCCTTATTGAATCATCCACATTGAATCACTGTGATGTATATCTGAAATGAATAGGACATATATGTCAATTATATGCCAATGAAAAAAAGAGAAACACCCTTTTTATACAACTCTTATATCATTTACAACCCATTAAGTATTTATTTGCTTTAGTTGTCAGCCTTTCTCTTCCTTTGGTAAATGTTGGCATTAACTGTGAATGTTGTCAGAAAATAGGACCATTCAAAGGGCAGATAGAGTGCTTCCCAGATAAGGTCAATTTAAAGGAATTCATTATCACCAGGCCATTATTTTATGAAATGTTAAAGGGATGCACCTAAAAAAAAGAGAAAAAATATGAACAGTAAAATGACAACAAACGCACAACTATCAACAAATGAACCTAAAAAGAAAGAAAGAAAAACAATGAAAACAAAAACTAAGCAAACAACTACAACAGGAACAGAATCAGAGAAATGGACATGGAGGGATTTCAGAGGGGGTGGGGGGAGGGAGGAATGGGGAGAAAGGTACAGGGAAGAAGAAGCATAATTGGTAGGCATTAAATAGATGGGGAGAGATAAAAATGGTATAGGAAACAGAGAACTCAAAAATAACTTATATGTACAACCCATGGACATGAACTAAGAAGGAGGGCGTGCTGGAGGGTTGGGGGGTACGGGGTGGAGGGAGGGATCAAGGGGGGGAAATTGGGAAAACTGTAATAGCATAATCAACAAAATATACTTAAATTTTTTTAAAAGAAAATAGGACCGTTTAGCCCACTAAGAGACTTTGATTCAGTAAGTCTGGGGCAGATGGGAGCGTCCATATTGTAAAACTTTAGAAGAGCCTTTTAAAGATGATTTCATAATCGGAGGCTACTCCTGGGCACCTTGACAAAAAGTACTTTGCCTTGTCACTGAAGAGGGGGTGACAATAGTAAAATTGGGGTGGGGAGGAAATAATTTACAAATGAAATAAATGGTGAAGGATGATAAATTAACCAGTTTACATGCTGGTTAATAAAAGATAATTGACTTCAATCCCTCTATTATTTGTCAAGGTCCTATATTCCTAGCCCTTTGTACCAAGCAGAAAATGTTAGACGTCTGTGTTGGAGAGAACAGAGAGAAAAAAATGAAAGAGCTTGTAAGAGAACCAACAAGAATTAATGAATGCTTCCCTTTGACAGTCAAATATATTTCTTCTTTTGCCTTTTAGTGAACTCAGAGATTCCAAAATTGTGTTTAAAAAAACAGTGAACTAATTTCTTCTTTGATATTAAAACCCTGCTGTTTTCCCAGTTAATTTACTGGGTTCTTTTATAATAAAGGCCAGAGGCACTGTCTTTTATTTCTATCTGCAAATTCTGTAATTTCAGAAAGGTGCTTAAAACATAGGGAAAACTTGCTTATTCATTTATTTACTTCAACTTAGCCTGAAGGAGGAAGCTTAATATTTTTATTTATCCAAAGTGTACTTAATATTAAATATCCTACACAATTACATGAGAAATTTGTCTCACATTTTCCATATTTTTGCCCCCAAAACTCCCACTTGGGTAAATTCGCTAAATAGCTTTCCACTGCCGACCTGATCTGTTATGCCCTAGTTGCAAGCCAATATTTCATTTACCCTGTAATGCATGTAACCTGCAACTGCATAATATTCCATTTCCATACACTCAAAATCACAGCTTAACCCAACTCTTTTTAAAAAAATATTCCTAATTCATTGGAGTGATTGAAAGAGAGGAATGTAAAACTACAAAGAAAAAAAAGTAACTAGGATTAAAAGCATTTTACTGCATTTCACTGTCTTGAATCAAAATAATTCTGACCACTCAGGGTATTCTGTTTCTATCTTGTGAATGTGCAAAATTAGATATTCCCATTCTGTTACTCTTCTCTCTCCCAAAAATATTTTCAGCTTTTACATTTTTTTAATGTAGAAATAATCCATTTCTTTCCTATAGAAAGTTTTTAAACGTTGACTCGACTTTGTCTCTCAGGCTTATCCCAATGGTGGTTCATTTTCAATTCGCTTCACCAAAAGTGTATTGTCCTCCCTGCCTGCATGCCGTGCTAAGTGGTTAGGATACAATGATGACGATAATGAAGTCCCTGTCCTGCAGAAACCTGCGCTCCGGTGAGAACTGTAGCCATGTCAACGTATTAATTCAGTTCCATTTAGTGTAAAAAAGCATATCTGTGGGAGCACAGAGGCAGATAAGTTAGTTACTGAAATGCAAATGCAGAGGAAAGAGAGCCACAAGCCAGAGGAAGATTTCTGAAAAGCACACCACCGCCCAGGGGGCCAGAGAAAGCCAGGAGCTCACCGACCAGATCACACAGGAAGAGGCAGATGCCACGGGCTGAGTGAGGGAAGAGTTTTGGTGAAGGAGGAGCAGCTCCCCCGCGTCGAATACCAGGCCAGGCTTTCGCTGTCCGCAGGCTGTGGCGACACAAGTGCTGTTGACACAGGTCCTTCCTAAAACACTGATCCCCAGATGGCCGAGACAGCCCGGAGCTTCAAGCTGGGGTAAAATTTAAGACAACAGAGTTCAAGTGTGTGATCATAGGTGCTGACTAATCTTTCAGAAAGCTGAGTCAGGAAGGAAAACAAACAGGAGGTCATGGGTGGTATTAGCGATCTGGAGGCAGACTCAGAATTCGACCTGGCCTGTGCTTCGGGGGAAATCGTGCTGTAATTCCCTCCTGAAATGGTCCCCAAGCATCGATAACAGTATCTATATGGACGTGTAGACCCCTCTGATAGTCTAGATGGAAGGGTAAGAGGGTCAGGAGAAAGGGTGAGAGACCCGCCATGCTTCAGCTCTTGGCTGGCTCTGACCCAGTGTCTCCCCCCTATCACGTTGCAGCGCCGCAGCCTCCGCACACGTGAAGGAGGGG
>CM052551.1:4323773-4372656 GCA_028533065.1 Trachops cirrhosus | reverse complement strand
CCCTCTCCCTCTCCCTCTCTACCCTCTCTCTCTCTCTCTCTCTCTCTCTCTCTCTCTCTCTCTCACACACACACACACACACACACACCGTGCTGTGGGATCAGCTTCCTACCTTAGGGACCCAGATAATGAGTGTCCAGCTTTGTCCAAGCGCACGCTCCACACTGAGCATGCGCACACCATGACTATAAATTGATTGATATGAGAAGCTTCTCTTTCTCCCCTGTTCTCTACAGGGCGCTCGCTACGACTTTGAGCTATTGCAGCTCTCTTTCTCTCTCAACTTGCTGCACGGGCTGCATTTCCACCGGAAAGAGAGTCGGCTCCAAATTCATAAACTAGCACATTAGGAAAGAGACTGTAAAACACTCTCTGGCAGGAGGAATTTATTTCTATTTAGAGTGACACCTGGAAACCAGCGCTTAATGTTTTAGCAATGAAAATGCCAATATATTTTTTGGAAAAGACAATCACACCATTCCTGGGAATGCTAGCCAAAATTTTTACTTATTTATAACTCCATGTAAATCACTGTATTATTCTGAGTATAGGAACAAGCACCAGGTAGGAGGTTCATAAACATTGTTTAATAAAGTGGGTTGGCCACTCTGTCATCACCAAATGAATGCCTCATATTTCACTTTAGGATGTGTGTAAAGAATAGGCTTCTCGTTTTAAGAGGATTGCATTTGGGAATCAGTGGTTGCACATCCTATAACAATATGAACACAGAGGATTTTGTAAGAAGGGAGGCAGTGTTCTGTAGATTCTGGAAAAGAGGCATTTTGTTTAGGACTTTTGTTTTGGAGTAGTATTCCTTAACATGAAATAGAAACCCCCTTCCCAGCCACTTAATTGCAAAGAGATAATATTTTACTCACCCAATCAAAAAATGGGAGAGCTCAGTTAGTGGCCGGCCACATGGAGGACTAGAACCAGATACAAATTTTGTTCCCTCTCTGCTGCCTCAGCCCAGCCTTTCACTCTGTGGGTTAGCTTGCACAAGAAGGTCTAAGCTCGTACTTTTATAGAGTTTCAATTAAAAAAAAAAAAGACTCTTTGCTTCTGTATCCAGGGTTTTAAAATACCAGCGAAGATTTCTTATTAGTAAGTCTGGATCATTTCTCCCCCACTTTGGCAAAAATGTCTAGAAGACATTTTGATACATAAAGAAAAATATTTCTGGTCACACAAAATCACAAATATTTCATCCACAGTTCAACACCCAAATGCAATTAATGGACTATTTGAAATGGTAAATGCACAAGAAAGGGTTTGCTCTCTGGGAAGATTCCAGTCGCTATCAGTAATGTGAGTTCTAACACCCTGGGAAGATGAGTTGAGAGGATGATGAGATTCACAAATATTGCCATCTACAGGTTGTTTCCAAGTCAGCTCGGGAAGTGGGTCTGTAGTCACCAAGTCTAAGGACTGGAAGAGGAGCGGCAGGTGAAAGCAAGTGGGATGAAGACAAGAGAATTTACAGCACAGTGAAGGATTAGCCAAAGAAAGCAAACCAAAAATATGATCAAAGAGATAAGAGAATCGGATGAGTGTGCCGTTAACAAAACTCAAGAGTAAAGGGAGCTTCTGGAAAGGAAGGTAACTAGGAGTGGCCACATCTCACCCCCAGAGCATTCTCCACATGCGCAGACTAAACAAAGTCCAGGAGATTTGCTTACCAGCAAGCTTCTAAGGGAGTTATTTTGTTAGTGAGTACGGGGGAAATAAAATTTATAGCGAATGAATATCTTTTAAAAATGTGTGTGTTAATGTTGACTAAGATTTTTCCCTCTGAAACATAGAGCCATTAAGAAAAACTAGTAAATGATGCCCTGGCTGGTGTAGCTTAGTGGATTAAGCGCGGGCCTGTGAACCAAGACATCACGGTTCGATTCCCAGTCAGGGCACATGCCTGGGTTGCAGACCAGTTCCCAGCAGGGAATGCACAGGAAGCAACCATACATTGATATTTCTCTCCCTCTCTCCTTCCCTTCCCCTCTAAAGATAAATAAATAAATCTTTAAAAAAAAAAGAAAAACTAGTAAATGAGAGGGAATCTGAAAAGATATGAAGGCAGAGAAATTAGGAAGTAGAGGAGAGAAAATTTCAGTGAAAAATGAAAGACTAAATATTAAAGAAACTGTTATTGGTACAGTAGATGCTATAGAATAAAAGAAGGGATTCAACCAAAGGAAGCGATAAGAAGGTTAGTGTTGAAAACATAGTGGTTGATTTTTCCTCAAAATTAAAAAATATAATATTTAATTGACACTTATCAAAAATTGATGGAATATGTGAAACCACAGATTCAGAAACAGCAAAGCGTCTCGAGCAGCATAAAATAAATAAATCTACACACAGCTGTCTGGACATCAAATGCAGGAAGAAAAGGGATCAGTTATAAAAGAATCACAGGCCCGGGTAAATAACCTGAGGAAAAACAAAACAAAACAAAAGTAGTCCATGAGAATTATGTATTCAACACACCCAAAACTGAGGACCAAAAGTGGAAAAAAAAATCCCAGATTAAAACAGCTACAACAACAAAAGTAAAACCAAAAAACACTAGCAAGAGATCTAAGAAAAGTGGAAAGAAAAGAATTCTACAAGGACAGTGTAGGATGCAAGAATGCATGAACAACCAAAGTGAGTAGTGATGATTAAATGCAAGCAAATGCTGTCTACACAATCAGTAGCAGATAGTAGACAGTGGAGTGGGGCAGGTAACAAAAGGAACACCGTTAAAATACTCTATCGAGGTATTATCTAATCTAGACTACAGTTTTATGAATCCCATTTTGTTCAATTATTAAATCCTTTAGTACACTTAAAAACAGTAATTCTACTTCTGGGAATTGTAATGATAATTAAATGAAACCCTGAAATACAAACACACACACACACATACACAAGAAAGAAATCTGTGTGTGAATTTACTAGACGTAGTAAAACTATATGATCCAACACAGGCAATGATAATATTTTTTTGATGCACAATATTATCAACTGTTTTAAATTATTGTATAATCAAATGATAAAAAGAAAGAGATACATATTCACAATGGTTGTTATAAAATGTAAAATGAATAAAACTATTTTTCACTAAGGATCTAGACTAAGAAAATGCCGCTAAGTGTATTGCACTTATCTTTGTTGGCAGGACTGAACGCTGTTGGTTAATTTTGTTTTTGCCTTTCTAAAGGAAAAGGTAACAGTGTGTATCATGCATTTTCTGTAATAAGATTGTGATTTTTAAAATGAAAAGCAATTTACCCTATATTTGGGTGAAAATTTTACCAATCGCAATGACATTTTTATCAGAGAACTCCCTGGTTTACATTTTTACAGTAATTCTATAAAATTATTTCCCCAAATACGTCAAACATCGTTACAGTGTGATAGAGACCGCAATAGAGAGAGAGAATCGTAGGCGAGGCTGGAAGCTGAAGACCATACGGGTCATTGTGGAAATGCAGCTTTGCCTGAATTGACTGTAATGGTTATACCAAAATCAAAGGATACAAGCATTTGTGATAGACCAGTAACCCTAAAATATGAGAGAGGTGAAGGACTAATACAGTGATTATCATGGTCAGTCATGAATTATTTCCAGCCGCATTTTAAACCAAAGTGTCAATTGCCATACATTTTTATTTGTAGATTTCCTGATGAAGTCATATGTAAATTCCCACATATCAAAATTTGAAAAAAATATTAATTTTAATATATGAACTAAAGGTAATACTGAACTATTAAATTAATTTGTGTTACTAGAAAATGAATGGCCAAGCTACTGATATATTTTGATACAAACATATAATTTCTTCATCTTCAATTAGATTTCTCAAACTGAAGTTTACTAGAGGGAGTGAGTTAAAAATAAGTGAGCTAATCACAGCTCTACCTTAGTAACATTGGCTGGGTACCATTCATTGAGGATGGCAACTAGGATTAATGAATCATTACTGATTAACCATCATCTGCGTCTTTCATTGTCGCAGTTTCTTAGAATTGTGAGGTTTGCCTATGTATATGCGTGGATATATTTTTTATCCTCACCTGAGGACATGCTTATTGAGTTTAGAGAGAGGGGAAGGGAGACGGGGGTGGGGGAAGAGAAGCATCAATGCAAGACAAATGTCGATTGGTTGACTCTCACACGCATCCGGACAGGGGGCTGAACCTGCCACCTTTCGGTTTACAGGACAGAGCCAGTTCGGTTTCCAACCGGCTGAGCCACACTGGCCAGGGCTGCGTGGATACTTTTTATGTACCAATAAAGATAGGTTTCAAAATAATGGAGTAGCAAAATAGGAATCATGTAAAGTAATTTTTAGGTAATATTTGAGATGTTGACATCCATCTTTGATAAAGACCAACTTGGAAAATGAAGATAGCGTTGGGATTTTGTTCTTCTGAAACATGTCAACTTGTTAAATTCAAAAAGTAATTTATATTACAGAGCTTATTTTGAAAGCTATGAAGTTATAGATTGAAATACTAATTCCTGGTGTGGTAATATGATTTTCATTAGAAAAGCCACAGGAAATTGCATTTTGAAGAAAGATGTCAATTATGAGCAAATTTAAATTTAGGTGCAATTTTCTTCTTTAAGGCTCCCAAACAATTACTTAAAACTCAATTTTTATTTCCTTAGGGCAGCCCACAGAAGAAAAATGCTATTGAGAAAAAGTTTCATGTTATGAATTTGTGTGTAAAATTACTTGTCCAGATGTTAAATTATTATATGAAACATTAATAGTTTTATCCAACCTCAGATAAATAAATAGCATGATTCCCATTGTCCTTAAGAAAAATAATAGAAATAACAAAACAGTCCAATTTACTTCCCACTAGAAAATTCCACAAAATTTACTGACCCAACACAGTGTGTTTTAGCAAAATTATGGAAGAAATGTGATGCGTAAAATTGAGATAATAACCACAACATTAACAGCTTTGGAAGTTTATTCTAAAGTGCAATTTCATGAGACACCAGGAGATCACCTTACCCACCCTCAGTTACAGTGAGGAGGCCGCGTAATCTGAACGGACACAATTGGGAAGAGAAAGAGAAAGATCCAGGATATTGTCTCAGCTTTGTAAGAGTGTGACCCTACTCAATTCGCGTTTTCAGAAGTAAGCCAACCTAGTTTCACTCTGATAATAATCATGTTTTCCACTAATATATTTTGCTTTAAAATTTTAATATATATGACTTTAATTAAGGTATATATTGATATATGTCATATTAAATAATGACATGTGTTATATGCCATAACATAGTATATGTGTTAATATATAATATATTGATATAATATATGTCTCTATAGATCATATATTTATATATAAATATATATCAATATATAGTATACAGCTGTATTATATATAAATATATTGGTATATAATATATAATGTTATATATCCATATACATCATTATATTGTGTATGTTGTGTCAATATTATTTATGTTATATTATTTAATATAACATATTCAATGTATACTTTAATCAAAGTTGTATTATTTACTATAACATATCAAAATATACTTTAATTGAAGTTAATATATTTAAATTTTTAAAACCAAACATACCAGTGGAAAACGACTATGAATATTATTAGAGTGAAACTAGGTTGGATTACTTCTGAAAATACAAATTGAGTAAGGTCAATATATTATATAACCATATTATATGTAAAATAATATAACATAGACCTTTTTTATATATGCAATGTATTACATTTTATATTATGTAATCACATAAAAAGAGCAACCGATGTAAACAGCTGAGACACAAACACCACTATGGCAAGCGTAAAAGTGCAAAGTTGAATGAATGTAGGTGGAATCAGTAGCATAAAGAATAGTTTATTCTTCAATCAGCTTGTTTTTAGTGTGCTTTACAGAGCAAACATGGTGTTGATTAATCAGCAAAGTCAGCTATCACAGGTTTTTAAGAAAACTTCTGTGCAACTTGTATACGTATTTATATGAAACAGAGGCATTTTAAAAAACAAGTCAATTTATTATTATAAATGTCTGTGATGTGACTGAAAGTGACTATTATATAATAGTCTACAATTTTTGAGTTGGTGAACGGTTTAACTTCATGGAGAAAGATAACTTCCTTTACAAACTGACTTCATTTGGTTTTACGGGAACGACTTCCCGCAGAGGCAGCACACGCCCAGAGCATAATGTGCGTTATATGTAGACGTGGCAATTACCCCAGCAGAAGCTAATGGTGACCACTACTATTCCATTTGCTCCGAGCATGAATAAGTAAAGCCTCCCTGATTTGTGGGCATAAATATTTCAACGTGCAGAATGTTCCTAATATATTGTGAGATGTGATCTATTGAACTGGACTGTGATAGAAGTGAGAGTCTGTATCATCTGTTGTTTTTTCAAGTCGTTTGTAACACTTTATTTGTCACTGATATCTATATATTCTAACTTTCCAACATAGTAATAAATTAATTATAACAAGATTAATCATCTCAGTCGCCCTAGTGTTGCTCAATATCCCTTTGAATTAAACAGTAATTAACTCATAGCCCTGGCTGGAGCGGCTCACTGGATTGAGTGCCTGCCTGTGAATCAAAGGGTCGCCAGTTCAATTCCCATTCAGGGTACGTGCCTGGGTTGTCGGCCAGGTCCCCAGTAGGGGGCGTGTGAGAGGCAACCACACATTGATGCTTCTCTGCCTCTCTTTCTCCCTGCCTTCCCTTCTCTCTAAATACAAAATAAATAAAATCTTTAAAAAACTGTAATTAACCCCAAAATCATTTTATATCATGATTACCTTACAAGAACTATTGAATTTAGTAAAAATTCTAGGAATTTCTGATTTTATGTTCTTTTGCATGAGTGGGGTCAGTCTCCAGATAAAAGCACAAAAGTATTCTCCAAGGATGACATGAAGCTACATAATGTATAGCACACTTTCTAGAATGAAATAGTAGCAGGTATTAAGCTTTTTGCCTGTAACAGCATCCAGTGACAGACTGAATTTGCTGCATTATGTTTTTTAAAAATGACCTGCTATTGCATGAGTGGATTTTAAAAAAGGAGTATAATGAGAATATTCATAAACTGGAAACATGTACTTTAAAAGAAGATTCATATATAGACCCCAAGCTCTTTTTTCCAGAAACCAAAGTAAATTAAAAACAGAAATGAGAGAATAGAGCAAGGAGGAGGCATCTACAGGAACTAGGGAAAAAGGAGAAAAGCTTTTAGTGACAGAACGAAAACACAGAAAGCACAGGAAAGAAGACAGACTATCAGCATCAATTAAAAAGGTACTGCAAAAGTTTGTTTGCTAGTGAGAAAAAGGGCCACAAAAAATTAAAATGAATAACAAATAGAATTATTGTGTTGGCTAATATAAAACAATAAATAACAAAAAGAATTATTTCAGAATATCGTTAACAACATAGATGTAATTTTAATTCCACATGACACTGCTACTTGGAGTAGTTTTTAACATGTCTTCTGTGGTAATTCAGGTAATTAAAATAATGTGACTTGTATCATAGTCATAGTTAATGTGTTAGGTTGTTAGTGGTGTCAAGGAGAGAGGGTACGATGACCAGAAATATGTGAAAATGTTTTCAATATAAAGGTCACATGATTGTCAGATATAATCTACATGACTTAAAATATATCAGACAAAATGTTCTTTCCATGGAAATCAGTAAAATTAGAATAAGTATCTAGAACATTTTTAGAATAGGTACTTGTTTCTTATTCCTATGACCTAATATACTCATTAAGGTGAAAAATTATTGTTTAAGGCAATGTTTTATTTCATTTTTATTTGCTTCATTATTTCTTTGTAGGATCATAATTTGTTTTAATCATTATGAAAAGATCTCTAACAACAAAAATGCACCCTGCTTGGTAAAAGCTACAGGAACTCATTAATTCTTTTTTTTTTAAAGCAAGATCCAAAGAAATTGGAAATCTATACCAAGGGTCACTTCACATTAAATGCATTCCAATGAGTTAAAAATGCAGGGACTTATCAATTATACAATTCTTGATGGTAGGTAAAACAGACACGCAGTGTGCGCATAAACATCTTTGAGAAAATTGCCCTAGGCCTCTGTCTATTGACGTATGCTTGGAAGGTGCCAATTTCTTGTAAAGCATCAACACAATAGAACAAACGAGGGTGAACAGATCTTGTTAGTATGTTTATGAAAGCAAAAACATTATGATTACGATAATCATGCCCCATTGTCAACATATCCTTAGGACTACTGAATAAGAATAAGAATTATCATTGATGTAAAGGACAAACAACGCCAGAATCAATTATCTAAAAGACGATGATTGCCTAGAATATTTTAGGCACTTGGGTAACAGCAATCTCTCATTTTACTTTGAAAAGTCCTGTTGTCTAGGAAAGAGCTTTCTCGATTTTGCTTGGGATTGTGAGACTTCCCTTAACTTTTCTCCCCCACTCAGCTTCTGACCTCGGCCAGAAAAATGCTCCTACAGTTTGTGCAATTGAATTTGACCTCACCGTGGCCTGTTTGCTTATTTGTTCATCTGCTTGTTTTAATGAGAAGTTGCTGCTGGTGCCTAAAAGTACATTTTAACCCTCCCGTGGTCACTCTGTTCGGATCTCTCTCCGATTGGCTGGCCTGAGCTCCACCCACATGCCTGGATTCGAGGGTCTTCAGCATTCCTTGTCTGCACAGCACAGTTTGAAAATCGGCTCTGAGATTTCAGGCTTCTAAGTCATATCCGCAGCCTCCACGGCTAAACAGCAAAATTTCTTGCCAGTGTTTGGGCAGCTTATGAATTCTTAGACGTTTCTTTCCTGGCTTCCCACAGCTTTTTTTTTTTTTTTTTTTTTTTGCTTCTTTCCTTGTAGCTACTAAAGGAATTTCCCCTGAATTCTCACCCAGATCCAAAACCTTCTCTAGAAGGAGACAGAACGGAAAGTGCGGAAGGGTTGGCACCCTCCCGTCCTTCATCCAGAATCTATGGAACTGTTATTGGCAGCAATTCAGAAGTTTCAATGCCTGTTGAAATTAGCTCGGGGTTCTTGGTTTTCTGCTGATTAAACTTCAGGGCCAGGACGTGGCAGGGAGAGGAGCTATAAAAATTAATATTGGTCCATACACCAAAAGCCTAAAACACCGGCAGTGTAACAAACTAAATTAAGCATGAGGATTGGAACCTGATGACTGTATGACAATATATCAAACTCCCAGCACAGATTTTGTAGGAAAAAGAAATAGTTTGTTTTCGCATGCATCGCTGTAACTCGCCACTGCGTAGGGATGCCACCTTCTGTTAGTGAAGTGATAGCTGTGTCAACGTTCACAATACGTTTTTAAAAAGGCATTTCCCCTGTACGTCTATGACATGTCTGCTTTCATCTAAGGCAACGCGATGTCTGTCCATCGTCTCCTTCGACCGCTCCGTTTTGCATCGTCTGTCAGCATCTGCACCAGCGATTTCCAACCTTTCTCATCTCATGGCACACGTAGACTAATTATTAAAATTCTGTGGCACGCCCAAAAAATGTATTTTTGCCAATCTGACAAAAATTAGGTATGATCTTGATTTATTCACACCAGATGGCTATTGTGCTGGCCGTTGTCATCTTTAAAGTGGCGATCTAAGGGACAAGAGGTCAGTGGCCCCGGCGAGAGTCAGGTGCTGCGTGTTTTACAAGTCTTTGCAGCACGTGGGCTGGAAGTCCCTGCTCCGCACTCTCAGAGATAGTTACCTGCCAGCATTCAGACACCTGCTGTTGTGGGACCTCATCGCGAGATCAGCACGGAACCGCCCTCCTGGGTGGTAGAGATCAGCTTCTCTCTCCCGTGTATCATCCGCACAAGACCAAGAGAACATTACACATTCAACATTATTGAAGGGTTATTGACAAATTGTCATGCACATAAACTTCAATGTGCTTTTGTAAACAAAGTGGCCCATGGGGATTATTTTAATACGTGGTTCGATGTTCAGAATGCAAAACAGGTCATCACATTCTCCTCAGAATTCAGAAATGGGAAGACAAAGCAGCCTGTCATCGAAGACGTGAGCTTTTCGGGTTATATGATTAACACTGTGCTGTACATTCTATTTTCTTCGTGTGTTTGATAGCAAAGCTCAGAATAAAATTATCTTTTTTTTCTTAGCATGGATGTTCAAGCAAATTTACTTTTTTATTCCCCTCCTTTATTCTCATTTTAATGTGTAGTTCCTGGGTTTTAATTTTGCCGTGGTTTTTGGTTTGTTGTATCTGTAATTTTGAGTATAAATCATATAAAATACTCTTTAGAATTATGTAGGCTACGTATTTTTAAAGTAACATAATGATTCACATTTCTTTTTTCACAATGTACTGTAATTAGCAGGGTAGGAAAAATAGATGATAACCAAAGGTAGAGAAAAACATTGCATCTTGTACAAGGATAGAAGTTTTGTGTGCGGATATGAGCGGAAAGGTGTTCATTGGTAATCACCAGTGGAAATTGCCACATATTAGAGGACATGCGTTTGGTGTCATGGAAAGCAATTTGCTTATTATTCTATCATCAGCCCTCTGAGATTAGACTTTGTCAGTTGGAGAGTCAGAGAAAGGACATGAATAATCCTGACCAACGTTATTTCTGCTTAAAGACTCAAAAACAAATTACGGTCGTTGAGATTGGTAGGTAAAGGGCTGGGGGTTGTTAAAGGAGACAAGAATAGAGCAAAGGACAGATCGATGGCCATGGTCAACACTTTTAACCTTTAATCAAAGCTAGTCACATAAAACCATGTGCCAGTGCTAACAAGGACCTATACTCATCCTGTGGTTTACTATTGACGTGTTAGCCAAGAAAAAACCCACATTGTCATCCCAAAGAGAAGCACAACATCCTTACTTGGCGGTGGTGAAGGGGGGAAGCGTGAAGATGTTAGAAAAAGGCCACTCTGATTTTATAATAGTGAGTACACTGCCATTCGCATTATAATTATCACCATTTACTCTGGCTGAAAATTAGAGATGAGATTACATTTATCAGAAGATATCGTTGCAAGTCGAATGGCCTAAATTATACAATTTTCAAATAATAACCCTCTGTCATATACAAACATTTACATTAACAGGTCTAATTTTCCTCATTTTTGAACCTTTTAGTATTTCTAAGAGAAATTCATCAGAGACCACCGTGGCTTTAAAAATCAAATGATAATGTCCCTGAAAAATGAAAATGAACAGGTTAAAAAGGGGGAGGTGGGTCTTAGAGAAACCACATCCAAAGCTTCCGGAAGGGTTTTGTGCTGCTGCAAGAGTGGCGGTGGGCTGGTTTTTGCGTGACTTCACGTTAGCTAGACAGGTCTTGTGGGGGAGGGTTACAGACCCTCGAACGCTGCAGGCATTTGCAGACCACATGATCTGGTGACCTTTTTAACAGCTTTCTCCATGGATGTGTTTGTTGCATAAATTTTCAAAATTCATTACTTTGTTAACATTTTACAGTTTCACACATAAACATCTTGCATCCTTTCCGTACATACATTTTTTTTACTGAATAGAACTGTGAGACACACGACATCTACGGATAATCACAACAGAATTTATTTCTGCTCCTGAAGAGTAGCTGCCCTAAGAACAATGCTCCCGGCGCAGAGAAGTAGAAACTCTGTATTTGGGAAACCATACATCAAAATCAACTGGGTGAAGGTCAGAAGACAGTGAAGATATGAGGTAACAAGATCACAGAAGGAATAGAATCCTTGACAAGGTCTGTCTTTTCCCTTGAGGGACTTGTCCAGTCTAAAATAGGTGCTGAGAGGAGGGAAAAAAGGTGTCAGCACCTTGCCAGTCTCATGGGCTGAGTGAGGCCAAAGCATTAGAGTTCTGGGCGTGACAAAGAGGCAAAGATGCTGTTCAAGGCTTCGGAAGAGATACGCCCCCGAGGGGCGATGGTACAGCAGCCGAGGCACGTCCTCCAATCATCTCAGGCCCTGACTGGATAAAGGTTTTCTGGGCCTGATCTAAAATGAAGAGTAAATGCTTTCTGAATGAAGGGCTCATAGTGAAGAGACTCAAGCCATCAGGATCCTTTTAAAAACTCAGTGGCATTCAATCAACATATGCAAGAGTAGTAATTGATAAGAAAGAAATAGGCAGAAATGATGGTGATGGGAACTAAGGGATCCAGGTATTGGAGTTGCCGCTATGAAATTTTTAAGTAAAATGTGATTGAAATGTTTAAGATTTTTATGTGACAAGATGGCGGACTGCAGAGAAAAACAAGGAATCGACAGAAGCGTTGTAACGGGAATGCAAAAGTGGACATTGACATACAAGTTGGACTTAATTGGCAGAGTGGACAAATGAGAGGGGAGGCTTGCTGAGTTGTATTATCAAATATAAATCAATGGAAGGATTCCAGAATGAAGCATGGAAAGAAGAGAATGAAACAGCGCGTCAAAAGAGACATCCTCTTTCCCCTGGGAACCTCCCCTCCCATCTTCACAACAGCAAAGTGTAGAACAAACCGAACACCAGTTACTTTTCATGGAAGAGAAACCTGAGGCTGCAAAGGCAGTTCGCTGCCTTGACATTAGGAAGAGAGCGAGAACTCAGAGCGTGTCAGCCAAGACTCGATGACATGGAGCAGAAGCCACCGGAGCTACAAACTGGCGGAAACATGAAGACGGTCACTGCGATCAGTTGCCAGCTGTGGTGACTGTAGCAGATTCCACTCCTCTGGTGGTTCTGGCGGGGAGGCAGTAAAAGCAAACTTTGTGAGACATGCCCAGAACACTCTCCACTTTCTAGAGGAAAAGATGTTATGAGAGCCTTACCCCGTTTTGGGGAAAGACTTCTGTCACACTGCAGCCCCTCCTGCAGTCCTCTCTCCGAGGGTGGGGAGCTATAGCCCCGGAGAGACAGACACACGTGCAGGTCACAACCCAGAGACACGGTCCACTGAGCCTGAGTGAATCACAAGATTATGGAACTCTTCCCCAGCCTCACAGCTTAACACCACACCAGCAGAGCTTCAGTGTAATACTGCAGGTGGCTCCCGAAAAAAATCCAAGAGGCGGTTCCTTTTTTAGTAGCATGTAGTTTAATCGCCACATATTTGTGTGTGTATTTCATTCCCTTTTTGCAGTTTATTTCCAATTTCAAAGCATTGTGGTGCAAGAATATGCTTGGCATAATTTCAGTCTTTTTAAATTTGTTAAGGCCATCCCCGCGTATGGTCTATCCTTGAGAATGTTCCATGTGCATTGCAGAAGAAGATATATGGAAGAACACTTGACAAACGTATAGACGATGTACCATAGAATTGTGCATTTGAAACCTATATAATCTTATTAACCTACATCACCCCAATAAATTGAATTTAAGAAAAAAGAAATCCACAAGCGAAACTTTCTCTAAGGAGACTGCTTAGGGAAGGACTAAGTTCTCCGTGTCTCACCTTCTTTAACGCTGACTAATCTTCCAGAGTGTGGCTATACCACAGTTTGCTTACCCATCACCTGTTGAAGGACACCTTAGCTGATTCCAGGTTTCAGTGATGCGAGGAAAAAGCTGCTATAAACATTTGCATTTTCACATGGACATAGATTAAAAATCGTTGAGTAAATACAAGATGCACAACTGCTGGATCTTCTGGGAAACTATGCCGAGCTTTGTAAGAAACTGTAAACCTTGTTTTCCAAAGTGGCTGTACAATTTCGCAGGCCCACCAACAAAGAAGGAGAATTCCCGGGGCTCCGCATTCTCGCCAAGTTTTCTGTATGTGAGCCATTCCAACGCGTGCGTGTGGCTTCTCATTGTCTTGATTCCCACCCTCAGTGACAGCTGGTCTGGAACATTTTTATATGCTTAGTTACCATGCGTGTATCTTCTTTGGCGACATGTCCATTGAGATCTTTTATCCATTTTTAAAATTATGTTGTTTTCTAAGCATAGACTTTTAAAGGTTTTCCTCTATTTTAGATCCAAGTCCTTCATCAGCTTTACCATTTATAAATATTTTTTTTCCATTTTGTGGTGTGTCCATTTTCTTAAGTGTCTTTCACAGAGTTCAAAAGTTTTACATTTTAAGACATTCCAACTTCATGTTTTTTTATGTGTCCTTAGGCATGAGTTGTGCGTAATGATTTCCTTCCAAAGAGTACAGAAGGGAAAGGGGAGTGTTTACATTTGTAATGCAAATAAGCAATACAACAATTAATAAATAGTAAATGAGAATAAACTGCTCCGTGCACTCTCAACTCTAAACATACTTTTGCCCACCCCCATGCGTATGTCTGCATGCTTGTGTTCCAAACTGACAAAGGAAAAAGAGTTCTGTTCTGTCACTCAGTGTCCTGTGCAGCGGGTCTACATTTATGGCATGTTCTATGAGGCTATAACATTTAATGATGTTGTATCATTTTTCCTTTGGTTTAAAGGATAAAGTCCATTAAAATTGTTCTCCAGTTTTAACATTAATTGGGCTAGTTTCAGTTTAAATATGTTACCTAGGTCAGTGATTTTCAACCAGTGTGCTGCAAGAATCTTTAAAACATGAAATACCTGACTATTTAGTCAGGGGCACTGACCTCTGTTCTCTTAGATTGTCAAATTAAAAAATGACAACAACCAACACAACAATAGCCATCCGGTGTAAATGAATCAAAATTTCACCTTTTTTTTTGTCAGATTGGCAAAAAATCTAATACACTTTTGGTGTGCTGCAGAATTTTGGTAATTAGTTTATGAGCGCCATGAGATGAAAGAGGTTGAAAATCCCCGTCTGAGTGTATAATAGGGAAGGAAAATATGGCCGAACATCTACGCTGAGAAATAGTCACAGCTTGCATCTGCCTCCGCCAGCTGGCCTCTGAAACACTGCCTCTGTCCAGCTGATCTCTCCTTGTGGATCTGCAGGCTTAGACGGTGCTGTTTCCAATCACTGGGCATTTTTCATTTCAGAATCTATTAAATGAAAATTGATCAGCTTCATTTTTAGAAGATGCAAAGTTTTGACTGAACTATGTAAGAGATAGAGCAGAAAATAAGATTAAAATGATGCAATTATATCACAGATTTTCTTTTTGATGATTACATTATGCATGGGATTTCATTCACTTTCAGGACATGATATGTGATCGAGGCACTAAATGTATTCCGTTTATTTTAGGAAACATTCAATATTCAATGGGCTGTCCAGAATATAGATTATTAATGCTGCTACATTATATGTCAATTTTACTCTATCAAATATACCGAAGATTATACAAATTAAAGTAAAATCAGGAATATTCTACTATCACCACCATTAACTATATTAAGCATTTATCATATATGGACATTTTGTTATAAGTTACTATATAATCATTGAGTCCGCAAAGCAGTCCATTATAAGGGTGTCTGTCTTATAGATGAGTTTCATTGAACGAACCTAGGGGAATGAAATGCTCTCTGACGCTCATTTTGTTAAACTATATACTTTCAGTTTTCCTTTCTATACAACGTGTTGTATCTGCATACATAGCACAATAATCCCATGAGTATTTTGATTTCTATTTCAAATCTGCAGCTCAAGGCCGTTTCTAAAAATAGTGCATATAAAGCATGTCCTCAAACTGCTGTTAACAGAGAAGACATTAAAGGTTGCTGCTACAAATGAGGGCTGGCACAGATTTTTATAAATAGAGTTCGACTGTGCTTTTCACGTGTTCAGTCATTAACCAGAGGATTTGTCCCCCACCCGGAGTCTGATGCAGCTTTAGCACTCTCGATGTTTCCAGGGGGCAGCCCAGAGGGCAGAGGGCTGCACCGGGTGCCAGGGTTCACCCTGTGGCCTCCGACCAGCGGCACCAGACAATGCTGGGACTTTCTCGCTGGTAAACAAGAAGGACGCTCTACTGCAATTTATTCTTGGGAGAAGAATGCATCTAATATTCCACTCAAAGGCTTCTGTTTTTAACATATTTGATCACAGTAGACTGCAGGAGCTGTATAAAAGATTTAAATTTTTTAAAAGATACTAAGTAGTGCCTAGTGACAGGAGCATTGGATTGGGCACCAGACAACCCTATTTGCCATCAATCTGGTAAACTGGGGTGATTTTCTTAAACTTTCTGAGCCCCAATTTCTCCCCAATAAAATGAAAATGACACTCTCCAGTAGCTTTCTTGAGCTGCCATACAAAGTACCACAGTCTGCGTGGCTTTAAACCATAGACATTGCCGACAGGTCAGGAGGCCAGTGGACGAAATGAAGGGCCCAGCAGTGTCCTAGTCCCTCTGAGGCATGTTGGGGAGGGGCCCTCCTTGCCTCTTCCCTAGTTTCTGGGGCTTTGTCAGCCAACCCTAGGCTGACAACACTAACCCACCTTGGCTGGTGGCTGCATCACTCCCATGTCCGCCACTATGTCACATGCCTGTCTCCCTTTGTGTCTCTATCTCTGTGTCCCCTCCTCTTCCAGTGAGGACACCGGTCATGCAGGATTAAGGGCCCACCCCATTACAGGATGAAGTCATGTTAACTAACGGCATTCAAAACAATCCTAATTCCAAGTGTGGTCACTTCTAAGGTGCCGGGGCTTAGAGCTCCAACGTGCCCTTTGGGGCCACAATTCACCCCATCACTGTGTTGGAGTAAGGCTTGGAGGAAAATGTGATAAAAATTTCCGTGTGCAGTATCCAGTAGGAGTCGTTCTCGACAAATCTTAGAACAGAGTTGAGAAGAGAAAGTTTGAAAACAAATAACATCACCCAGACCTTGGGTCACGCAGGAGCTCCATGGTCCCCATAAAGACAAAGTCAGGTCACAGGACGCAGATGGCAACGTAAAGGGTCACTTCCAGAGATGAAAGGAATGTCTCAGCCAGCATTTACAGGACACACATCCAAGCAGTCTGTGTCTGTTTCATTGCAGGAAACTTTGTTAAAAAATGAGATCCTAGGCCTCCAATCAGTGGGGTTCAATAGATTTAGGAAGAAGAGGTATGTTACAGAGGTAATACTTTCATAAAGTTCTGCTGTTTCTCTACCCAGCTAGGTTTGAGAACCACTAAGTGATCTGGTTCTGAGAACAACCGTGTTAGTGAATCTTGGGTATTCAGGTGAAGTGTTTTCACTGTTAAGATAATTTGTTACTTTAGGAAAGTAATTCTGCTTTGGTGTTCTTTCTAGTTTTCATGTCAAGATACCCATATTGTGAGCTCCCAGACTTCATGCCCTTTCTCTGTGGAAGAACATGGTATCTAGCTAAAACAAGGTAATTAAATTTGTAGCTAGAGTCAGGAAGAAGTAATGAAATGCAACTAGACTTTCATTAAGGAAAATAAATTCAGAATCTGGACTTAAAAGGAATGTAAGGAGATAAAAGCTCCTTTAGAAGCATGTAGATTTCCAGTTTGTTTTGTCCTTTTCTATGCTTCTAGGAGACTGATACTTACATATAGAGATCTTAAGGTGGGTTATTTGGGGAAGTTAAACATGTGGGTCTCTGAGTTGGGGTTAATAGGTGCATTGAAGAACTTAATATCCTATACGCAGGGACAGATTGGAAATTGTCAGACCAGCCCTGGCTGGTGTGGGTCAGTGGATTCAGCACTGGCCTGCAAACCAAAAAGGTTGCCAGTTTCATTCCCAGTCAGGGCACATGCCTGGGTTGCAAGCCAGGTCCCCAGTAGGGGGCGCTGGAGAGGCAACCACACATTAATGTTTCCCTCTCTTTCTCCCTCCCTTCCCCTCTCTCTAAAAATAAATAAATAAAATCTTTAAAAAAATTGTCAGGCCAGAAACTCATACAATCTGAGGGGCTTTTAAAAAATAACAGTGTATAATTATAAGTAAAAAGAGTCAATACTGACAATTTTATTAGAATAAGTAAAATATGCACTATTTATACACTTTAAAATTCTGGGAAAACTTACTACGGGATCACAAAGTTTAAAAAATAACACATTTATAAACTGACTGCCTGCCAAGCTTCTATAATACTTCTTCCCCAAAAGAAAATAAATCCTACAAAATAGAAGCTAGAAGTCTGAAAATGCATGTATGTAAACACGTATGCCATTTTACATCGAATTATATATTACATACATATATATAAACATAACATGTATGTATTCTGTCAGGCCAAAGTTCAAACACAAATCAAATTCTGGGCATAAAAATCATTAATGGAGCTTTACAAAAAAATTTTGAAGGCCTGTATAAAACACCCAAAATAACTGGCATTTGCTGCCTGCTGGCCATCTGCAGCTCTAAAAATAATTCTCAACTACTAAGCCTGATTTCTCCTCTACATCCAGTGATGAAGTTGTTCCCCAAAGCCTCCCTGGCATTTTACCTTTATTCCACCGCTCCGTCCACAGCAAACAGTGATGCCCTTCACTCAGTTCCACAGGCTCCTCTATTTATGCTTTGTTTTTCCAGATGTGTCTGCTGTCTGTACAGTTTCATAGGAAACGGCCTTATTTTCATGAAAGAATCAAAGGAAGAGCTGTTGAACAGACAGTACTTGGGTATTTTTTAAAAGTGTTTACATTCAGGACACAAAACAAAAATAACAGATATTAGTAAACTATTTTACAATACAACTTTTGACTAAAACAGAAATATCCCCTTATATATTCAAATGTCTCCTAGAGATTTTACTTTCCCATATACATATATATGGCATATATATATTTATTAGGAGATATGTATATCCTAATTTGTATATAGATTATGGATAAATACAGTAAGGGGGATTATGATATTATGGATATATATTTTGGATAAATTATGGGTCTATATATATCTATAGTTTGTTCCAGCAAGCAAATTATGGCATAGAGAATTATTTTCTCCAACCATATAGAGTGTTTTACTGTTCATAGATTCCACATGAACATTCTTAATTCTCCCTCTCTCTTATTTGTATATGTGTATATCTCTGTACACATTTGCACACTGTAAGCCTTTAAACAGTTTAGGAAGCAGCCAATAAACCATTTGAGAAGGCATGATACCAGGACATGATCCACTGATGAAAGCAAGAAGAAGCAACATTTATTTGCAGGACAATGTAGCGTGTGCCCGCTCCGTCGCCAGGCATCGTGAGCAGAGAGCATAAACTAACTTCCTGCTGTGGCTGATTTCCAGTTCAAAATCCGTCTCACTTCATCCACACAATGAAATACATCGATGCTTTTGTCAGATTGGATACCAGGGGGACAAAGCAGCCTCACCCCGATCCTCTGCCAACACTTAAAACTGCGATCACAGCCTTCCTTTCTTCTGCACGTTGGCTGCATTGTGCTCCAGAGGGGATTGAAACTGCGCTGTTGTTTTCCCCAGCACCAAACAGAAAGTCCGAACACAATAGAAAAGTGTGGCTCGGTCCTGATAGATTTGGGTTTGTTTTTTTAGTTACTATATAATAGAATTGAAGAGACTGTAATTTTTATAGGATGTAGTTTCTATTTGGGGTGGATGCTCTGTTATAAAGTAATAGCTACTGTAACAGACATGATTTCTGGGGCAGGTGGGAGTGGAGGCAGGCCAGGCTGTAGGCATTTCTCTCGTTGCTTTGATACATGGTATTGTAAATATTCATTTACATATTGTCTCCCACTGATCTGTGGTCTCCAAAAGGGACAGGGACCACATGTTGGCCTCCATGAGCATAGTCTCTGACCCACAGCCCACACTCAAAATTAAAAAAAAAAAAAGGTGGATGTTGAATTGGATCCCATCTGTTACTGGTAAAAAAAAAAAAAATAGCCTCCAAAGAATAAGAACATCGATATGACTTTCAGAGGTGCTTCAAAGTTGTTATTTTTTTTAAGATTGCATATTTAGCCCCTAAATAAAGTCAACAAAATGAGCCTCTGCTTTTGTCCTGTTAAAATCACTGTCCACAGTTATCCAGGCACGAATCTGAAACGTTAATGGGTTGACTTGAGCTTTCAGGGCAGACTGTTCTTCCACTGTTCACCTGGGAGGTGGAGTTCATCTCCTGATAGAACAAATCAGAAGCCCTATTTCTGTGTAGTTGCTCAGATGCCTTTTAGTTATTTTACGCCTCTAGCCAACATGAGGTTGTGCCAAGTTCAGAATACAAATTATATTTGGGGCTCACCACTCTTTTGCTCTAGCCAAAACTCAACGTCAATGGATTTTGGAATAGTAATATTTTTTTTCAGTTCTTAAAACTGAAAAGAAAATTAAGTCAGAAGAAAACACGTCTAGTGAAAATACTAATTCCCGTGACCTTGAGGACGTACACACGTCACCAGGCCCCACTGCAGGCGTCATGCAGGGCCAGGTTGATTTGTCGGTGGCATTATGTTAACTGTTCTGTGTCTGTTCCGCTACTGTTTGATGACTCAAGTTCCATCATTCTTGGAAGCTACACTATGCCAGGAAGCATGCTAGGTATTAGCGTTTAAAGATAAGAAAAAGCTACTTTGGCGGGGGAACAGAAACAAGTAAATAGTTAATAATGATACAGGACTATCCTGAAATGGTGATATGGTCCCAAACATTTTTTAGACCTATCATCGCTTTTCCGTGATTACTAATACCATCATTTCTCCACGCAAACTCTGACTGACTTGAAATACTGAACTGGACCCTGGCAGTGTCTTCTGCCCCGACTGATTTTTCCTACACTTCTTAGCCAGCGTTATGTTTTAAACTGGCAAATCTGTAAACTTCATGCAACATATAACTCTCAAAATTGTTTCTCATTGTTTTTGGATGAGTGTCTAAGTTCTGTACATGTGCTGTAGGACTCTGTGTTATTTACATGCATTTGTTCTCTGCGCCCAGGCCACGAGGGCATTGTCCCTGTCCAATGATCATGCAGCGTTGAGCCCCACCTCCAACGTGGGCATTGTCCCTGTCCAATGATCATGCAGCATTGCATCCCACCTCCAACGTGGGCATTGTCCCTGTCCAATGATCATGCAGCATTGCATCCCACCTCCAAAGTGGACATTGTCCCTGTCCAATGATCATGCAGCACTGCATCCCACCTCCCAACCATGCACGGGCTGCTTCCCAGCCTCACGGAATTGTTGCCAGGCTCCAAGCACTCTATATGGCAACGTGTAGGCAACTAACAAAGCCCGTGCCAGCAGAAGATACTCATTAAATAGTCACTTCGTTCCCTTCCATCCCATCAGTGTGGTATAGTCAAGGTCTCTGGGTAACGATTGGGGAAGTAGATCAATACTGGGCACTGGGACACGAGAAAATGGCAGATGACAGGAGCAGAGAACCAGGAACAAAGTGTGTCACTCCAGTTCTAGCTTAGGAAAACTGACAGTAATTTGGTCAGGCCCATGTTCTACTTTTTAATCCATTTTTAAAAATTGTAATTAATCTCAATTTTTCAAAGTTGGCGTCAAATGCGTTATTCTAAGCGCACTACACAGGACATGGCTGCTTTATAATTGTGACCTGTGTTGAACAAGTCTCACACATAAAAATTACCAAAAATATAAATTCCAGACTTTTCTTCTGAAAATGTCTTACTATCTTTTTTATAATGCATGTAGATATAAGGATCATTTTGCTTTTCAAATTTCATTCCTACCAGAAAAAAGTCTTTAAGGTTCTTGTTCATACGAAGAGTCTAAAACCATTAACACCACATCAGACTTGGTTTCAGATCTAATCGGTTGTGAAGGAATATTATAGGGCTGTCGTGATATAAGAAAGGAATGTGTCAGAGTTCTCTCTGAAGAGCTGCACAGCATCAAAATTCGACTGAAACAGGAAATAATGACTCTTACTAAGCTAATGTTGGAATGAGAGCTTTGTCGTGTACAGATGTAATTTTAAACAAGAATCAGTTTGAAATTAAAGGAAAACACGATGTCAGATGTTATAAAATAATCTGAAAAGACCTCGGGCATTTGCAGAGCATGATATTCTTAAATACTACCTATTTGTGTTTTTCTAGCTTTAATGAAAATGCCTTGAACATAAATTTAAAGCCCAGAGAAGCAAAGCTGTGTTTCACAAGCTCTGCGTTCCTTCATGTCGTTGGGGGATTATCTTGTTGCAGCGCTAATACTGAATCACTAGAGAGGGTTAAGTACACTTTAGGTCTTACCTGAGGTTAGTGGGGCTGTAGCCCCCAGAACCGGCTGGGACTCCTTCTACAAAACTCCCCCCACCCCCCCGCTCCGGGAGCAGTGAGATAGCACCTTCAAAGGCTCCTACCAAGTCATGTACGGAGTGTGCTGTTCAGTGTACGTGTTAGAGAGCACATTCCAATGCACACTCACACCGGGTCACACGGGCATGAGGGCATTGATAGATGGGGAGTTCACCTTCCATCCCACCAGTTCCAACAAACAAAGGGGCCGGCAACCTGGACGCTTTAACTTGCGTCCTTTGGTGCCAGCTCTAGTCCCAGGTGTATGCTTGTGGCCGATGCGCAGGTAAAGGCTTTGGAACATCGCCTTTTTCTAAACAGTGCAAAATGGCAGCTTCCCAAATATGTGGTATTCACCTAAAATGAGAGTGAAAGGGAATTATTTTATCTCATCATTATAGGTTTTAGTCATTTTCATGGGTTTATTTTTTTCTCTGCTGGAAAGAATTTAAATAGTCTTCTTGTTTATGGTTTTCTAGTTATTATTATTAGGGAGTGATGGCAATTTTCCAACAAAAGGTTGTTTTAAACTAAATAATTGGTCATGGCACGAAATAAAAATGAACATAGATTTTAATTTATTATCACAGTGCTTCTCATTAGTTATTTGCAGTGTGCAATGACTAAAACTAGTTTTTCCGAAAATGTCGTGCTAAAATTTTAGGCTTGGCTGTGCATTATTCAAAGTCCAATAAATGAGTAGATTAATGAGAATGTTGTATATCCATGTACCAGTTTTTCTACCATTATTAAATTCCATAATTTAGTAATAATATGCATTTAAATATCTCCTTTTCTAAACTACTATTGCTTTGTCACTTTAAAGGACAGAATTAAGATGATTTGTTTTCATAGAACTTTATCTTAATTTTTACCATGTTTTACAATTAATTCATATTTTAAAATGCACTTTTTGTTCCAATAAAATTGTATGAACATGATTACTATTTTAAAGGCATCTGAAGTACATAAATTGTGCGCTCTGTATTTTCAAATATATGTTCAATGACTAAATGAATTTGTGAAATGCATCACAGAAAACCAATTTTAGAATGACCATAAGCCAAATGGATGTAATCTAAACATTGGTAAGTACTGTGGTGTTTCTTGAAAAATATTTTAGTGATTCAAAAAAGAAAAATTTCATTATAGCTGAGCTTGATCAGTGGTGAAAATATCAGTAAAGATATCACAGAAATTCACCTTCTGAAAAATCCTCTTAGGAGGAACCATGGAATTCCTCTCATCCTCCACTGAACAAACGAAGATACCGCCTTACGGGATTTGGGGGCAGAGTGGAGTTCAGGTAACTTGATACAAAGCAGCGTTTAGAGAGTTTCAAAGCAAGCCTGGGTGCGGTAAAAGAGGCCACCAGCAGCCCTGGGCTCCGCAGTAGATTCAGTACAAAGTTACAAGGCTGGTGAAACATCGTGTAACATCATTTCCTGCAAACTCTTTCTGGAGCTCTCAACCTGGCTTAGAAATGGAGTGTCTGTTTGTCAAGGGAGTTTAGAGTTTAGATCCTTCGGGGAGGAATCAGATACTCCATTCTTACACATGGGATTTTAAATGGCCCAGTTTCTAACCATCTAGAATTTGAGAAAACATGGTTCTTAGCACTATGTGCTCTTTGTTAATTAACAAAACCAGTCTTTACTGGTTCACACAGAACATATGATTGAAAGAAATTACCTGAGAAGTAGGTAAGGTCTCACCTGGAACTCAAAAAAACATGGATTTTGGTACTGAATGTTTCCAATACTTACATATTTAATACAGTTAAAAATGTAAGAAAATATATTAATTTAAAAATAAAACAAAAGTATACCTCATTTCTAAATAGAATACTATCATTTGCTTGTGAGATAGACTTGAAATTTTATGGAAAGCTATTTTAAATGTACCCTCAATGAACATAACAATAATTTCATAGCACAACTAGTCACATGTACTTTAAAAAACAGAAGGTCCCCATAAGGGACAATGAAAGCTCATATTAAAAGAAATTCAGGAAAATAAACTTCCCTAGATTTTATCCAGAAATTCCTATTTCTGCACAAGTTCCAAATTCATCTTCTTAGATTAGAAACTTCTTTGGTTCTCTTAACATCTTCTGCCTGTGTTCTCAAAACTTGTTATTCCAATGTGTGGTGCTGATACATTATGTGGTTTTTTGTTTGTTTGTTTGTTTGTTTGTATCATAATCAGATATAGGAGAATACTAGATTTTGAACAGCAGATGCTGACTTCGTTATCTGTGGCTTTATCATAAACATGAAAGAAAAATAACCAAAAAATGTGGAATTGAGATATGCTCAAGATGTTTATTGCAGGAAGTTAAATTATTACTTGTACATACACTGTTGCTGAGACATAATTCAAAGGCCAGATAAAACGTGTATTCTTGGAGCTGATTCAGCAGGCAGATACTAGCCCCCAGTAGCGTAGGTGGGAGAGATTTATTAAAATCCTCTTCCCGGCTCCCGCGCCAGCAGACAATGAGTCTGCAGCAGAAGCCTTATTCTTGTCCTGGGCTTGGTGAGGGCGGGCACCAAAAAGAATTGGCTTTTCACCCTTTGGCAGCCGCTACCAGGACAATTTAGAGACTTAGAAACGGGGCTTAACAGGTTTACCTGTCTGATCGTAGCTGAACTCCTTAGCAGGTCTTCAAAGACTCTTTGTCATCTGGCAACTAACTCCTTCATTTCCAGTTTTGTAATTATCTTTCCTGACTTTGAACTTGTCTTTATTCCTCAAGTGGCCCTGGGTCAAGATGTCCTCTCACCCATGTCTCTAACGGGTCAACCCTCCCCTTTAAATCTTTAAAATATCATTTTTTTCTCTGTGAAGTATTTCCTGACTAGCCTGAGTTAGTTAAGTCCCCCCACCTTCCTTTCTTCCTCTGCAATTGCATATGTAGTTTGAATTTCTCATATAGAACGGATTGCACTGAATTGTAATGACCTATTAACATGGCTGTGCTCTCCACCCAGTTACCAGTGTTGTGACAGCTTAATGGGAGTCTGCCCTTGGTCTGATGGACCCCATGCCAAACAGTCTTATTCCTGGTGGTGGCACTGTACACTGGGGAGCAGGGAGGGAAGGGTGGGGGCAACGTGTCAGACCTTCCCCGTGATTTTGCTCAGGACCAACTCCTTGTAGCATGTGAGGAAACCCCGAGAATTTGGACCATCAAACATCCCTTCAGAAAAGGAGCAATCTCATTTAGGACAGAAGCATTTAAACCAAGCTTAGGAGAGGTTGCGAAGTGGGAGTTACTAATGCAGAACCAAATTCCTTTAAAGGAGGCAAACCAGGGGATGCTTCTAATAGATTCTTCTCGTCCCGTGTCATTGGAAAAGCTCCTATTTTCAGGCAGAGAAGGGAAATGGGTCAGAGGGAAGATCAAGAAAGGAGTTCTCTCTTTAATCCGGGATTAATTCCAGTACCAGGTTAGGGTGCACAGCATAGCAACGGTGGATACTGACTTATAACCCCATTTAATGGGATATGACACCCATGTTTAAAAGCAGTGCATTTTAGCAGCTTCCAAAGGCTGCCCCAAATCCTATTACCAAAAGGATCTCTGAAGAAACAGGTCTTACTGGCTGTAATAGGTTTACAAATACAGGTGTCTCAGAGTAATCCTGCCTCCACCACAAATGTTATCTCTAATGCAGTGTTATGCTGAGCAGTCATAAGCTGCTTTATCTTCGATTCTACAGCAAACGTATTTGAAAGAACACACTACGTCTCTGCCTATGATACTTTTGACTAAAAAGAAAATTGTGTGTGCAAGAGAAGAAAGATCATTATCTCAAGGGATGCTCAGTCAGCCAGAGACTGTTTCAAGCCCTTAGGATAGAAGAGTGACTACACAGAAGCCAAGTCTTACTCTCTCTGGGAGACAGATGCTAAGTAATAATAATAATAATAATAATAAAGATATCTGATGAAGGAAAACAATCCCTCTTTGAGGACCAGAATTGACGGAGATGTCACAGTATGAAACTATGACACCTTGGGGGCCCTTGGAAGGAAAAAAACACAAAGTGTAAATAAAGCCCAAGGCAATGCACATTGGCAGGTGTGCTGGAAAGTATGTGAGAAATGCTGATACTTAACAGAAGAAGAAATGCTTTATTTACCTGTTCACTTATTTATATTTTTTACAAAGGAGCCTAGGACAGTTATGCTGAGAATGTGGCTCCGGGATGGGGCCCAAGCTGCGACATTGGGGTAAGAAGTACGGAGACCTGGGCTGACAATGAGCTCTGACAGTGCAGAGGAGGAGGAGGGTCCAAAGACAGGCACCGTGGCATGCTGGGAAAGGCGTGGCTAGCTCCCAGCCGTGCTGGGTGTGTACCATTAGCCAGCTGCAGTCGCATATAAATGCCCTCACCACGGCCGATTTAAAACAAGCTTATCAGCGCCGAACTGCATGACCTCTGAGATCAGAACACAGAAGCTCGGACCCGCCACGATTAATAAAAGGTGCGGGTGGATGAGATGCGGTATATGATGGAACAAAGCCTGGTGTAGAAGCCCCAGATCTCCAGCTTCCAAATGTAAATGTGTCGGTAGTTTATGGCTTGTGTTTTCTGCTCAGGTGGTTTTCCCTCTTCTAAAAAGTAATAACAATAACAATAATATGATAATAACAGCGATGCTGGCTGAAAAAAGCCTTTCAAGTAAAGGTTTGCATTTAAGCTGACATCCTCAGGAGACACGGTATCTTGACTTAGAGGTATGTAAGTGATGATGTGAGGGATTTCAGTCAAAGACAACTGTTGAAAGTTTAGCCAAACTTCCCTATAATATTGCTGCCTCCATGGCTATTTTGTGGGGCCAGGTGGTGGTCTGCAGGGGCCTGAGACTGACACGAGCCCCGCCCTCCCTGGAGAGCACGACCTTCACAGTAGCCTCAGGGTCACCAATGAATGTAGGAGTCTGATACTGACGCTTCCATCAATGCCCTGGTGGTGAGCATTCGGCCCTCCTCCCAGAGCCTCCCCCGAGTGCGCCCCCTACAGAAGACTCCCGTGGAGCTGACCGAACCCCTGACCTTTCAGTTTGAGTTGGCAAATCCAGCCTTAGCCCGGGAACCCAAAAGCTTTGTACACGTGGACCCTGAGACAGGTGAGGGCCCCAGGTCCTGCCCTGCTCGTGGTCGGCACCTCGTCCTGATCTTCCCGTGTGGTCCTCCAGGGCCCCTGAGTAATAAACTTCTCTATGTCACTTTTCCTCTGCTGTCTTCTGTTGGACCTTGGCTCATCATTCACACCCAGAGACCCCTGGGCTCTGCCTCCCGAATGTCAGTTTCACCAGCTCACAACACCTGCTGAGGAGCGTGTGGCGCTCAGGATAAGAGAATTCAGGCACACCTCAGTGACTCAGCCCCGATCAATAATGCCCAAGCCAGCCAGCTCGACTTTTCAAGGACGTGGATAAAAGTTAAAAGAAGCTTTCTTTACTTCAGGTCTCTTCTACGGTTTTAAAATGCTAATTTACTTTTTGAAACTAAAGGAGGAATCGCTCGACAGTATTTTCCAAAAGTAATTGGGGAAAGATTCTCTTTTTACTGAGTGTCTTGAAGGGACAGTAATGTGGGTAAGAATTGATGGAGGTCCTTCTTCCCATTAATTAAATCGGCATTCTCTGTCTTACTAATTCCAAAATTAAGTGCCTTATTTGTCTTTAAATTATAAATAAGTACGATTTTACTGAAATGGCCCAGTAAACTATGGAAGTTCGGATGCTGGGTGCTTGCAGGTCTGTAGGAAACTCAGTTGATGGGCTCATAATTTGAACTACAAAAACTACATGTAAAATATTGCTAAATATCCTAATGCCCATATTACTGCTACAAAAATATATCCTGCACGGGGCCCGGGAGAAGTCATTTGGGAAAGACATCCTCTTCCCCCAGACCACCTTACAAATGAGTGAACAGGTGGTCTTTGAAGACCCACACGCTCAAAAACAGGTGACCAGGCGAGATATATAAAAACTCACTCTATTTTTGAATCTAAACTCCACCCGTGAGGACTGGATAGTACCTTGTCCACAGGAGTAAGACATTTGCAGAAGGGGGTGTGCAGATGGAGGATAAAAAATAAAAAGTAAATTAAAAAAATAAGTGCCTGGGTATCATTTTTCACCTTGTCGATGGAAAATATTAACAGCAAAGGAATAATAATAGTCATTAGGCACAAGCTAAGTCATTTGTTAACATTTTCTCTTGTAATTCCATAGCACCCCTATGAGTTAGTTACATGTCTTATTGTTCTCTGTTTCATATGGAGAAAGTCAATTTGAGGAATTTAAATACTTGGTATATGAATTCATTTCTGTCAGGATCGTAAATGTTAATGCTCTTAATCACTCTATTCCACTCATGTTCTTATCAAAAGCAGGAAAAATATCACTCGGCATTCTTCTTTATATAAGAGTTTATGTATCCAGCCAAGGATACGCAGTTTAAGAGGAAAGCTGATCGATGTTCTTAATGAATAAATCCCTAATATTTTGCAAGCTAGACGATTTCTTTTTTGCCTGTCCACTCCTTCCTCTTGACATATTCCTTTAAATTCCCTCTTTCCTATTTATTTTGCATATACCCTGCTTTGATTATTACTGCCCTTTTGTTGACTGTTGTAACTTGTCTATTGTCTTTTCTTTTCTGCTCTTGGCCCTTCTTTAATTTCTTCTTTGGGACTGCTAAATGCATTATGTTGTTTGTTTTCACTTTTCACAATTGCGTGGGCAAAAGATACTTTGCACGTCTTCCAAACCATGAAATACCATGTACACTAAAGGAAATGTCTCCGCTTCAGTAAAGCAGAGCAATGGCAACAACAAATGCATTCAGGAAGAACCAGTTAGCGATGGCGAGAAAAGACAAGTGCCTCCTAGCTGTAGTCATCAGAAGTGACAGTATAAGATTGGGGTTTTTTTACTGTTAAGGTGTACTGTTTGTTTAGGAATGAGACCTAGAAAGACTTCCCACCTAGTAGTAATGCTTTAAAGCCAACTCAAGTTTGAGGCACTATTTTCCAGGTCGGTAAGGGAGAACAGCATATATATGCTAACAGTTATAAATCCTGGTCTCCACAACCATTACCCAGGTCACTTCACTCATATTTGCTTGGCATTAAATTTTCATAAAACTAAATGAATTTGATAAAAATTTATTAATTTACTAAACAGCTGAGTTTTTAGACGCAATACCCAGACTGTATGCACAATTTAAAAGAGGAAGGTTAGAGTTAAAATGTATTTACATCTTTCCTGCTCCTCAAAGACAGGGGCTGCTATTACTCCTGTTTCTGTCTCCAGCCCATGGTTGACTTACGGCAGGTTTCCTATGAGTCCTGGCTGGCTGGAATAATTACTGTGTAGTCACCGTGTATGTTTGTGAGATGTATGCAAAAGAATGGTCAGAAATACATTAAAAAGATCATAAAGTAATACAGCGAGAAGTAATACAGATCAGAGAGAATACAACAGTTAATACCATGTATTTCAGGGAGTATTTTAAGTGCTATCAACAACAGCCACCTAAATTTTGACATTTTTTATCTAAATGGATGTATTTCCGTCCATGGCAGATTTAATAGCTGTGACAAAGTCATAGAACAGAATTTAGAAGGAAACTTGGAGAACAGGACACCGTCTTGGAGACTCTCCTTTCTAAGTAGACAATTTGTCAGCGAACTGGCCTTTAAATGGCTCTTTTGTGTTATTTCCTTGTTTGCTTCTTTAAACTATTCGACAAAAGTGGCATCGTGTATTTTTCCAGGAAGAATCTAATTTTCTTGACCAGAGTATTATCCAAGACATCTAGTCTTAGGTCTACAAGGAAACCCAGATAATGAAGGTGAAAACAGATCAGGCACGGGCTAGATGTTAGGGTTCTGAATTTTGTGACAGTCTCCGTATCATTTTTGTTATATGCAAAATCTCTCTTTGGCCATAGACTAGATATCACCCCCTGGGTAGCGACTGCATACACAAGTGATGACGGGACCCATCTGAAAATGATTAGGGAACAAAAATGCATTCACTTCATGGAAATAACAAAAGGGCAGCGGACTAGTTTGGTGGCAGCTCTGCCACGTGACCACAGCGATCATCTGGTGTTTTCATGCCTCGAATCACACCGGCCCTTTGGACGCTGCCAGAGTTCGGCGCACAGCCCTTCCCTGGGCACGTGGTCCGTCCTGCCCGCTGTCAGGACATTCGTCCTGCAAGTAGCCACGCAGGTGCGTGGACACATGGAGAACGTCCAAGTGTCCGAGTCAGTACGCTTCCTCACGAACCATTGCCACCTTTCATTATTCAACATTCCATATCACCACAGGGGTGCCTTTAAAAATAGATATTCCCAGCGGCAGCCTGACTTTGAAATTATTCCATGCCCAGTGTCGGGGATGATTCATGCTGTTGGCCCAGTGAAATATTCATAACTCTCTGCGTAAACATTGCACGGGGAAAAAAAATTCAAGATTATCCTTCTCTCATTTTCGGCAGGCGTCTGCAACCTTGACATTGCCATTCTGCCTAAAGACATCGCTGTAGGGGACAGGAGAGACACACAAATCGATCTCCTTTCTCTGCGTACACAGAAAAAGCCTGCCAGGCAGAGGGTTCGGTTCAGCGCTTTCATCACCTCTTAATTGCTTCTAAATGGCATTGTGACCTGCCGCATCAATAGCCGAATCAATCTAACTGCAACCAGCCCGCTTGGGCACGTGTGCCGTGCAAAGCAGCTTCCTTCCTCAACGGTTGTGTGTGCGCATGCGTGTCTGGTGGGGCGGGCTTGCGCCGCTGAGCCTGTTCTTACAGAACCAGGTATCAGTGAAGGCCCGGGAGGGGAGGGGAGGACCGGATGAGGTGGGCAAAAGGGAGGAAAACGGGGCACATCTGTAATAGTACCAACAATAAAAAAAAAAAAAAGAAAAGAAAAAAGAGCAAGGCAACTGCATTGCTAGGAAAACAGCTCAACGATAAAAACAGACAAATTTCACCCAAACGTTTGTCATGTACACACGCTGAAATAAGGACCATGCTACCAAATGAAAAGCTTTAACTGTTGAATAAAAGGAGTGGCAGTGTCAGATGCTTCCTCTGTCAGGAAAAGCATGGCCAGCCAGGGCAGGATGAAGCATCGCGTTTAAGGTTGTAAGCTACGGAGAAAAATTCCGCCAGGAGAAAAGATGAGTTTGAATACTTTAGGCTGGGCCACAGTGAGCACAAACCCATAAAAAAAAATGAACTAGCACACGAACCGCTGTGAGCACTGAGCTATACAAATGATCCTTCCCCCAGAAGACTCCCTACAAGCTATTTCCCAGCGACTGGGACAATGCACACACATCATCCTGCCTTCAAAAACGTGCGCCCGGCAAGCCCGTGTTTCTGAGCCGCCAAAGAAAAATGCTGTGATTCAGAACTTCAAGTAGCGCTTTCAATTCACCTTACCACTTTTTATTCCTTCCATATATCCACTTTATAGTTCAGTAAAAGAAAGTAAAAATGCAGGCAGCGAGGGAATTAACTCATTTCCTCCATTCAGTTCCGTGTCCCAATTAAACTCATTTTCAGAAAAGACGGTGAAACAGTGGGAAATGGAACCGCTTTCAGAATGAGAAAGCAGCATCTCCCGTCCGTCCAAGTCCAAGGCCTTGCATGGCAGGCAGGAGCCACAGTGCTGTGCTGAGCTGGCCATCTCGGGGAGCAAGTTCATTTTTGTCATTGGTGCCCCATGAAGACCTTTCAATGCAACAGCCTTGCTTTTTAAATGCTGGTGTGTGTGCAGTGGTGTAGGAGGGCGTGGACAATGGGAAGAAGTGGTACGCTCAGGGCACGCAGTTAGAAATGAAGAAGCACCAGCCAAGGGCGCTGCTACCATCAGCTGGCGGAGCGGGAGGAAAATGAAGAGAGAGTGAGATTCTGGAGGCAAGAAAACAGAGCCCTACAGATGTTGCACAGATGCTGCATGGAGATGGGTCAAATGACAGAGACCGACCTTGGGGTTTGCAAACTCTAAGTTACTGCTGGCCATGGCAAAATTCTAGGCATACTCTAGAGCAGATACAAAGTGTGCAAATCTGTCCCACAGATGGAGGGAGTGTCCATATTTTGGAGAAAAAAATTAAAAGATTTTATTTATTCTTCAGAGAGAGGGGAGGGAGTGAGAGAGGGAGCAAAAACATCGATCGGTTGCCTCTGGTATGTGCCTCCATGGGGGACTGAATCCACACCCCAGGCAGGTGCCGTGACCAGGAATCGAACCGATGACCTTTTGCCTTGGAGAATGAGGCCCAACCCACGGAACCATAGCAGTCGGGCCCGTACTTTGGAGAAATCTATCAGATCACATGAGTGCAGATGCAAGCTGAGATTGCTGGGAGGGGGATGTGGAAATACTCTGCTTTCTGCTGCTTTCCCGATGAAACAGGAAGTATGATCATGACCTAAATATGAGGAGGAAGGAAGAAGGCACCCTTGACATTTGAGTGGGGAGCAAAGTAAGGAGAGGTTGTCTCAGAGAGTGAGGGAGGGAAATTGCGTGGGAGAATGTAAGCGCATTGCTGGGCCAACTTAAGGTGCCTGGTACATTCAGTTGTCAAGAATTTTTCAGTTTTATCACATGCAGTTCCCAAAGCATGCAAAGTTTGATACATTACCAAACCTCCCTCTCTTCCTATATGAAATGGGAGTGATAGTAACAATATCTGGTTTAAAGGGTTTTTTAAGAATTAAAATTGTGTCTTTTAGTAGCTCCGTAAATTTATCAGCATTTCTCTCCTCTGTCCAACATGGTTGTTTTCTTATTCTACTGTTAGCTGACATGCATGTTGTTAATTTCCTGTTAAAACAAAATAAACTCCATCTGAAAAGGCTGCATTCTGTATTCCAGCTCCATGACCTCCCTGAAAAGGCAAACTCTGGAGCTGATAAAAAGAATAAAAAGAGCAGTGGTTACTTGGGGGGCGGGGCTAGTGGGGAGCGGGGAATAGGCAGAGCACAGAGGGTGTTTAGTGCAGGCACTGTAGTGGTAGGTACGGGTCAACACATATTTGTCCAAACCCACAGAACCCACAACACCAAGCACGAATCCTAACGTAAGCGATGGACTTCTGGGAGACTGTGTGTCAATGTAGGTTCACAAATTGTAACAAGTGCACCACCTCAGTGGGGCGTGTCGATAAAGGGAGGATACGCATGGGGGGACCGTGGGCATGGGTACGTGGGAAATCTCTCAGCCTTTTGCTCAGTTTCACTCTGAACCTAAAACTGTTCTAACAAAGTCTATTAAAAATCTGTCTTGATCACTTTTTCCTTTTGGCTGGCATACAATTTGACTACTAATTTTATCTCTAGTACATGTTTAATTCTTTTCTATCTCTTTTCTGATCATTTTTTTTTGGTTCTCTCCTGAGCAAAGTTACCTATACTCTCTGCCATAATTGTCTCTATTCACTGCCTCTGAATACCCCCCTCATTTTCTTCCCCAAACTAACTCTTAGTAGAGTCATTTTCTTCCTCGTAAATGCTGTTTTAAAGAGTCACCAATGATCTTCACGTTTCCCCATCTGACAGCTAAGGTGACATTATTGTCGCCCTAGCAGCTGCATTAGTATGGCTCATTCTCTTAAAATAGTCTTCTTCTATGGCTTCCTGGAAGCCACATTCTCTCTCTCTTCCTGGTCTTGTTCCAGTTGCATCTCCTTGGCCTCCTTGCTGATCCCTGCTTTCCTCCTGACATTGGACAGGTGGGCCATCCTGGGTTCAGTCCAGGTTCCTCTTCCTTCTCTTCCTTCCAGCTCAGGGCCAATGGCTCCCATAGTCACGTCTCCTGTCCAGGTCCCTTTCTTGAGCTGCAGTCATTCCCCTAATTCTCTTCTCCAACCGTACAGCACGCGCAGTCCCCGCATCTTATTTCATGACAGACCCGTTCTTTAAGTGGCTCAAGCCGAAACCCTAGAGATCATCTTCGGTTTCTTTTTGTCTCTCACTTTGCATCCAAACCAGTAAGAATCCTAACTGGATTTACTTGGATGGATGCCCACACCGGATTTCTCCCGTCTATGAAGAGGCAGCTCACATCAGAAAATGACCCTCCCGAGGGAAGAGCCAGAAACTGAACGGAATGAGACACGCACACCCATACATGCGCACATGTGTGCACAAACGTGTGCACACGCGCACACGGCTGTCGGAGGTGTCAGACCAGATTCTGTGAGAATCTGAGGGGCGTAAAAGGAAGTGTTACCCAGAGGGAAAGGAAACACACCGTGCATTTTTCCCTTAAGGAATCTGCCGATTTGTGATCAGCAATGGGCGCAAAACAAACAGGAACGGGTAGTTCAGGGCTGTTGACAATTTCATGGGTCCGGGGGTGGGGGAGAGCGGAAACGTGCACCTGGGCTGGTGTGGCTCAGTGGCTTGAGCCTTGCCCCACCAAGCGAAAGGTCGCTGGTTCAAACCCTGGTCAGGGCACGTGCCTGGGTTGCGGGTTAGGCAGCCAGTTGGCGTTTCTCTTGCACATCGATGTTTCTCTCCTATTTCTCCCACCCTTCCCTTCTCTCTAAAAAATTAAGTAAACTCTTATAAAAAAGAAAAGTATGCATAGGGCCCACCAATTAGTCGATATTTGGGAAACATGAGATGTGATGTGAAACCCTAAAAGACATCTGGGGGGAAGGCCAGTAGGGGCGGGCAAATCCTGCAGGTGACCGGACTTCAGTCTCAAACCGTTATCAGACCCTGTTGGGTCAAGGTCATATCTACTCCTCCATGATGCCTGGCAGAAATTCTTCAAAAATCCCTTCTTTGAAAAACTATCACCCCGAATCCCTGCCATGTTGCAAATGCAATGTCCAGAATTTAGTGAAGACTTAATAGATATTTTTTAAAAAATACAAAAAGTAGAAAAATATGAAATAAAAACTGAGAACACATGGTCAAATCCAAGAGAAAAAAATAGACATGGAAGATAAGTCCCTAGGGGATTTCAGTGTTGGAGTTATCCTACCCAGACACTGAACTTGTTGTGATTAACAGGTTGAATGAAACAGACAACAAGATGGAGAATTTCACCAGAGAATGGATCCTGTACTGAAATATAAAATGCATATTCTAGAACTAAAATTTACAGTATCTACAATGAGTAACAGACTTAGCCACACATTTGGCACAGTATACAATCAGTCAACCAGACTTTAGGTGAGTAGGAATGTCTGATGTGAAAACCAGCAAGAAAATAGAAGCAATTGTGTGAGAAACCCCAACGCAGGAGATGTGGGTGAGGTCTGTACCAGTTGTCTAATTGTAGTCTTTGGATGCGGTGAGCGAGAAGCAATACGAGAAAATTAACTAGGAATTCTCACTGCTGGCAAAAAAAATGCACAGCTTCAAATTAAGGATGCGCTAGAAAAGTGAGGAGATATAAAAAAGACCTTTGCGCCTACTTACATCCTAATAAAACTGCTGAAAACCAGCAATACACGCACACAAAATCTAAAAGTAACCACAGAAAAATAAAGACATACTACTGTTAATAGAAAGCAGACCGCTGAAGGCTAACTCTTCAGTAGGAGCAACCAAAACAAAAGAAAATAGGATGAAAGCTTTAGCGACCTGAGAGAAAATACCTGTCAACTTGGATGCTAAATCTTTTGAAAACCTTGTTCAAAATGTAAAGATGTTTATAGCAAAACAGCACTGAAGGACTGTTTTGTCGACGGACTTAAAAGAAACATCAGGGATAATTTTAAAGGCAGGAACAAAATTATCCTACAGGAAAATATGGCAATGCAGCTAGAAGGCCACTGAAAAGAGGCTTGGGTACGTGAGAAGTACCGTCAGTTAAAAACAGTCTCGATGTTGTGAGAGCTTTAAAACACATGTGGAATTAAAATACATGACTACGCTATGGTTAGTAAAAGAATTGAAGGATAAAAACAAAATAAAATACATGGATACCATAAGGTGACGCTTGGCAGGAATATAGGGATGGAATTAAAGCTTTCTAAGATATTATTTGAACTCTGGGTGGTGGTAAAAGTATTCATTTCCAGTAGATTTTAATAAACCCCAGATGTGTAGTATAATGCCTAGTAAAATAAAAATAATAAAAGATGTTCTGTTGAAAGTTAATTAAGGAGTAAAATGGAATGTCACATGCAAAACCCACTCAGAATCTAACCACAACTCATTTCTTCGCCTGCTAACCCTGACCTTGACCCGCCAGAACCCCCAGGTGGGTCACTGCGATAACGTTTGACAGCCCGTCGTCCCCACTTTTCCACCCCATGGTGTTCACGATGAGGTGGCCCCTGAGTTCCCTTTAAATGTGTCAGAACATGGCATTGCTCTGCTCACGTCTACCCAATGCATCCCACCCCAGAGTCGTATCAATGGCCTGAAAGCCCCGTGTGATTTTCGCTCATGACCCCAGTGGCCTCATCACTGTTGTCACTCCGTCATTGTCCCGGAGGCCTGGCCAGTCCGCGGAAATGGCGGGTGCGAATTAACCTCGGTCACTGAGCACTGATGGTTGCTCCGCCAGGGATACCCAGCCTGCATCGCTACGTGTCCCGGTTCCATACCCCTCCCAGGTCTTTGTTCAAGTTCTTCTCCATGTGGTTACCTGGATCAGTCTAGTTGAAACTGCATCACCTTCTTGCATTTCTGCTCTATTTTTGTTTTGTTTTGTGCAGCTCCCACTATTTTGCTAAATCAGAATACATCACTCTTTTTTAATGGTACCAGAGGTAGAACAGTAATCCCTTTGCGTCCTGCTAATTACCTACATGTCTGTATTTTCTACAAGTTTGCAGGCTCCTACAAGAAGGATATCTTTGTTATCCCACCTAGTATTGTACTAAATATAGAATTTTTGAAACAATGGAACATACATTGTATTCAGAACATAATTCTGACTTTAATATTCTTCAAAGATTTGTGAACCACTCACAGTTTGAGGTTATTAGTATTGATAAATAAGTGCAGTTATTCTCACAATGGAATTCATAGAACAATGAAAATGAATGAGTTATATACAACAGCAACATAGATGGTTACATACTCTAGGATACTTTTTATGAAACAAACAAAAAACCCAAACAATATGTTTATCACTTGGGGACCTATCCACCTGTATAGCAAAAGAACATTGACACTAGATTTAGGGAAGTGGCTGTCCCCGTGTGTAGGCAGGGAGTAGGACAGAAATGGAGCATGCTCCTATGTACAGTATAGTAACAATATCCTCACTTTAAGTGTGGTGGGGAGGTGCACAAAGGTTCATTTCATTGTTACATTTCATCACTCACCTTATACTTTGTTTCCAATCTTTGGGATGTAACAAATATTATAATACTACACATGATTCAAAATAGTAAATGTTCTAGCATCTTAATCCAATGCCATGAATTGAGCTCTACACATTCACTTAGAATTAGCTCTTCCAAATTAACCTCGGGTTGATTTCTCCAAAATACTTTCCCCCGAACACGTACGTGAAGAGCGACCCCGCGGTGAAAACAGACGGGGCCGCATAGCTCCCTGTTAAACCTTCTCAATTTGCACCTCCACCGGCCATGGGGAAGTCCCCCAGTAAATGCATTTGTTTGATTTGTTTAACTCAGGGTTTCTCAGAGTTATTTGATCATGACATGCCTTCCAACATTTATCATCGCGGGGAATGTTGTCCAACAGAATGTGCTTTAGGAAACCCTGCAGCCAAATTTACCAGGGGCGCTGTCAACCTACCGCCACCGATGGCACCTGGAATCTCCGAGAAATCCTGAACGATGATGTTGGGGCAAATCTCACAGCACGTTCTGAAGGCCTGCTCTGCGCGGAGAGGCTGAACCTCTATGCTGTGCCCCTTCCGCGTTGATGGAGTTTTGTGGGATCTTCCTGTTTACCTAAGCACACCTGCCTGTCCAGGCTTTCTTAATTTGTAACCATGCATGTGCATAATTTATGCTAGCTTTGTATTAGATTGCTGGCTCACATTTATCAAGGTCATTTCTTTTGCATCCCACACAGAAATTAGCTAAAAAAGCTTTTCAAACACAAAGGGAGGTGTTTTTGAAATATTTTAGGGTCATTCTTATGTAGCTTACAGGCCAAATTTTTATCGAGATTTAGTCTCCTTGTCACTTAACTCATTTTTTAAGTATATGGTCCTTTTAGAGTATGACTATACTAATTAAAAAGATTCTTCTTGAGAGTCAGATTATGCTACTTCCACACTGCTTCACATTAATAGTGGTGATACAGAGAGATTACAGTTTACGGGGCAAAGTGTAGTAGCACTTCGGGATGGTTTCATAAATAAAGACATAGCTAGAAGAAAACTGACTATTTTTAATTTTCCAGTTAACCCTTGAGAAATTAGATGGTTTGTTTCAATAAACTTCTTAATACCATTTATATAATTCATTTAAAATGGGAAAAGTTATTATTTTTATATTTTGAAGGCTATAGCAATGAAAAATACTCCCTTACAGAGACTAAATCCACCTACCTAATAAAAATATTGAAATTACAACATTATGAAAGTTAATTATGAGCTTTCTGGCACTTACATTCATTCAGTTAATGACAGCTGTTAATGTCACCCTAAAATTTTGTGTCTTTGGTGCATCCAATAAGCAGTCTTAATCTCTGTCCCGAGAAACATAGCAGGTCAGCAAAATCTACTTTTCCTTGAGTGGTTCTTTGATTTGCTTTCCCTTAGACACCCAGGGAAAAACTCAAAGGTCATTAGTGTGGGTATTAATAGGTAGTGTTAATATCAGTCACCGGAGTAGACCATTTCCCACCCAATGACACCACACTCCCAATGACCACCCAATGAATGTATAATTGATGTGTCTGTCAATCTTACAAAGCAATGCTGTTATGAAGCACACTGTACCCACCATTGAAAACACTCTCCAGGGCTGAAAGCAGCATGGACGATACTGAAGCCTGTTTGTTCTCTGGAGCCCTGGGGATAATCAATAATTAGTTTCATTCTGAGATGGTTTTGTTGTTAAAACCATGACACAATATTTCTGAATTACTGAAGTTTTGATGACTGTTGCTTATTTGGATCAACACAGCAAAGCTGTAGCTAACTCAAGCTTTATAGCGTAATAAATTTTCCAAAGTATCTTGAGATTAAAAACAATCAAAGTAAATGAGGCATCAAGTACTATTTATCTTCCAAAATATTAGTGCTTACAAAAACCAAGGAGGCCAAACTAACCACCGCTCCGTACCCATCACATCCGACGTGATACAGCAGCCGCATTCCATTTCATAAAACAAGAAGCAAGACTAAGTGACCGGATTGGCTGATAAACATTCGATCCGTGGCTTCCTGGACAATTCATGGTCTGAAATTTATGACCATCACCCCCTAATTAAGAGTAAAAATTCTGAGCACAGAGACTATAATCAGTACAATTCGTGGGGTTCAATATTTATGGAACCCATCAGTTAGCAAAGTGGGCAGAAGGAAATGAACACTGATAGTCTAATAAGAACTCTGAAAACAGGATTTCTAAATGAAATAAATTCCAAAAACTCAAAATATATGCTCAGCATCTGCTATGTAAATAGGCTTTTCAATACAGTTTTCTGTCACTGTGACCCCATTTTCCTTTGAAGTCAGAAAAAAATTGTTAAATTATTGAAGCAATCTCTCTGTTCTAATTTAAGAGATGATATTGAGGCAGATTTATCTTTCTGCTTCCCAGTTGTAAGGGAGTGCGTTCAGCTCTTTGTGCATTAGTTCTGATCAAACCCTCTTCCAGAAACACACAATTTTATCCTGGATTTAAGTAGGTGGAATAATAAAAGAAGTGCACGCTCATAATTTTCTTAGTCCTGATTACAGACAACCTGAGATATTAAAGGAGTGAATACACCCCCTTATAATGTCACCAATATTTACCAATACTAGTTGGACCCAAAAAAATCAGAATTGAATGATGTTAGTCTAGGAGCTTTCGAGTTGTGCAGCTTATCAATTTTTCATTGAATTGTGAAAATGTATAATTTATGATTCTGCAGGGTGGCTGTCAACCAGGATATGTGAGCAAATAGGGGTATAGGAGCATGCATGACACACCTTCCTGTGTCTGAGGGGACAGACATGTAGCTTGAGGACAAAGCTGTGCCGTGCCGGTTGGGGACCTTTTCTCCTCGGATAATTGAAGAATTGAAGGTCCCAGTCGTGGAGACTCTAGTTCAATGGTGTCAAACTCATTTTCACTGGGGGCCACATCAGCCTGGTGGTTGCCTTCAAGGGGCTGAATGTAATGTTAGGACTGTATACATGTAACTGCTCCTTAACAGGTAAGCGAGAGCTCGGCACTGCCGCGGGGTAGACGCAAGGTGTCGGGCCGGATAACACAAGGTGGCGGGCCGGATTCGGCCCTCAGGCCTTGTGTCTGCCACCTGTGCTCTAGCCGATGTGTTCCTGCTCTCACCTGACTTTTCCACCTGGCTACCCACCCAATGTTCATATGGTGGTAAAGTCATCAATCCCACCTAAGTTGTGTTTGCTGACATGCTTGTCTGTTCACGAATATAGGAGTAGTGCAAGAGGATCCTCGAGGTAGCCTCCTGTAGACAGAAAACTAGACTTTTCTCTCAGTTAATGCGTGAAGGAACAAATACCTTTAACAATTTACGTGAGAAGACAATCTCAGTGTGTGTCTGTCATTCCAGAGAAGACCTGAGGTGGGACATGTACGGGCCGTCTGTTGTAACTCTGAGGACAACGGCCCTGAGTCGGGCTCTGTGCGTTCACTGTACCAACCCCAGCATTTACTGGAGTGCGACCCTGAACAGTGTCCGTGAACCTGTCCGTGACCTCAGTTTTCCCACCTATAAAATGGGGTTAAGATTTGTAGTTATTAGTAGGACTGCTACCAGGATTGCATAAAAACTCATATAAATACATGAAACAAAAATGAGAATTACTATTCTGATTATTCTTTAAAATGATCATAATGTTTATAAATTAAATCCTAATCATAGTAACAACAACAACTAATCATTTATTGAGACTTGACTAGGTTCTAAAATTCTTGCATATATAAACCATTTAATTTTTACAACTCTCCTTTGAGTGTGTATGCACACACACACACACACACAGTATCTTCTCCTATCGATGGAGACTTAGATAAGCCAGTTCATATGTTTTCATTTTCTTATTGTTCAAATGGCAAACAAATACAGCTCTTGTGAAAAGTTCCATTATATTAAAATAAGAATAAAAATGATATATTAATAAAAGGGGAGATGTTAATATTAACCCATTGGGAAATAATTTGTACAGGTATGTCATACCAAACTTAACTTAGGAGGATTGCTCTAAGATAAATTTCCAGGGAGAACACATTCAAAACCTGTTATTTTCCAAAGAATATTTTAGGTCTAGCCTCTAAACAGTAATACTGCTTCATTTAAATGTCATCAAAGCCCCTCTCACTTGCCCTTCCCAGCACTGGAGTTTAGAGGTGAATGTGACCTTGGAGTTTGTGTGGAGGTGACCAAGAGTCCCCTGAATAGCATTTTTTTTCATTGGAGTCTCACATTCTGTGCCCTATTTTCTTTTTTAAAAAAATGCATTGGTACTTACAGAGAGAGAGAGATGGATTAGTTCCACTCATTTGTACACTCGTGGGTTGATTCTTGTATGTGCCCCAAGTGGAGATCGAACCCACAACCTTGGGGTATTGGGAGGGCACTCTAACCAACTGCGCTACCCAGCCAGGGCCCTTGTACCCTATTTTCAATAATTTGTGAATAAACACCATCTCAAGGCCTCGACAAGCAACAAAGAAACGGAAGAGCTCACTGTTCCTTTAAGTAACGCATTGGAATTCTTGCAGGAAAAGCACTGTTGGCTACAATTTTCAAAGTTAACTTTAAATTTCTGAAGCTATTTATATTCTGCGGGAAACGGAAGGAACACATTTTCAAATCAAAGGAGGCAAAGGCGGTGTGCAGATGACGCTCCGCTGTGCTTCGGGCGGAGGGTTTCCGAACGAGCAAGTGGGCTGCGCGTTTCAGCATCGTCTGTATTTTTCCTTCAGACCCTTTACTTCTGCTACCGATCTGTTTTGTGCTCGAGACTTTGAAAGCTAATTAAAGCTGTATTGAATGGTTTGGACCAAAACTAAACAGTGATGAATTTTCAGGATGTTTTTGTGTTCAAGGATCGAAAGATTCCAAGGAGAAAGTGCTCCACTCACTTCACACACGCCCCCTGTCCGGCCCTTGTTTCTAACAGGGCGCCATCCGCCGCACCCAGAGGACTCAAAGTCAGAATTCAAACATAAAAAAAAACCCAAAATGTATAGTTTTTCTTACTATATTTCCTAAATTGAAAGAAACTTGAATTTTTGCTAAATTTAAGACAGTTGATGGTTTTTATCTGCCTTATAACTCAAGTTGAAATTGTATCCACTTTATTGGGAAAAATAGATTAAGTTTTATACACTTCAGTTATAGCACAGTGGTTCGTGACATTTCATCTGCGTTAAGTGAAGTGATCAGACAGTGTTAGTGTCTAGGGGAACAATATAGTAAAATAAGAATGTCCCAGTCATGGCCCTGATAGCAAATTGGTTAGAGTGTCGTCCTGACACGCCAAGGTTGTGGGTTCGATCCCTGGTCCGGGCACAGACAAGAATCAACTCCTGAGCAGATATGTGAGTAGAACAACAAATCCATGTCCTTCTCTGTCTCTGTCCCTCTCTGTCTCTCTCAAATAAGTTTAAAAAAATAATATCACCATCAGAAAGTCTTAGTCTTTTAAATTAAATCATGCTAACCCATTCCTCTGCTTCTAGAAACTAAGAAAAAAATAAAACCTTATGTGTTCATCCCAAATGTCATGACTATGCTTTTCCACCTTATGATACCAGGCATTTATTAAATCCCCAGACTTCATTAGTCACTACGCAGTAGTCATCTGCCACTTAACACCAGGGCGGCTGAAGCCAGTTTTCATCTCCTATAGCCATGAGCTGGAGTGGGGGGCAGGGAGGGCTGGGAGGAGGGGTACCTGCTCCACCCCAGCTGGCGCCCAGCCATCATCAACCTCTGTCTTGGGCTCTTAGCTTCTTCCAGTGCATCTGGGGAAAGCGTTCTTCCAGGTGAGTTTTTCTAACCGCAGGCTCCTTCTGCAGCCAAGCTACAAGAGTCTTAGGTATTCCTCTCCCGCCAAATCATTACCTCCAGAGTTAGCTTAGATACCTTGACTTTTTCTTACTTCCACATTAGTGCTGACCCACCCTGGGCACTTGACAGTTCCTCTTCACTCCGACTCCTCTGGCTTTGACCATGGGGTTGGGCCATGTCTCCTATGTTTCCATCGATTTCCTAATGGAGAAGCAGCTTTGGAGAAAAAGGCCCCGGCTCACCCATGCCTTGCCTAAGAAATCAGAATGTGCACACCACGAGCTTACAGGGAGTCGCCGGGCCCTTCTCAAGTCCTCTTTCCTCTCTGGCACGGCTACTCAGCCAGTCGCATCCACTTCCACGCACACAGTAACACAGAGAAAGTGAGGTTTTCTATTCCTTCTCTCTTCCCAAGACCTTCCAGCCTGGAGGTCGGGTTTGGTCATCTTTGTGCCCGAACACCTGGAACAGATGTGTTCACTGCCGGCAGACTGGTTTAAGAATCTTATATTTAAGTTATATTCCGTATGAAGCGGGTACTGAGGGTGCCCAGTGCAACAGGCTTCATTCCTGCTCCTGTGCAGTTAAGCTGGAGAATCCCAACTCCTTAATGGTGAACTCCAGGAATCTGTAAGGAGCTTCTCAAACCTGTGATCACTGTCTACATGTCCAAAGCCTAACGGACTGGCACCAAGTCAGCACACATAAATAATCCTGAGGCCAGAAGTAGGTATTTGAGGATAATGCTCATTAGTTTTAAAAACATTTTCCCGTGATCTAACACGGATATTAAAAATACCACATTTTCTCAATTCTGCCCACAAAAAGCAAGAACATTTCAATACTAGTTTATTGACGTTCAAGCAAAATCATAGTATTTTACATTTCTCGATTGTTATCAGCTTAAGGTTTCCTTGTTCTAAAAAACAGTTTTTAGATTTTTATTTAAAAACCTGAAGCTCTTTGTATTTCATTATCATCTTATAAAACGAATAGATTCAGCTCCATTGTGTGTCTGCAAGTCTCTCTCCACTCATGTAAGTCTTCATCATCTTTCAGTTCAGAAGTAACAGATCATCAGTCACTCTTTTCTCACGTGGCATTTCAGTAAACGTCGGTGTGCTCGCTGCTCTCATGCTATAATTCGTACTAACAAAAGATAGAGCCAGTTTTAAAAGAGAACTCGGGTGGGTGGAATACTTAGAATAGTCCCTTAACAGAGTAGGAGGAAAAGCAGGTTTCGAACAATGGAAGAGGAGTGGGTAAGTCAGAACTCCCCGGCACGACTTTTTCTACTTTGCTCTGAGTCTTCTGGAAAGCCTGAAATAAAAATGCTAATGGGTTTTTAAAGGTTAATAGTTGCCTAAGTGGTCCATAAAATAGAAACTTAAACAAAGCAGCTTGCAAAATTTAATGAGAGGGCAAACACAAGTTCACCTTGTCTTTTCATCTTCCTTAGCCGTGTCGTCTGGAGACCTCTCGGTGTCTGAAGACGATTATAGAAACTGCAGGATTAGGCGACGCAGGCCCAGAGCAGATTAAACCGTCCAACCTCTGTGCGCCTGGGGGCTTCTGTGGCGCAGCACATGCGGGCTTCACTAGAGGACAGACGCATAGTCCTGAAGCCCATGGTGCCAGGAGAGTCACTGGCAGCTTCTGACGGCCATCCGTCACCTTGATACGTGAAGAAAGCCCGCCTGCAGCCTAACAAATGCCCAGAGAGCCAGAGTCCCCGAGCTCCCTGTCCTTACAGCTATGAAAGCTCTGAATTCCTCCGGAACTGAGACCCCTCAATGAGACAAAGTGGTACATTTTGCTTCCGTTCCCCCCGTTTGAGATGTTGGAACATTCCCAAGTAATTACATGGCTGGTAGCAGCAACCCATTGAGCAAAATGCTTTAACCCATGGCACTGTCAAAATTATGCTCGAAACTCTTTATTTTAATTTTTAATGTAATCCTAGATTAGTGGTTCTCAATTGGAGGCAGTTGTACCCTGCCCCCCTGAACTCCTCAAACTCAAGTAGAATTGCCAGATTTCAAATTAAAATGTAGGCCCCCGGCTGGTGTGGCTCAGTGGATGGAGTGCTGGCCTGCAAACCAAAGGGTTGTTGGTTCGATTCCCAGTCAGGGCACATGCTGGGGCGCAGGCCAGGTCCCCAGTGGGGGGCATGTGAGAGGCAACCACACATTGATTTATGTCTCCCTCCCTTCCCCTCTCTAAAAATAAATAAATAAAATATTTGACACATTAAAATGCAAAATGCCCAGTTAAATTTGAATTTCAGATAAACATTGTCTTAGTGTAACTCTGATTTATGCAATTTGTGGGATGTGTTTAAATAAAATTGTAAAATGTAGTTTTTGGTTACCTGTCTGAAATTCAAAGTTAAGTGGGTGTTCTGTATTTTTATGGACCACAGAGAAGATTGGACAATATCTTAAGACACTTTCGTTGTCACAACTGGGGAGGCAGGTGGGTAGAGGTCAGACATACTTCTAAACATCCAACAAGGCATAAGACAGTCCCCCACAAAAAGGATTATCCAGCCCCGATTGTTAACAGTGCTGAGTTTCAGAAATCCTGACCTAGATCACAACAGGAAGTGTATTGCATGACATTAAGGTCAGTCCTTGCCCTGTGTTGGATTGTAGGTTGCTCTGCTCTGAGTAGATTCTAGCTACGTCTGGAAAGCAAGTGGGTTTGAAGACAGTGATAAGCAGCCTACAGATGAGCAGTGGTACAGAGATAAGCAGTCCACAGATGGGACTCTAAGATGTCTGGTGGCAGAGGTGGTGATCCTGGGAAGATGAATATTATAAAATTGTGTCTCCTGGAGGTGGTATGGTTGCAGGAGGCCTTTCGGACCAACTAAAAACTTAACTCAAATGGAATTTATGGGATTATCAGAGATTCATCATTTGTGTTACTGCTCAAACTTCTTTCACAAAACTGAACTAAAATCTTGGTGGTGGTGTGTATGTGTGGGGGGCGGGGAGAGAGAGAAAGAGAGAGAGACAGAGACAGAGACAGAGCTTTGAGATCAGATGGTTGTTTCGGGGAAGAGAAAGCCCAGGTGAATATTCACTGACAGGTTTAGGTTTCAGAAGTAGCCCTGTCTATCAAGAAAGGCTTCCTCATCTATACACTGATATATCCTGTACTTAAGCTCTGCATAGTACCATTGTTTTCCTAAATGTGACAGCATTCCTTAAGCACAATGCTTTTATTATCCTCCATGTGGTTTGCTAAGATGTGAGAATCCTAATAGCGTGAATTTGCCTACATAATTTTATTAATGCTTGAACGACTTGGACAGGGACTTGGACAGGGAAGAAGATACGATATTCAGAGTTTCGCTGCTTACTTTGAGAAGGAGAACCTCTCTGTGGGTGCTTTCACTTCCCGTGGCTTTCTCCTCTCTGCCAATCCCACGTTTATTAAACACATCACTTCTTACTGAGAAACAGCTTCATCACCCACTTCTCCCTCCTTCCGTTCACCATCTACACCAGCCTCCTGGAATCTGTTTTCAGCTCAGAATTTTTAGCCGCTCTGACCAAAATGCCAGCTCTTTCCTCAAGCACAGGTTTCCTCTTCCTGTGTCATGTGTATTCACAGTTTCCTGAGGTCTTGCTTCACCTCCATCGTGAACATCTACATTTCGATTTCCTCCTTCTGCATCAGTCTCCTCCACGAGGCGAAGACCATCATATTTTTCTGCTGTATTTATGACAAGGTCTCAAAATACTTTAAATACATGGCAATGTGTGAATTTTGAAAAACATAATTGTTATATATGTGAAATATAACCAGATAAATATACTTTGGCCAATAAACTGAGCTTGCAAGTGTTCTTTACTTCTTGAATGTAGATTCAGTTAATGCTCAGGGATTTAGATCCTACAAGTACCAAGATAACCATGGTCTGTGAGCAGAATTCACCCAACAAATACAAAATAAAAATAGCAAAAATTACCAATATGACAAAATGTAAACTCAAAGTGAATGGAAGGAATTAGTGACTTAAAAATAGAAAATAGAAGGTAATGGGGAGAAAGAGAGAGAGAGAGAGAGATTATAAAGAATTGGCTTGTGGGATTATGGAGACTGGGAAGGCCCGAGGTCCACTGTCTGTGAGCTGGAGACCCGGGAAAACCTATGGCGGCGATTCCAGTCCAAGTCCGAAGGCCTGAGGACCAGCCGCACAGAGGGTAGGTCCTGGCCTCGGGTAGAAGGGAGTTCATGTCTCAGCTCCTGCAGTCAGGCAGAAAAAGAGCCGTTTTTTAAAAATTATTTTATTATTGTTCAATTACAGTTGTCTGCATTTACCCCACCCCCCATCACTCCCCCTGGCCCCAGCCATCCCCACCTCCCTCCCCCACTCCCTCCCCGACTTGGTTTTGTCCATGTGTCCTTTACGGTTGTTTCTGAAAACCCTTCCCTCCTTCCCCCCATTATCCTCTCCCACCTCCCCTCTGGTCACTGTCAGAGTGTTCTTAATTTCAATGTCTCTGGTTATATTTTGCTTGATTATTTGTTTTGCTGATTAAGTGCCACTGAAAGGTGAGATCATATGGTATTTGTCTTTCACCACCAGGCTTATTTCACTTATAATGCTCTCCAGGTCCATCCACGCTGTCACTAAGTTAGGATTCCATTGTGTAAATGTACCACTGTTTTACAATTCGTTCATTTACTGATGGGCACTTAGGTTGCTTCCAGTACTTGGCTATGGTAAATTTTGCTGCTATGAACACTGGGGTGCATAGGTTCTTTTGGATTGGAGTTTCAGGGTGAAAAACAGCCGATTCTCCTGTCCTCCACTTTTCTGTTCTATTCAGAGAGAACAGAATTGGATGAGGCCCACCCACGTTGGAAAGGGCAACTGCTTTACTCAGACTGCAGATTCAAATGCAGATCTCCTCCTGTAGCATCTTTACAACACCCCGGGAACTATGCATGGCCCAAACCTGGGCACCCTGTGAGCCTGTCAAGTTCACACCTGGAATTAACCATCGCACTAACAATATATCGATGTCTCCACAATTTATATCTCAAGACTGGCACATTCAGTAAGTTCTTGCATGGCACAGACAGTTTGCTCCTCCATATATTTATCACCTAGACGACACAGGGAGGTCAAAGACCTGGCCTGTTCAAAAGTCTCTCTCCAAAATCAAACTCACGCCAAAATATTCCTTCTTTGATTTCCCCCAACTCAGAATTTTGATAGATGCCTCCTTCTTTCACTTCAAGTAAAATCTTACAGTCACCTGGTACTTCTTTTTCTCTTTGGCATTTTATTTCCTTTTGCCTGTAATTTCAAAATATTTTCAGACTCTGACAATTTCTTATCACCTCTGTTTCTATCAACCATGGCTCAAACTGCAATCATTTCTTGACCAGATTATTGTGAATGTCTAAAAATAGATCTCTTTGCTTCCGTCGCTGGCCCTTTCTGTTCTCTACACAGCAGCCTGAAAGATGTTTTTAAAAAGCAACCAAAGTTAGATCATATCATTCTTCTGCTC
>CM052551.1:4308878-4323273 GCA_028533065.1 Trachops cirrhosus | reverse complement strand
TCTCAGAAAATGACCCGTTTTCATTTTTGCTGCGAGGATCCAATCTCTTTTCTCCCCAAGTGTCACTCTGTAAATAAGGAAGCAACTTATTCTCTAATATTTAATGCCCCTCTAAGTTGTTTCTTATGAGAAACTGTATGGCTTAAAAACCGACATTTTCCTAATAGCGGCATGGTTTTTCCTACATTTTAGATCATTAAAAATTATGCATGCCTCGACGACAGCGCATCCCAGGTGAGCCATATCAATGTAAATAAAAATGCAAAGAGGCAAAGTCGATAATATTACCAAAAAATTGGTGTTCAGGGTGTAATATGGAGATTCATACTGCACAGATGTTCGGCAGAAATGAGCTGTGCACCTCAATGGAGGCAGAGTATTACCTGTTTTATTGCTCTGCCTGCGTACAGCAGGCATGGGGGCGGGTGGGGAGTGACCTTGAATGCATCGCAGACGAACACACTGCTTCAGAGTCAAAAAATCACTGCTCCGAGGCGAGTATGTTCCAACCGTAAGAAAAAAGAACCAATAATAAAAAAGTTAAAAGTTAAAAATTAAACTAACCAACAGGAATATCCAGTGTTTAAATCTAGAGCGGCAGCCAACTGGGAATGCATACATTTAGTCAAGATAAAGCAAGTGAAGGATAACTTATTTCTTCAGTGACACTGGGGATTCAAAGGACATGCCATTTCCTACAATTTCTGCTGTTCTCCACAGTGTGATCATTGTCCATTTTGTCTGGGAGGGTCACTCAGAGGTAGCTGATTTTGTGGACTCTATAGCCAATGTGTTTTTATGGTGAATGTGTCTGTTTATCTACATATCATTTATCTACCTGTCTATCTATCTGTTTCTATATTTAATATGTGTATCTTCTAGTTCCTAATGCTTTGAATATAAGTCAGAAGTGATATTTACCAATTAACTTCAAAAGGAAAAATATATCTAATAGAATTTGGGTTACCTCTCTCTCTCTCTCACACACACATACACATACACACACACAGCCTCTGGTATTTTCCTAAATCAAGGAGAATCCCCTTCCTCATTTCCCTCCTTTATATCACTTTGGCCTTCCTCCCAGCAGCTAGATATCTCAGGGAATTGTAGCCTTAATTGGGTCTTAAAGAGAAACATTTTCTTCAATCGGGCATCTTCTTCAGTTATGGATACAGGTTCTGTCACCAGGAGATGTAACCGATATTTTTATGTCACAGTATAGACATATCTTGCCAGGATAAAGACTGGGACCCATGTCTCTTCCAGCAAAAACCAGACTTTATCGTCTTCTCAAATAAAACGAGTCTCAACAACCATAGTTTTTTCAGGAGGATCTGAACACGTATCTTGTATTTCTGTACACTGGCGCATATAAATAATAAGAGGGAGTTTGCCGTGTCACCTGACTGTGTAAGGTTAGCTCATCACGACACATCCTGGAGTGGCTGTCTCCAAACCCCTTCCTAGACACGTCCATCCCCCTCCAAACACAGAATCTGACAGAAGGCCACCATTCTCCAAGCTGTCCTCTTTTTTCCTGTCCTTTCTACCATGAAATGGCAGCAAACTGGCTCCTCATTTTCTAGAACAAATCATTTTCTTCTAATCTCAGGAAAAACAACTTCGGCATTCTTGTCAATGTGTAGACATCAGTTCATTTACCCCCGGATTCTAAATGCTCAGTTCCATATGAAGATAAGCTTGTCAAGGCAATTTTTTAAAAAGACAGGTCTCTTTCTACTCTAAGTCCCTACACAAATAGTACCTGATAAGAAATAGTGTTTCTTTCTCTTTAGCTTGATAAAATTTTATGTATTTTTATTTATTAAACAAGTATCTCTAAGATGCTATGGGGATCACAGAAGGATTAATCTAGACAGGCTTCGTGGAGTAGGCTGCACTTAGTTTAAGGGTCTAAAACTAAATATATCTTCCATAGCCAGAGAAGCAGTAGCCAAAAGTCTCAACTCTCTCTGGCAGAGAATTTCTGTAGAAGGATCCTAGGAAATATGTCTGACTAAAAGGCCAGATTTTAAAGACCAATTTGAGATGCAAGCCCATAGAGACCTACAGAATAATAATCATAAAAAATATGGAACCCATTTATCTCCACAAATAGTAATTTGCTGCCTGTGTGTACAGTTTAACTGAAAAAAAATACCAAATAAGAAGCGTTCCAGAAGGCGTTTCCATGGCAGGTGTAGTACTCTGGACAAGGAGAGGGGCTGAAATCCTTCCTACCCATCTGATGCATGAACTTTGAGCACCCCACACACCCATGCTGAAATGTTTCCATGTCTTAGAAGTAGTAAATATGAGGACTCCGATTTGAGGTCATTTTCCTTCATTCCCCCATTCCTCCCATTTGTTCCACAACAACAAATATCCTCAGTGTCTACATCTTTACCCTCACGATGTGTATGCCTAGAAATATGAGTATATGTGATGATTACATAGATGAATATATGTGTGTGTATATCACATACATATGTATTTTGCATATGTGTGTATATAGGGTATATGAAGGTCTGTCTGGAAAAAGCCTAGCCATTGTCAATATGATGAGAATGGTTTGGACAACATCTGTGCAACCTGGCAGCCAAGGAGAGTGAACTGAATGCGCATGCGTGAACAATGACAACACTGTACTAGTCATCGGGGGCGGTAGATGCCAGTGAGCACGTGTACTTGTGTGGCTGGTGCATTCAAAAGGACTGAGCAAGTAGAGCAATGAATCTGCATCAGATTTTGCGTTAAGCTTGAACATTCCTCTGTGGAAGCTATTCAGATGATTCAGAAGTCTGGAGCTGGGGGCAACTGGTGATGGGCAGCTTCATCCTGACAATGTGCCCAGTCCTGCATCATGTCTCATGCAGAGTGTTTTGGCCAAACGTCAAATCACCCAGGTGACTCAGTCCTCCTACAGCCCAGATTTGGTGTCCGGAGACGTCTGGCTTTTCCCAAAACTAAAATCACCTGTGAAAGGGAAGAGGTTTCAGACCATTGATGAGATTCAGGAAAATACAACAGAGCAATCGATGGTGATTAGAACTGCGTGAGGCCCTAAGGTGCCTACTTTGAAGGGGACTGAGGCATCGTTGTCTTATGTACAATGTTTCTTATATCTTGTGTCTTCTTCAATACATGTCACTATTTTTCAGATCATGTGGCTGGGTATCTTCTGGACAGACTTCATATATTCTCCATCTATCTATCTATCTATCTATCTATCTATCTATCTATCTATCTATCTATGTTTAAAGTGTGTATCTTCCTGTTTCTAATGCTTTGAAAATAAGTCAGAAGCAATAGTTACCAATTAACTTCAAAGGGAAAAAGTTAATTTTAATAAAATTGGAGCAACATCTCTGTCACTCATACACACAAACACAAAGCCTCTGCATTTTCCTAAATCAAGGAGCATCCCCTTCCTCATTTCCCTCCTTTATTTCAGAAGACGAGAGAGAAACAGGGGAGAGAGAGAAAGAGAGGGAGAGAGATTGAGAGGGAGAGAGAGAATGAATATGATTGCCGTTTCTTCTACTTCTGCTTTGGACCAAGAAGGAACAACAGAGACTGGGTTTATTCTCCCACCAAAAACAGGGCCAAATATGTGAAACACTGATTTTCGACATCAAGCATGAAAGTGATGATCTTTGAAAGGAACAATCTAGGTGATGTCTGTAATTGTCCCAGCCTTGGGAGAGTTTCCGGTCCATAGTATGAGAAGGAGGGACCCATTCACAGCCCAGTGAACTCCTTGATTCACGAAGATGGAGCGGAGGGTTGAAGAGAACAAGGCATCCAGACAGAGCTGCCGGAAGTTCTCAGCTCAGAGCAACAGAAGGAAGGGAGCTGCGGAGAAAGATAACACCAAAGATCCACTGAGAGCCCCCTGGAGTACTGAGCAGAGCCCAGTCTGTTCAGACCAGTGAAAACAACACCCAAGGCCTGGGAAGCCACCAGTACCCATCAAACAAAAATTTGATAAACTGAGTTTCACTGAAATCAAGCCGCAGCCTTGGAGAAGGTATTGTCAATACTTATACCTAACAAAAAATTTATATCCAAGATATACAAAAAAACAGTGGATCAATAGGAAAATCTCAGACAACTTAATTTAGAAGTAGATGAAATATTTGACAGACACTTTACAAAAGGAATAATCAAATAGCAAACAAACATGTAAAAAAAAATCTCACAATGATGTATCATCAGAGTGATGCAAATTAGAACCATAATTAGAAAAAAACTAAAAATCCAATGGAATGTCTAAAGTCAGAGTGACTGACAATACCAAGTGTTGATGAGTGGGGAGCTGGCAGAAGTCATATGTGACTAGTTGGCGTGTAAGTTGGTACAATAACTTTAAAAAAGCTTTGGTAGTATCAACTAAACTCAGCATATGCCCACCGTATGGCCCAGCAGCTTGGTTCTTAAGTATATTCCCCACACAGTTGAATGCTAATTCCAGTTTTCTAGATGATTAACAATTCTTTAAAACACTGAAACTTTCTGGGGATTTTTTTCCATAAGAAAAAAAAGCTAATATTTACTTGGCACCCTCTATATGTATCGCACCGATGTGTTAAATGCTGAAATCATAAATTGAAAGAACATAAGTTCTTCTCACAGTAGGATGTCATTTACCTGTAATTTGTGTTAGCCAATGGGTGTTTTGATGTGTCTTAGTAATGAGGAACTTATTTATATATAATATTTGAAAATCATTTGTCATTCAGGCAAACCGTTCAAGCCTCCATAATTCTTCATAGATATATTTCAACTTTCTCACTTGTAGGTACATTTTGGGTATATTTGCAACATTACGTAACAGATTTTATATTTATCTTTATCGTTACACTGGGTTCTGTCACCAGTGATATTCATGAACATCCCTATTATCATTCAGATCTTGCTTGTCCTTCACTGAGAGGACATCAGAAGCCAATGCCGATCAGGTGAGGGGTACATCAAGGTCACTGTGTTTGCACCTGCTGTGAATTGTTATACAATGCCTTCCTTTTTTAGCATTGCCAGTTCGCTTTTCAATCACTGAAAACCCCATTTTCTGTCATGTCACTGGTATCCACAGTAATCTCTGTCTTATATTTGCATAGTTTGTTCTCTTGATGTGCCTCTGCATAAAAAATACAATTTCTCACATCAGGCAGAAATTAAAGTCAGGCTTTGGAAATAACATCTGTGACTACACATTTAAAAAGCTTTATTAGGCATTTAAAAACATGCTTTCCTTTGAAAGTAAGAAACTAAACCTGGAGAATTCAGTCACTTTTGCAACTATCTCTACATTATTTTCAACTAATCGAAGGCCTTGTTTGTAGGTAACAGAGAACATTTATAAAATGGAGTGTAAATTGAATCTATTTTTCAGAATGCTCTATAACACCTATATTAGATGGTAATAATCATAGCTTTGTTCTGAGAAACAGTAAAATTTAAACAAGTTCAAATGCAGCATTATTTTGTAAGTCTCTATTTTGTTTGGTTTTTTAAAAAATTAACATGTATAAGGCCTAAAATAATGTCTAAATTAAATCCAGTTCTGATTAATCTGTACATATTTTATGAGTCATTTCTCACATGTACTCTATAATATGGGCATGAATACGCTTGGTGAAAAACCCTATATCCATTTATATGTGTTGTGTGTGTGTATTGAGGCACATGTAAAATATTGTATCGTATTTTTCCCATTTCCATTTATGCCCCCTATACTCTCTTCCACCTGCACCCATCCCCCCCACAATCACCACACTGTTGTCAGTGTTCATGGTGAGTTCTCTCTTTTTCTTTTCTTTTTTGCTCGATCCCTCCACCCGCCCCCAGAGTCATCAGTCCACTCTCTACGAGTCGTGTTCGGTTTGCATCACAGGGCAGAAGGATACACCAGAACTGCAAGGGGAAATGACCCCATCCACCGCACCATCGGAAACTGCAGACAGGGATGGCCTTTGACGAGTTATTCAATTGTACAAGCAGTAATTTAAATAGGCTGGAGTCTTTGTAACCAAGAAAACAGTTACGATAAATTAATTTCACTCAATAATGGGTTTGTATTTTCTTCTTTCTGGCATATATTTAAGAGCAAAATTTGAAAGTATAAGGGGAGGTTCTGAAAGGTAGTTAGGTGAAAGAGGACTTTTGGCCTCCCCACTGGGGGTCCTTTGGAAAGCTACCCTGTCTCACAGCTATTCCAAACCCCCCATTCAGAGGGGCTCACACCAGCCCCAGGCCTGTGCAGAAAAAATGGAATTCTCCAATCTCAGAAGGCAGGCCTCAGACACTGCAGTCGGTTCAGAAATGATATGCTCTCCAAGTAGGAATAATCAGGGATATCTTCGGATTTTTTTTTTCCTGGAGATGTAAGGAGACACAGTGCTGACCTTCCTCGCCTCCTTATACCTGAGGTTTTCTGTATTTTTTCATACTTTATTTCGGTCCTCTCATGGAAAGATGGTATGGGTTTGGTGTCCCCAATGACCGTACCGCCAGGATAAAGGAAGGAGCTTAGGGATTGTGGTGAACAGGAACCAAAAACTTTTTTTTTCAGAAATAAACAGTTTCAATGACATTTATTGGGTATTGTTATCATGCCATACATAACCATATCCATCACAGAATTTCTCAATCCTATATAAATATATGTTAATGATTCTTTTCATTTAAGACCTTTAAAATAGTCACATAATTGGAAAAAGTCAGTTATGATATTTATGTTATTCCCTAAGTTCTGTGTGTGTATTTGGGCATGCATACATGAGTGTGGCATAATTTCAGCTTATAAACACTAATAATTTAAACTTGGCTGATCTTGACCCTGTTGTGTCTGAGCGCATATGACTGAACACAATCAGCCATTCACTGCAGTGAAATTAAGCTAACTACACTATGATCCAAGATCGAAGTGGGCTGAAGCTAGGCGTCCGTCCCAGTTCCACCTGGAGCTACTGTCTAACCTGGTATTTTATGTCAGTCTGGGCCCTCCTAACGGAAGGTTGCAAGTAGAGCTAGACTTGCGTGGTTATTGCAGAAGGCATCTGTTTTTTTAAAAAATCAGATTTACTTATTTTTATTTTTGTTCAGTTATAGCTATCCCCATTTCCCCCCAGTTGCTCTTCCCTGCCCCATGCAACCCCGGTTCCCAAAGACAATCCCCACTCCATTGTCCTTGACCATGGGTCCTTTGTACATGTTCCTTGACTTAACCCTTCCCCTTCTTTCCCCCATTACTCCTCTACCCCCTCCCCTCTAGCCACTGCCAGTTTGGTCTCTATTTCCTGTCCCTAGTTCTATTTTGCTCTTTGGTTTGTTTTTATTTTGTTCATTAGGTTCCACTTATAGGTGAGATCATATGGTATTTGTATTTCACTGCCTGGCTTACTTCACTTAGCATGACACTCTCCAGTTCCATCCATGCTGTCACAAAGGGCAGGAGCTCCTTCTTTCTTTCTGCTGCATAGTGTTCTGTTATGCAAATGTACCCTAGTTTTTGATCCACTCATTTACTGATGGCACTTAGGCTGTTCCCAGGGCTTGGTTATTGTAAATTGTACTGCTATGAACTCAGGGGTGGATAGGTTCTTCTGCATTGGTGTTTCAGGATTCTTAGGGTAAAATCCCAGCCGTATAATCACTAGATCAGGCAGTTCCATTTTTAGTTTTCTGAGAGAATTTCACAGCTTCTGCACGGCTGCAGAAGTCTTTGTAAGGCGGGGAGGAAAGCCAGCCGCAGAAGCAGGGACAGACGCAGGCCAAGGTGCAGGTCCGACACAGGTGACAAGAGCTTGTGCTGATTTGTTTCCTTTGCCGAGTAATTAGCTTGTTGTTTCTTTCTGATTGTGAAGTAAACAAAACCATATTGTGGAAATAGTAAAATGCAGAGAAAAGTATGGAAAATACAATTAAAATATTTTATATTAACACTATATGGCAATATGTAATAGTGGTATGTTTTACTCTTCATTTCCAAATTTATTAAAATATTAAGTATATATTTATGATGAATTTGTATTGATTTACTTTATGGCATTATTACATTTACATAGTATGAATTATACATTTATAATGAAGTCAACTCAGATGTATTGAAGTTTCCATACATTGCTAGGGAAGACAGGGGCCCCTTGGACATATTGTACAAAACACCTGAACTGAGGACAGGATCATGAACTATTCTCATCATTCACAATATTCAACTTTCAAATTTTGTGTAGAATTTAAATGAAGAAATATTAAACTTTTTGAATATTAAATATAAAGGACTTTGAAAACCTTGTGTCTTTAAGGAAAGACTCTAGTGTCATATGTTTACAAATCAATGTTTAAAGTGTTCTACGTACTTAATTGTCAAGTACTTTTTCCTTTCAAGTTATTTTCCAAGTAATATTGAAAGACATTAGAAGTGTTTGATTCTTCTTAGTTAACACCCAAATAAGAATTCTTTACAGAAACACAAATGCCAGATGTTTGAAGAGGCTGATAATCCCTCAAAAAGCAAATATTAAGTTATGAAAAGTAATTAAAGTTATTTTCTCAGGAGTGATCCTAGACTTTCTTGTTTTATGCTACATTGATCATTGTTTTTGAATAAACATTTATTATTCAAAGTGGACATATTTACTTAATATGTAAATAGTATTCAAATTTACTTTCTAAAATATGCCTTATATAACTGTATAAATATCTGACAAGATCCCTTATGACTTCCAAGCAAAGTTGAAGTTCTTCTAATTTTTTTGGCCTGTGGGCTCTGCTATGCTGGATACGTATGTCACCAAATATCAAAGTGAAGCAAGATGTCCAGTGTCCACCAGCTTGAGCAGCGCTGGGTTGATATTGCTCTTAGGAGTATTCTATGGAACTCAAAGGACTCAGAGGAAGGGGAATGTGGATAGGTATTTTCAAACATTTAAAAAAATATTTATGTTGTAGATACTAATGGTACCATTATGGTCTTCCTATGACCTGTATATCCTTTTGCAAAGGAACTTTGAGCTCCTCCCACCACTAGGGGGAGCCCTCTTTGTCAAGCCTCAAATCTGAGCTGCCCACTGACTTCCCTTGGCCAGAAGAACACAACAAACGTGATCTCGTGGCATTTCTGAACTTGAGCTTCACCTGAGTCTTCAGAGGCTTTGTGGGGTTTTACCCTCTTCAACCTCAGCATTTGACATGAGAACAAACCAAGCTAACGGTTTGGAAAATCCAAGATGTTGTGCAGCAGGGTCAACTAGCTGCGGTTATCCCAATCCCAGCCGTGGTCCCAGACACGCGAGGTGGTCTAGCCAAGTTCAGCCAAGCTGCCTGCCTGGCCTGCAGCTGACCACAGGTGCAATGGCCTGCCCCTGATAATCAGCCGAGCCCATCTCTGTCTGGTCAGCCAAAGTGCCCAACCCAACCAGGCTGTAGATTTAGATGTGAATGGCTTCAGGCGTGTACGTCAGTGGCTGTTTGTCACAGGACGATGTCTGATTACAAGTATTTCTAGTACAGCGTTCATGTGAAAAGATTGTTTCGTAGAACCCAGTTTGTAATTATCTTTATAACTGTGTGTTTTCTGTGGAAGCACATTTTCAACACTCAGTAAATAGTTTCACGTAAAGGCTCAGTGATAATTTTTTATTATATACAATCAGTTTCCATAGTATTCTAAAGACAACATAACTTGTCCATTGACTGATAATATGGACAAGTGTTACTTCTGTTTCTCCCCTTCTATGGAAAATGGAGTTTCCCAAACATCCAAGGCTTTATTGGCAGAGAAAACAGCCAGCCAGTTACACGTTCTATAAAGTAACTGGAAATCACAGTGAGTTCAAGAACTTGGTGACCGGAAACTACGATGACGTCTAGGTTCCCCCCCAACTGTGATTCTCAGTGGGGGAGGGGTGATTCCCCACCACCACCCCAGGGGACCTGGCCAAGTTTTCTCAGGCCTTTTAAGAGGCAATTCCGATTATCCAGGTCAGAGATGATGTTGGTTTGCATCATCATGGAACCAGAATTAGTGGGAAATGATCAGTTACATTTTGAATCGAGCTGACAGGATTTCCTGTCTTATCAGATGTAGGTTAGAGAAATGCAGCCATTTGAGTCCAAGGCCACAAAATCAAAGAAAATACAAAGTAACATTTTGAAAGACAATAAACCAAATTTCACACAACGTTACAGACACATGTTTGTTTTGTTTTGTTTTCTAGTACATATTGATGTGACAGCCGCACACAGGCGTCTGTCTGTGCAAAAGCAGAGTACACGCAGATAGAAGCTGAGCAGTTGTGGAATTTACCTTGATCTTAGATTGGGGATTTTTTTCCTATGCTCCCCTAAGCAGGCTAGAATTATAATGATGGTAAATTTAATACAGAGTTAGAGAAATTAATGAATACAATAAACGCTGAGAGATCATTTTTATTAGGAATCTAGACGCAGGGTAGGAATTAATTTTCATTAGCCGTATATTTTCATCTGAATCAATTTTTTAAGCCTGTTTGAACTCCTGAGTAGAGCAGGGTCCTCCTGGTCCTGCACTGTTCTGCAAATGTAATGAACGTATTTATCATACTGTACCTCATACGCTCCACTTTTGCACTGGAAGCACATTCAAATGCACTCCGGTGTTTTCAGATTACTCTCTGTCAATAACATAATTGCTATACCAGCAGGACCGTGCTGTCCCCTTCTTGTCCTTATGTCTGTTATATGCATGACACCATCTCACAGTGTGACAACTGGCACTCCGAGCTCTGGGCCCACAGAGACACTTGGTTTGTCACAAGGAGAAAGCAAAACCTTCATTTCAGGTGGTGGTTTAAGTGGTATGTGGATATGTAGTAGATGCTGTAATTAATTGGGAAAGTGTCAGAAATAGAGGAAAATGTGCTCTTTATATAAGTTTCTTGTTGAATGAGAGGAAAAATAGTATGGATGTGAGTGAGAATTGCATAGTAATGCAGTGTGAAATATTCACATTTCACTTTGAATTTTTCCCGGGATTTGTAGAACTTAAGCTCACTGCATCCATATCCATGCTGTCCAGTGAAATACACCAGCGAGAAGGCTCTTTGGTTTTAACATTCCAGGGGAATAAGAGCATATCAAAGTGACTTTGAACTCAGCTGTATCTCAGTGGACTGCTTGCGCTCGGTCCGGGCGGGACATTTGTTTCTGGATTATAATAGCTCAGTGCAGAGCGCCCACCCAAGGCTGGCTCCACCACGCCCCTCACCCTCTCAGAGAGCTCAGGCTGGTGTTGGAAGTATGTGTGCAAACTGGTCAGAGAGACACCACACGCTTTAAGCTCACTTACATACTGGATCGCTCTGACATAAAAATGACTGACTTATTAACTAAATCCCAAGGAAAATTAAAAAGTGAACATTTTTTATTTGAAAAACACTGAATTTAATAGCAGTCTTAGAACTCTGAATAATGATACTATTTCTCAGATTTGTAACACCTGATTATCCCGGGCAGTAAGCCAACGAAAAGAAATGAGTATTTTGCTGATGGTTCTGTGCCAGATTTCACATGTGGCACAGAACTAAACATAGCTTCCCAAACTGTGATAAAGAGGAGACAGCTAATTTTGAGACAAATAAAATATGAATGAACTTGGCATTATTTCAAATAGTGTATTAATATTGCCTTTATTTTGTGTTTTTATACTTGGAATTTTTCTGTATCTATGCAACTGTCAAGGTGTACTTGATTGAGAGTAAATTTTATGGTTTCACATACTGAAAAACCATATTCATCATATTAAGTTCATTTAGAGATTTTTGTGTCCTTATAAATGAGTATATTTGACTAATATTATGCTGTGATATGCTAAGATAACAATATAGCCACCACTTATTGAACACCTGTATACGTTATACTCTTTACTAGGTAAACATATCATCTCAGTGAATTAATTTGGAAAATTAAAATTTTTACATGACTAAAATGACATCACATAATCACATTAATAAAATTGAACTCACATGGCTTTAAAGGAATTGTATGTTGTCAAATTCTTGTGGAATATCAAGATCCAGAGATGTATGTTAGTGAGATTACTCAATAAGTCTCTTTTATAAGTGTTTTTTATTCTGCTTGGGTAGGTGTATCAGTCACAGAGAGGTCACTACCAAACATGTAACTACGGAAAGGGTGTAACTTAAGGCAGGCAGCCTGGACTCAGGGACCACTTCCGAGTACTCCGAAGCCAATATAAAAAATGTCTTATGGAGACAGACACTGAGAAGGTAGTAACATCAGGGAAAACAAAGTTTTCCTTGTTTTCCACCCTAACAGCTATGCGTATATACACAATGCTAAATCACACACTTGGATCTTGCAAAGTGGGAGCGATGTGCGTGCCCGCTCTTTGTTCTGTGTCCGTAGAGAATGTTAAGCTTCCATGATCGGAGGCCTTTGGAAAATAGAAAGCTAAATTTCCGATTTGCCCAAGCAATCCCACCATGGAAAAGGATGCTGTTAACGGAGGCTCTCCTTTCAGCAGTGGAGTCGGAATTTGCTTAGTGTCCGGAGAAATCTTCAGCTCAGCGATAACCCGGTGGAGGACCGCAGTGGCGTCACGTTTAGAACGTGCTCGTCACACGTGACAGACCTGCCTCCGTCCTTCGTGTCTTCGGCAGACACGTCCTCAGGACTGCCCCATTTGACACCACGGCCCATCCCAGCCTGCTTCCATCCCGCTTCCCAACTGGAACTTTGTCCTTAGCCCTTACCACCGTCTGACACGGTGCTTGTCACGTGATCTACTTACTGTCGCTCCCGGGTCCTAGCACTGAGCTCCGTTAGAATGGGGGTTTGTGTGTTTATCGGTTTACTCTCCTCGGACTGCGCCTGGCACCTAGTAATCGCTTAATCGATACTTTGAAGAGGCCCACTGCTCACATATACCACTCCAGCAATTCTTTTCTCCTGCTTTTTTCTAAAATTCCTTCTGGATCGTTCCCATCCACAGACAACATGTAGTACTCGCTCGCTGAATTTATATACTCCCAAATAAGGCATGCACACACACATGTGCGTGCACACGCTTCTGACCGTACCTCCTTCCCCGTGTACCTCCCCACCCTCACCCTCCTATTCAAAAACTTGATTAACAGATTTGTCTACTTTATGGGTTACAGTTCCCTTCACTACAGTCACTTCTAAAAACTTAGTCTAACTCATTTTTGAGACACTGGATTACTCTAATCATCTCTTAACTTCTCTTCCTGTTCAAGCTCTTCTCTGTTCTCGTCACAGCAGCCAAGGTGAGCTTGATCTTCCCTTAAAAACAGAAGTCAAGCCATGTAAGGTCTCCAGTAGGAAATTCTAATGTTCTCTTGTCTCACTCAAGATAAAGCAAAAACACATCCTTTCATGACTTCTGAATGTTGGACATTCAGAGTCCAACACGAGTGATCTTGTGTCTGTTACCTTTCTAGGCTCATTGACAAACCAAGTCCCCTCCAGCCTCAAGGCACCTTCACCCCTTTCCCTCTGCTCAAGCCTCACCATAGTGAGATTTCCCCTGAACACCCAGTGTAAGACATCATTTTCTTCCCTAACGCACTGTTGACTGTCTATATTCCCTTGCTAGCAAAACATTTCCTCTCTCCCTTTCCCCCTTCCTTTTCTCTCTCCTTCCCACCCTCCCTCCTGTTTCATAGGAGGCAACCCATAATCAGTAATTAAATTTAAAAAGGCTGCAAAAGGATTCTGCCTGTTAAATTTCTTTGAACAAAACAGATGAACCTAAGTACATAACCTCAGACGCTTAAAAGCATGGATTTGGGTGTGCAGAGGTTGGACCATCTCCCGCAGATGCACCGTCTGCTGGAAGACGGGCTCGGAACCTTGAGTTCAGTCTCCTTATGTTGTTCTCGTACTCGGCTTTCTCTTTCATCGCCTCTGCTGATTTTACTCAGGCCTTTCTGCCTCGTGCTTCCCAGCCTCCTTTTCAGATTCCCTTCAGCTTCTTGAAGAGTGAACATCATAATTCCCCGCGGCAGCATTTTCTCTTCAAGTGAGTGACCCCTAGAACAACATTCCTAGCCCAGAGCCCTCCTCTGACTGTAGACCTCTGGGCCCAGCAGTCAAATGCTTCAACTTGAATTTATCAAGGTGGCTTCAAAATTAAACACAGACCTAGAATCACAGCACACCCCCCAAAATACCTCTGACTCTTCTCCAGTACTCAGAATCTCAGTAAATACAACTCATGTGCGCAAGAACATTAGAAACTACACATCTTTCCCTTTTCATTTTACCTTCTAATGGTGTATCAAGTCTGTTTTGTTTTTCTCACACACTTCTTTTGACATAACATTTTTGGAATGTGTTGCTGATGACCTCCAATTTGAACTTGCCA
>CM052551.1:4039485-4308778 GCA_028533065.1 Trachops cirrhosus | reverse complement strand
TTCCCTCCCCTCTCCCCTCTGGTCACTGACTACCTGTCCTCTATTTCAGTGTCTTTTGTTATATTTTACTTGTTTCTTTGTTTTGTTGTTTAGGTTCCTGTTAAAGGCGAGATCATATGGTATTTGTCTTTCAATGCCTGGCTTATTTCGCTTAGCATAGTGCTTTCCAGCTCCATCCATGCTGTTGCAAAGGGTATGAGCCACTTCCTTCTTTTGGCTGCACAGTATTCTATTGTGTAAATGTACCATAGTTTTTTGATCCATTCATTTACTGATGGGCACCTAGGTTGCTTCCAGCACTTAGCTATTGTAAATTGTGCTGCTATGAACATTGGGGTGCATAGGTTCTTTTGGATTGGTGTTTCAGGATTCTTAGGATATAGTCCCAGCAGTGAGATTGCTGGATCAAAGGGCAGGTCCATTTTTAGTTTTCTGAGGAAGTTCCGTACTGTTTTCCACAGTGGTCATATCAGTCTACAATCCCACCAACAGTGCACTAGGGTCCCTTTTTCTCCACAACCTCTCCAACACTTGTAATTTTTTTTTTAAACAAAGATCAAAATATTTAACATGGCCCACAATACCTTGCACGATCAGGGCCCCGCCCAGTGTTGGAATCCCCACTAGGTCGCTTGTTCTCAAGAAATCATAAAACATTGGTACTAAAAATAATTTTTCAAATATTTTTATATTTCAGAAAATGTATCAACCTATTCTCCTCAAAAGAATCTGATGTTTCTTAATCTTCTTTTATCTGTGGATCGGTAGATTTCATAATTATATTTGAGAAGATCAAGCATTAAAGTATTTCCAAATCTTTGGCCCTCCAAACTTATTACCCCAAATCTACTTGCCTACTTTTAGTTTTCTTCTTTCCCCCGTCCAACCACACTAGTTTTTCTTCACCACTAAGCAGCCACAGGTGCAGCATTTACTGTAGGCCCGGGCCCCTACTTTCTCTCTGTTCAGATCCTTTCCCTTCCCTCCGCCCCCCATGATGATTAGCTGATAAGTGGCTTCAATGCCCCACTTTTAGCTAGAATTACTTCTTCAGATCACTTTTTTCTGACCTCCCAACACTGACTCAAGTTCGCCTCTTAAATGCTCTCATGACACACAGCATATATCTGAGTGTGTAATTGTGCAGTTATTTGTTTAATGGTTTTGTTCATCTCAATTTCTCCAATTAGACCACAAACCCCATGAGATCCTGTCATGCAGTTGGCACTGCCCATTTGTCACACAAATGAATGACCCTTGCTGTAAAGAAATAATGGACTTGATATATGTATTTGTCCAGTTGTGGATTCCTTTAAACTTTTAAGGTTAACCATTGAGTTAATTAAACCTTTCTTTGTCCTCTGTCAAAACGTTACTGCCAGTGATGCGCTGCCTCCTGAACGCAGCTGAATTCTCCAGGGCATAATGCATCCCTCCCCGCCAGATGAGATGTGCTCCGTGACCTTCTCTTTCCCCCAGTGACTTGGATATTTATTTAGTCATTTATGGTTATTTAAGTGTCAGATCATATTATTCTCTATATTTGCCCCCTAGGACACTGCCAGACATACCTCTGGATCACATCGGGAATGGCATGGCAGCACATTTACAGAAGCACACACAAAAAAATCACATGTGGAAAGCACATTACAAAAACCTAATTTCTACGATTTCTACCACAAAACCATTTCTGCTACAAAACAAAATGACCTCCATAACCAGATTTCAGTCTTAGTGAAGATATTTTTCTTTTCCTGAAACGAAATGAAGCAGCTTATTTAAAAATACAGAGAGAACTAGGATGTATTTGACTTTCTAATATACCGAGTGGGGTAAAAGGTAGATTTACAATTTAAGTGAAACAGAGTTTATTTTTGTATTATGACTCATTAATTATTGTATTATCTTCCATACAAACAATTATAAATGTACTTTTGCTCCACCTTGTATAATATGGTTTTATTGTACCATTATGTAAGCATCAAAGAAATTTATCATAGAATATTAAAAAATAACATATAAAATCTAATAAAAATATATCCATAAATCTTAGCACTTTTCTTTTAGATTATCCATGTGGTTTAAAGTATTCTTAAAAAACAAAATTGATAATACACACAGGATAGTCAACTAGATTTGTTTCTTATCATTGCTGAACTATCCAATAATATAGCAATATAATATGGTAATTGCTTAAATAGACAAAGGCAAATCCGTATGGGCAGCCCATTTTATAAGGACTCATTGTTAAGAATTTGTCTTATAGGGAACTTCTTTAGGAAATGTTCCTGTGAAAATAGGCACAGCCCATAATAGCTTTCCAGGGGACCTCAGAGCGACTCCTCCCACAATTTAGGCCACACCCATCCTGTTACAGATAAAGCAGGGAGAGCTTAAGAGGTTGAGCTGTGACAGCCCTGGGTCAGCGGTCTCTGCTGGCCCTGAGGGGACAGATGGGAGTGGGAGAACAGCCCTGAGGGCCAGCCCTGCCTGGCCCGCTGTTGGTTTTATAATTCAGAACAGCAGGGATGGGGCAGGAACCAGCCAGAACTGACTCATCACTCCATCTAAATATAGTGTTACTGAGCTCCCACTGAACTGGCAAATAATAAAAATGGTAAATAATAACTTTTAAACATTCTATTGTGTGTATTTACTAATGAAGTTTCTGTTACTTTTTAGTTAGAATAAAAAAGACAACTCTTATTTGCAAGTTGACAGGACTGTTTTATATGCTAGTGAATAATTAACTACTTCATATAAAGAAAGTAATTAATAACCCTCTTTTATATGTTTTTAACAAGTGGCCCATACTAAGGGCCACTCTGAGAAAAAATTATAACTATGACTTTATGGTGTGGGCAGGACCTATATTACTACCCCACATTTCCAAGGAGAAATGACGCTCCCCAAAATCAATCTGGCTAAGGTCACACTGATAGCCCACAACATAAATAATAGAGAAACACAGAATGTCTTAAGTGATTATAATACACTTTGTATTATGTAATACATCATCATCAAAATACAAAAAATATTCTGTGAAAACTGTTGGAGAAGGGAAATGTGGTAGGCAGCCTCTGAAGGACCCCCAATAATCCCTCCCACTTGATATTATCTCCTTGAGTTATCCTCTCCCCTTGAGCATGGGGTAGATGCATTGACTCTTACAATGAGCAGCTTACAGCAGAAGTAAGGGGAGGGCACCTCAGAGATTCAGTCATAAAAAGGCTGTGGCTTCCATTGCTCATCCTCCACTCTCCCTTCAGCTCATTCCCTCAGAAGAGCAGGCTGGTTTGCTGTGACATCCTCGGTAGAGGTTCGTGGGACAGAGGTTGCTGAGACTTTGGCCAAGAGCCAGGGAGAAACTGAGGTTCCGAGTCCTACAGCTTGAGGTTCACACTACAGGACTGCTGATTCTGAGGCGCTGAATCCTGCCAACATCCAGGTGATGCAGGAAGCAGATCATTCCCTAGTGGAACCTCAGAGAGAGCAGACAAGTGACAGCTTGATGGACACCAACTAAGAGACCTGCAGCCAGAAGCCTCCTGCTGAATCACACCACCTTCCTGACCTGTAGAAACACTGCAACAGTGCTTGTTATTTTAAGTCATAAGTTTTTATTAATTATGCATCCATGGAGAACTAATACAAGAAATGAACTTGATTCCATATAAACTTATTAAAATAAATATATGAGCACTTAAAAGTACAAAAGATCTTAATTCTTACTATAATGTTATCAAAAACAATGTGTCTGTGTTTTTAAAAATGATCCAAAATGAGCCACTGCTATGATATTTACAGATGTCAGAGGGCCATCAACTATGTACACCTCCTCCATAACAGCCGCAGAGTCTGGAAGGGCGAGCATGACAAGGTTTAAGTCTTCCGGCATTCTAAAAACAAATTTTTTCTTGCTAATAAAGACTTTATTTCATAGCCTAATGTCAATGCATTATTATCCAAACAAAGCATCTGGCTTGTCCATCTTCCTTGCAACGAAGGTGAGAAAAGCAAAGAAGGCCGGAGCAAGGGAGTCCTGAATTCTCGCATTCCCGTCCATGTAACAGTGCTCGTGAGATTTAGTTCCCAAATCTGTGGCAGACAAGAGAATCTGAGAAATCCGTGCATTACAGGCATCTTAAAGGGCTGAGCAGGACGCAATGTCATTTTTGGGGCCAGATTCCTTGGACGTAAGCCTATCTCGAAGCGAGCAGCTGTCCTGGGGACAAGAGCCCATCCTTGTCCTAGTGCCCAGTGCCTAGCATAAGGTTGGGTCCCAGTTGTAAATATTTCACTGAAATGAGGACCTCTGAAAGTGTCCCAGGAGGGATAAACATCTGCTCCGGTTTGCAATACCCAGGCATTCAAAACTAAGGGAAGGGATAGGGCTCACATCAGCAGCCCGGCTTCGTCAGCAGCGTTGATGACCCCCAGGAGGATAATAAAAAACCAAGTGGTAGAGGCAGCGAAGGATAAGAGACAGAGGGCCTTCTGACAGCTTACAAGGAGACTGCCATCTCCTGCCATGGACGAGCCACTGTCGCAGAGCAGCAGACTCAGAATCTGACAGTTGTAGCCACAGATCTGCCAAGACTCTGACCAAGGCAGTCAGTCATGCAAATATTTGTGTTCTGAGTGTGTGTGTGGGGGAATCCAGTATCCAAAGATCTGGAGTAAATATATTGGATCTATTATGGGAGGGAAGCAGATGTATCGGAGGATTACCCATCCTCCAAGGCCATCATAAATGGGGGGATGAAGGGCACATCAGCATTGCTAAAACGTTGAGTGGTGGCTGTCTTCTCCAGGCTAGAGATGATAATAGAAGCAGTCACACACCTGGTCACACTGGTATCAGTTGGTGGCACGGGGTCCCCAAAGTAATAGAAGCCAGGTTTTGATACATAACCTCTGGAGGTTGGAGGCCACAGTTACTCTCCAACCCTGAAATGTAGGAGGAGCAGCCAAGTGGCCCTGACTTGCAAGAAATTGCAGAGATTTTTTTGTTAGTGTATCATGGAGCCAAATGGTACAGTCTTCAAATGTGCTGGGAAGTATCTATACCCAGAAAAAGAGTACCAATTCGGAATCAGGATACTAACAGTGGTCGCTGCCCCCAAATCTCGATCTCTGGCTCAGTTCCTAGATGCTCACCAATGTTTTGGTCCAGAATCCATTGGCTAAGAAGGTGGTCAAGTTCCTAGGAGAAAGGGCCCTGCAGTACTGCAGCAGGCATGTAATGTGCTGATCCCCCCACTCTTTCTCTAAAGTCACATAGATGTTACTAGAGCGACTGAACGTTGGGTAAGAGATAACAGAAGTTTCAAGGGATTGCTCCCCACAGATCCAAAGGGTCTTCACAATGCCCTCTCTCCATTAAAGTTAAGGCTTAGGAGAAAAAGTATTAAGGGGACTTCTTGTTAAAACTGAGCTCACGGAGGACTCATTGGTCATTTCACCAGTCCAGACTATAATTTGGTTTGATATACCTGGCAGTTGGAGAAATCTCCATACTGGGTCCTGGCTGGTGGGGTAGGGACTACCATAGGTGGGGAAGGCACGTGGAAGCCTCTGAAACTGCCGCACACGTTGGCCAAGATAGGGAATTAAAATTGATACTGTATTCCCAAATGGATGGGGCGGATTAGCGCACCATGAAGACCTAAAGCGTGCAGGGTGGTGGCTCCATCCAGATCTCTGTCGTTTACATCTCCAGTCGAGTCCTGCAGGAAGTACGGGGCTCCGGGAGGATGAGTGTGGACTGTCACAGGCCCCTCCATGCACCCAGACTGACCGATGAGGCATCGCTAGAGCAAAGCCATCATCTTCCGTAGACGCCACACAATAATTAATCTGGCACATGCACTGTTCTTAGATTCCAGTTCCAAAACAGAATCCAAAACAACTTTCATCCACGTGGCTGGAAGACATCATTTCCAGCTTCGACTCCAGGCCATGTTAAATCTGCCACCCTCCGTCATGGAGCAGTCTGAAGACATCTTAACGGCCCAGGCATCTTACAAAATATTACACCAATTAGATTCTAACTGATGGCGTCATGGTGATTAGACAGGACAAACTAGAGGTGGTAAGATGCTGGAAGCCTTGGAAAAACACATGTTCTTGAGGGTGGGGGCAAATCCTATGGAAATTCAGGGACCTACGACTTCAGTTTCTTCTGTAGACACCCCGTAGTCAAGGGTGTGCCAGCCCATTCCCTGCAAAGCCAAAGACAGATTCCTCCATATTTCATCCCCTACCACAAAAAAAGGAGCCCAGCTACCCCCAGGTCTCTCTGGCTTATGCTTAGGAACGATGAATCCGACTGATACACGAGATGGCTGGTGGAAGTCTGCCAGCACTACATGTGGTTCCTGCAGCAGGTCCCCATTTCAGTGCGAGCCGCCCCACCCCCTGAGCCACATCACCCGCCAGGCTCTGTGACATCGGAGTTGTCAGTGGTGGCAAAATATGCAAGGTGAAGCAGAAAGGCACGGCCCAGTAGGGGAATCACACACAGACTCCGGGTGTCCTCATTAAAGAATTATATACATTTTGATAAACATATACTTCATGCTTGAGCATAGAGCACCATATGAAATGTGTGCAGAAGCGCCTCCTAGGAGTGGGCTGTTGGTTACACCAAGTAATAGCATAGAATGGGCTCAGAAATAATCCAAATGGTACAACTGGGGGAAAAAGCGTGAGCAGGGACAGAGGGCACAATGAAGCAGCATTAGCAGGAGGCCCAGACCTCCATGTTTTGAAATAGGTGGCATCAGTGATGGGCAAACTCTAGAGTGTCTTCAAGAAGAGAATGGGAGTCCTGGCTGGTGTACCTCAGTGGATTGAGCGAGGGCCTGTGAACCAAATGGTTGCAGGTTCAGTTCCCAGTCAGGGCACATGCCTGGGTTGCAGGTCTGGTCCCCAGTCAGGGGTACTGGAGAGGCAACCACACATGGATGTTTCCCTCCATCTCTTCCCCCTCCCCTCTCTCTAAAAATACATAAAGTCTTTGAAAAAGAAAAAGAAAAAGGGATACAAGAGAGGTCATCAGCTCCTAGGAGGAGAGGCCGTGCAACATGGAGGTTAGTTGGCCATGTGATGGGAGGTAGAGGGAGATGGAAGTGTCTCAGACAGGCCGGTGCAGGATGAAACTTCACTCGAAATTGATCTGAAGTCTAATAGTCACTTACTCAGGTTAAGTGGAAGAAAATAGCCATAGATGTAATGGAGAACCAGCTGCTGGAAAATTGTGGCAGTGATAGTTTAAATGAATGTATTTTATCTAGAAAGTGAAGATGAGTCGCTAGGAATCTCATTAGGTATCATTATTTCATTAGAGACTGTCATCTCCTCCTTTGATATTTCATTCCACCAATATTGAACTATCAATATTTAATGATTTCCACTTAATATATTCTATCACAGAAAATTCCATCTGGGCTTTGTACCCTCCCCCTATTTCAGGGACAATAAAGCACACACTTACTCTAGAAACTAAGGCTATTGCAAAAATATATACTAAAATAGAAATATGTAAATGATACATTACAAAAGGTTTCATTCATGCTCACAGTTTTTCATTTTCTTTTAAAACGTGGCTGTTCCTACACCATCTTATGCTCTTGCACCCTTTTTATCTTCCTCATTGGAGGTTGTAGGGCATATGCTTGCCCATTTTAGGTTGTCGATTTGGCATCATGTGAAACATTCCACAGGTCAAAAGGTGAACCTACCACCAATGAGGGAAAGGGAAAAGCTATTGGACTCTATAGTCCCCAATCGCGTGCTATGTAACGTATTTACAGATGAACTGGGAAAGGGGATTTCAGTCGATACTGGAAAGGAAGGGGTGGGCAGAAATGTGAATATGAGGAATATCGCAAGGAGAAGAAGAGAAATACTGCTTTCAAAATATTAATCACACTCCAGGCTTGTGATAGTTCTGACAATCTGTGATCCATTTAAATAGCCCAAATTCAGTTTCCTAGGGAAGAATCCTCAGTGACAAGTTTCATGTCCTGTTATCATTGTGTGTGTGTGTGTGTTGTATCCTGTATGTTTTCATGAATTAGATTTATAATAAAATGCACAGGCTGAGCTGGAGTGGATATTAATCCACGCCTGGCAGTTTCAAACGTATGTGTGTGCCTAAGAATCTTTTTTTTTTTTCATTGAAACTGCATTAAAATCCTCCCCTGGATGGGCATTAATCAACGAATGGCAGAATTTGTGGAGCAAAAAGAGATCTTACAGACAGTATAGTTTAAGACCTTCATTTCACAGAGAAAAACACCGGAGTCCAAAGAATTTAAGGGAGTTGTACCGGATAGAGAACGCTTGGACCTAACTAAATATCAGTTCAGTGGTATTTATTATCTGGCCATCACATCCTGATTGAGAGCTTAAAGTCTGTCATTCTATGTCCTCATAAACCCAAGCCCCTAGAATATCACCATGTTAGATGAAAAAGAATTTTATATTCAACCACAGAGTCAGCACTTTTCACCCATGGCTGCTCCAAGCATTGCCCTCAGAGATTTTCCCACGTCACGAGTTCTGCCATGACCAGGCATATGTCTCCCTCCTGTGAATGCAGGCCTATGACCTGGGTCCCTCTGTCCCTAGCCCCGCCCCAAAGACCTGAATGTTGAGGAGAGCAAAGCACAGAGCCAGTCATGTTCCCCAGAATTTACCGTCTGTCAAACCCACTGTTGAAAGGGCCAGTTTGCCAGGGGTGAAGGTTCCAGAACCCCTGCTTTAAAGCGTCAGGTGTCATTAAGGTGCAAAACTGAGAGTCTTCTCAGGGAAGTCTCCAGGTTGTGATGGAGGGCTAGCTTCCTGCCTCTCAGGCCCTCCCAGGTTTCCACAAGATAGCCCATGGCATTTAACAAATCTCTGCTTTGCTTCTCTGCTGTTTGTGACCGAGATCAGTGAGACATACAGTGAGTACCGTTTTTGTTTTTGTTTTTAATTTCTACTATGAGACGACTGTGGCCCACGCGGCGGAGGTTAAAATGTGTAAAGGTAGTTCCGTGCTCCTGGGAGCAAACACAGGGCTGGAAAGACTAGCAATTAGGTAGATCATGTTAAGGTCTGTAATAATTGTGGAAAACAACTCAAAAATGCCATAAAAGTTTAGAGAAGGGAGATCACATTGCCATTGGTGGTGATAATTAAAATTTCATGTGACATTACAGACCTCCGGAATTTTCACGTAGAGTGCAGACCTGCGGTCTGCACCAGCAGAGGTCAGAATACTTACAGCTGTGTTGGGGCTCAGGAATTTGCATTTCTATTAAGACGCCAGCTGATATTGATAAAGCTGGGACCCTAACTCCGCCTATTAAAAAACAAAAGATGTACAAATGGAAGGAAGAACTCACTGCACAGTTTTACCAAAAAAAAAAAGACATACCAATGGCTAATAGGCATGTGAAAAGATGCTCAGCATCACTAGTCAGCAGGAGAATGCAAATCCAGGTCAGAATGGCTATTCTGAATGGTCAAGAAGACAAGTGTTGGCGAGGACGTGGAGAAAAGGGAACCCTCATGCTCTGTTGATAGGAATGTGAGCTGGTGTGGCCACAACGAAAAATAGGATGGAGCTTCCTCGGAAAACTAAAAAATAGATCTGCAGTGTGATCCAGCAATTCCACTTCTGCGTATCTGCCCAAAGGGAATGAAAACGAGATATTGAAGAGATGCCTGCACTCGAATGTTTGTTACAGCTTTGTTCACCGTAGCCCACGGAGGGAGGCCACCTGGGTGTCCATCGATGGGTGGCTGGAGACGTTGGCATGTTAATCAGCCGTGAGAAAGAAGGAAATCCTGGCACGTGCGACCACGTGGATGGACCTTGAGGGCGTTATGCTAAGTGACGTAAGTCAGACAGAAAAAGACAAGTACGGTAGCCTATCACTTATATGTGGAATCTTCAAGAGCCAAACTGGTAAAACAGAGAGTGAGATGGTGGGTACTAGAGGTGGGAACGGGGGAAATAAGAGACGTGAAGGCCACACACTTGCAGCTAGTGGTAAAGAAGAACTGGAAACCCAACGCAAAGTGCATTTAACGTAGACATCAACACTGTAGTATGATGTTCACACTTGCTAAGAGACTGGAACTTGATTATTCCAATGACAAAAAGAACGGATGATCACGTGATGTGATGGAAGTGCTAACCATCACTACAGGGGTGATCACATCACTATATAAACGTATCAGATCAGAACGTCATACACCCTAAACTAACACAATGCTGTGTGTCAAATACAGTCCAGTAGAACTGTGTATGAAGAAAAATATTTAAATAAAAATAAACTAAATTAAACAAAAACAAGGTCATAAAAAGTTAAGGAAGAATAGAATCTTTAGAAATCATTCTTCTCAATTTTTTCCAAGTTTTCTTTGATTACCGTGGGCTTTATTGTCCCTTTGCTTATCTCTTTTCTAAACATCACAGGATTTTAAGTTTTCAACTGTGACATGGTATTACCCAAATGATACTGCATATCTCATGAAAACCTGGGAGGGCCCTGGAGCCACGGGTCACAACGTGAAGGAGTAACCAGTGGCCCGGCGGATGGAATCAGGACCGTCGGGGCAGTGCTGTGCTTATAAAATAACCACATCCTATCTGTTTCTACACTTCTCTTTGCTAACCTCGATGCCCGTCCAAATTCCAATCACCTTCCACCAGGTCAGCCAGCAGAGGCCGCAGGACGGGGGCACGAGAAACAAGCCTCAGATCTCAGCGGCTCTGTTTTTGAATGAGGCTTTTCTCCTCCACGCTGCAAGTTTAATGAGGGCATGGCTTCGCCTGGACGTCATCCTTTCGGAGTGGACGGGGTGGGGGACAGCCCCTCCGTGAAATGGCGGAGTGGATGAGCAGCAGCAAAACATGCCCTGATTCTCAAATGTTCTACGAATAAGGCTTTGTTTTTTTAAATCTTGTTTGTAAGGGAACTGAGTCACAGCGCGGCTCTCACTTCGCTGGCCTGGGCCGTGGAATCTTACCAGAATCCATTCTGTAGCCCATAGTCATATTCTGTAGGTATGACGACAGCTGCTTAGTTCTTGCCCAGAGCACGTCAAGCTCCCTCCTGTAGGGTTAGGAGGGCGCAGCGTCTCCGAGGCCTTCACACTGCGGCTCGCCGCCCGCCCCCCTCTGCGGCCTGAGACGCCCTCCCCAGAACCTGTGCTTCATTTGTGTTGTGGACGCTCCTCAAATGTACTTTGTTTTTCTGCTCTAACTCGGTTTCTTCACTTGCATAGTCTGGAAACCTGAATTCGGGCTTAATTAGCACTGAGCGAGTGGTGATGATATGTCAGAAGAAATATTTGTACAGTAATTATTTTGCTCTCATATCTAGTTATCCAACTGCTAACCACTCTTGAATCTTTATTTTAAAAGATACCTCCCCCAAGAAGTTTTCCCTGATGTCCCCAATTCGTTGTGATGGTTAGCATGCGATGTTAAACCTTCCTTTTAGCATAACATGTACTCTGCCTTTTATTATAAATACCAGATACCTTTCTAATCTTCAGATAAAAAAATACACGTTTTCAGCGGGGGCGTGTCAGGAGTGGAACTGCTTTTAAGTCACCTTCTGGTCAGCACTGTGTAAATAATAGTATTTATTAAATAAATGTTTAAATGCTTTGTTAAAAAAGTATGCATAACAGCACCTGGACATCAACCGATGATATATTTCACCTTGGAAATAATTTTCTTTTAAAATTTTATCACTTGGGGATCCCTTCAGGTACTGTGACAGGGTGCACATAAACATCTTTCCACTGTAATCGAACATGTAAGCTAAAAAATACAATTCTGAGCAGAAACACACACACAGTAGCGCTAACAATGTCTAATTTTCATGTTAATTCAGGTTTTGGAGTTAGCTTGGGACAGTAGAGGACAGGGGTATATTTAGCATAGCTCTTCCAGTTTTGGTGAGACGGACTGTCCTTTGGAGCCCTTCGGAAAAAAAAAACATCTTCATTTGTGTTCCAAAGGAGTGCTCAGCTACCAGAGAGGAAATTATTTCAACTCAGCGTCACACTTATTCATGACTTTCCGGTTAGAGCATAAAGCAAAAATGGCCACAGAGGATGTTATTTTACTGCCCATAAGAAACTCCTCTGTGTTTCTGAGGGTTATATTTTCCCCCTGGTGCGTTTTAGGCGTCCTTCACCACTTAGCCGGCTTTGCGCTGCTCATTCCCAGCACCGGCCAGCCCCCTCTTTCCCGCACTTATTACTGAGGTCACCACTGGTAATAGCGGTCAGATTAATACAAAATTCTCATGTGTGTCATAGAACGAATGAGATAGACTCACAGTCTGAGGGTCACGCTGTTCCAGAACCGATGGTGTGATTGATAGTTCCTCCCTAACGTGTGATATCTGTATTTGCAGAAGGAACATTTTTCAGTTTCTACTGGATCAAGCCCTCCTGTCAAGGAGACTTGGATGACATCGCACACCTCATGCAAAATTTTATATTCTCCTAAGGAATAGCATTGCATTTTTGATATATTATTTTGTAGCATTAACCTAAAACAAAGTGAATTGACAATGATTCGTTTTATACCATGTAGATAAGCTTGTATACAGAAACTGCGGATGGGTGGTGGGTCCCTGCTAACCCTGTTATGCAGCACCCACCAGGGATAAACAATGACCCTTACCAAACCAAGGACAGCCATGCTAGAATTGGGGCTGGAGCCGTGCTTATAGATGAGATGGAACAGGGAGAAGCGTGCTGTCAGGGATGTGGAAGTCACTCACACACACACACACACTCTCACCCCTACCCTTCTCTCCTCACTTTATCCACACTGATGTTTTCTTTCCACGTACACTGGACATGGCCGCTGGGTTTGGGAGTGGTCACCTCTCCCAAGCAGGCTTCTGACTTGTTTACATGGAGATGGAGATGGAGAAAAGAAATGTGCAGATCCTCTCTGGGGATGGAAAACATAAGAGGTAAAATTGGACCATTCTCTGTGTTTCCAACCAGGTTAACTAAGCCAGGAAGCTGGGAGAAAGAATAAAACCCACTAGCAAAAAGCCGAGAGAAGCAACAGGTCAGTTTCTGGCAGCATCTGAGTTGCTGGATCCCCCTGTTCTCAAGGATTAGCTGCACTATTTTCTTCGCGTGCCTTGTTTGTGAGCTATGCTACGAATTATACGCGCTAATAAATTTCCCTTTGTCAAGCTCGCTAGATAGAGACCAATTACTCACACAAACGAAAGAGCCTTTGCACCAAACAAAACAGTGAGACTGGAGGAACTGGGAGCTGAAGAAATAGCACTGGTTTTGCCCTGATGCTAAAGAATCAGCTAGACCAGATCGACCATAGAGAGAAATAGAGTAGAGAGAAAGGGTCGTGTGAGGGTTTGCATTGCTCTTACTGATACTCCCCCTCCCTTTGAGGGTAAGCTATTGAGCTCACCCCATAGTTTCAGCCAAAGGGACGTGAGAGGATATGTTCCGACCCCAGATTTTGACTTGCCCTCTTTGGTTTCTTGGATCCACCCATAATGAGAAGGTTATGCTTTATTTGTCCTTCTGGCCCATGACCGATGTGAAAACAAGTGAACCCAACCTGAACTCAACCTACAAGCTGAAGCAGAGCCACCCCAACCAACACACAGGCCGGTAGTGAGAAAAATAAATACTGGCTGTTGTAAGCTACTGAGTTTGGAGCCAGTGGGTTACACAACACTTACTTCGGTAATAGCTGCCTGATGAACATGAGTAATGAGGCATCGGAATTAAAGGCAAAGCAAGTACAGGAATGATTGGGGAGACAACAGAAGGTGAAATAAAGGAGAAGGTGAGCAGCAAGGGAAACAAGAAAGAATTGCAAATAAAAAAATCAAATGAGGCTGGTTGAAATAGGACAAGTAGTAGAGAGGAAGAAAAGAAGCTGAGCTGAAACGTAGAGGAGATAGAAGAAGCAGGCAGATTACAAGACACAGCAAAGCAAGATGGTATGGGATGTGTAGCAGAGATGGTAGAGTCATAGGAACAGAGGGGAGAATGGCAGTCAGAGAGGACAGTACTGGAGAAAGCACTTTAGAAACAGCACGAATTAAATGCAGACATGAAGGGGTATGGGAAGCACATGACAGCGAGAGAAGCACAGGAAAGGGAAAAATTGGGACAGATGAGCATCAGGTAATTTGATTGCAATTACCTAATTACCTTTTACTTGTTAGGATTTTGTCTGATAAAATTATCTTCAAATCACACCTACAGTGAATACCCTGAGGGTTTTCAGAAAATTTCTGTCTCACACACAACAGGCTAAATAATAATAGAATGTGAAGACTTTTGTGAGAACACTCAAAACATTGGTCTAATAATTATGGAAACTTGAGTTGAAATTTCAATGCCCTGGCTGATGTGGCTCAGTGGATTGAGAGCAGGCCTGTGAACCAAAGAGTCACCAGTTCAATTCCCAGTCAGGGCACATGCCTGGGTTGCAGGCCAGGTCCCCATTAGGGGGCACACAAGAGGCAACCACACATTGATGTTTCTCTCCCTCTCTTTCTCCCTCCCTTCCCCTCTCTAAAAATAAATAAATAAAATCTTTTTTAAAAATTGCAAAATGTCAGCTTGCAAATGAGATTTTCTCTACTGAAGGCATTTTCCTACTAAAAGGGAAAAAATTAAGGAATGAAAGAAGGGAGGAAGGAAGGGGAAGAAACCGAGTTTCTGGTTTATGGTCAAAGAGGCCCATAGTGACTCGTAAACCCTGGGACCGAAGGTCACTTTGTATTGATGTGAAAGGCTAACTTTGACTGAAGACTTATTAAGCTCATCTCTGTAAACAGAATAGAGAAGTGAAGCTGATAATAGTTCTCCTCATTGCTGCCTTAATAAGAAAATCATCCGTACTTAGTCCTGATGGAACTATTCTGAGAAAAGGAATCAGTGAAAAGCTTCTCCCATTTGGATGGGCAAGAATCTGTCCACGGAAGTTGGCCATGGTCGTGATTTTTAACCAGAACACAACAATGGACTCTGGGAGCACCTGTGACAGTCACTCCGAATGCATGAGGCTCTAAGCAAAGTTTAATGATCTTGCCTTTCATGGTGTCAAAAGGATGGGACTACAGTGCAGATCTGGAGTGCAGGAAAACCTAGCAACTTTACACCGTATGTTACAGCTATCGAAAAGGAAGCGTGCCCCGGGCTAGAAGAATCGGTTAGGGCAACTGCAGGGAAAGAGCTATTTTGGTCCACGAATCTACTACCTAGGCTGCATTTCTCACTGAAATCTGTTCAGAAGCACTTTGTGTGAAGAGACCATGTAAATGGTTTAAGAGAATTGAAAGAGGATATAAATTATGTATTTGCTTTAAAATTATGTTCTATATCAATCATATTTCCTGATTCTCTAGGAAAATAATTGAATATTTTGAACATATTAGGGTATTTTATATTAAAGGGTTTAATTTAAGGATACTGTAAAGATGATGTTTTTCTCTACTTAATTTGATAGATATTGCATTAAAATTTTTTTCAAAAAAATTATGGGAGTAAAACCCAAAAGAAGATTTAGCGTGTAACCTCTATTTGAATATAAGATATTTTCCCTTCAAAAAATATGTAAATTGAAGCTTTGTTTTCTTAAAAATTTATATATTTTAGAAGAAGATGACATAGCCATCACTGTGCCTAACACTACAATTGAATCTTTCATCACCACCTGGCATAGTATGGTTGGCAGATATTAAGCCACAAGTAATTAAACTTGATTGCATATAATTCAAGCAGCAGTCAGAGCATTAATATTTAACTTTGTAATGAAAACAAATCAGAAAAAACTCAAAATCAGTTTAGTATAATGACTAATGCTTAGTAAACACACAATAAATAGTTATCCCAGAACTAAAAAATCTCCACCAGATGATATATCATGTGGAGAAATAACCCATTGATGTATTTATGAAGATAATAAAAATCCAAAGAAGAATAAATAAACTCTCGGTCAAACTGTGATAGGAAAATAGAAAATTTTAGCCAATTTCAATTATGTTTGAAACAATACAAATATCTCAGTGGTTAAATGAAAAAAATACAGCACTTCTCTAATTAAAATGCAAAATCTTTAAGTAATAGTTTAAAAGATTATTGAAATGTTTTTGCTTTAATGCCTACAACAATGCCTATTAGCATGCATTTTGACAGCTATGACTAATTGTAGCTACTTAGTGTGTATAAAGCAGGTGGTCCATGCATGAGTCAACTATGATCTCTGTCAGAATGCAAATGTGTTGAGGCATTTCTACTGGGTCAGCAGGTAGTTAATTCTGAGGAGATTAAAGTGCCTACAGTGGAAATAATCCTAAAGCGAAAGTGATCCTGATATATAAGCTTCAGAAAACAGTAATTAAAATGTGGGAGAGATGATGTTCTCTGTACAGCCTGTCTTGCTGGCGTGCACTTGAGTCCTAAAGAGAGAGACGCTTAAAAGTGAAAACTGAATGGAACCGATGACTTCTTTTCCCATAGCAATATTCCATGTGCCAGGTCTACAAAACAGCAAATTGTGTGAGCAACGCTGAGAGTACAGCACAATCGGGGTGCCAGAGGCACTAACGTGAGTCAGTTCTGGGGCCAGAGACGTCAACAGCTGTTGAGACAGCGAAATACTCGGTGCTCACAGAGGCATCAAATGCTCAGTGCCCTGGGGCGTTGAGCAGAGCATAGTAGGAGTGCACATCGCCACACAATTGAAAACCTGGAAAACCTTAGCAGACGGTGGGGATGTGAGGGCTTCTTTCTGAGCATTCCCGAGACATTCTCGGGACATGTAAATATGAGTGGGAGGGACCATAAAGTCGGGTGCATCAATGAGTATGATAAGCCTGAGATTTTACACTATTTCTAAGCTAACAAGCTAGTCATTGTGTTCATTTCACCAGGAGAGATGGCCACTACTATCCCCAAGCTCACTTGATCTTTTGAGCTGGGATTAGCTGTAGTAATTATTATCCAAACCAAGACACCTCTGAGAGTGAAAAGGGTGATACTACACTTATGCTAAGGAGAGAAGTATAAATCAGGTAGGACTTTCCTTGGAAATGTGCTACATATGTTCATCCTACATATACCTTATACTAAAGAAACAGAAACTCTCTAGCCCAGCATCCTCCTATGAACGTTTTCTGAAACTCGTAATGGGTTAATGTGGATTATGTGCATATCTTGGAGACAATTACCATGGCCGAGAGAATGGAGTGTCGTGATTGGATAATCTGCTTCCCTCCTCCTCTCCTTTTCTAACTCTATGCGTCTCTCACAGCATCTGACATGCTTCTCATTAAGACCCATCACCCCTTCCTTCCACCTTGCTACAACCTGTCCCTGCCTCTGTCTTTGAAGGGAGAATCTTATCTCTAGAGAGGAACATTTATAATACATACCCCCTGATGGAATACTATAAGTTATTATTAGGAAAGACCTTCATGCCAGCAGTGAGTGTAAACAGGATTAAGGTGTCAGAAATCTCCATTCTGACACACACACAAGCACACACATTTGTATTGGGTCTATTGAGTTCAGACCTTAATTCAGATCATTTTATTGAACTGATTTATTTGTGTGGATACAGCCAAAAACAAGCATTGATTCGCAAGTGATTTACTTTCTGTAAGTCAATGTAATGGATTAAATAAACCCACTAACTGAAATGGAGCTTGGTAATATTACCATGTTGTTTAAGATAAATGAGAGTGGTGATCATAATAATTTATCAGTTGCTACGTTCATCCAAAGTAGTAATCAGGTCACTGAAAACATGTTTCTTATACACAGTACACAGTTTTTCCATTCTTGACCTTGTGATTACACCGTTTTCTTGCTCAAAATGCAGAAAGCCACCTTCCCGCTACCTAAGAAGGAAAGATTCGTGCCAGCTAAATTGGAGATAAGTCAGCCAATCATAATCTGAGCATTTTAAGAGTCCATTATTACAAGGAAATATCTATCTGTACCATGGCAAAATACTTTATTTACTTTCAAGATATTCTTTAAGATCTCTGTTGGTCGAAATAAATCTCCTATTAACCCGAGTTAGGAAGTGGTCTTTGACAGAACATTTTGTCGAGGACTGACGTTGATTCTTTAAGTGATTGGCAGAATTCACAAGTGAAGTCATCTGGCCCGGGCCACTTGGTGTGTGTGTGTGTGTGTGTGTGCATGTGTGTGTGTGAAAAATGGTTTTGATTATTCTAACTCAAAAATTTTACTTCCTATAGGCCTATATTATTTAAAAACTTTGCAGGGGGCGTAAACTTCAGTCTGTGCCTTCCTAGAAAGTTGCCCAGTCCCTCTAGATGGTCTACTTTGTTGGCATATGGTTTGTCGTCGCCATGCCTTTAATTTTTTAAGTATTTCTGTTAGGTTGCTAGTAATATTCACTATTCCGTTCTAGATTTAGTGATCGTATCTTTCTTTTGTGTTTGGTCAGTCTAGCAAAAGGTTTGTCAATTTTGTTGATCCATTTTTAAAAAATGAATTTTTGGTTTTGTTGATTTTGTCTACTGTTCTTCTATTCCTTATTTATTTTCTCTTAACATTTATTATTTTCTTCTGCTTGCTTTGGGCTTAGTTTGCTCTTTTTTGTATGTATAGTTTCTCAAGAAGAAAAGCAAAGTTACCGATTTGAAATCTGGTTGAGGGGCATCACTGTGCCATTGCTAGAAGCTGTTTTGCTGTTGTTCTTGTTGTATTTAATTACACAGAAGAGAGACACCTTCTTCATTCACCAACATATGCATTGGAGCGTCACATAAGTATGTAACCTTTTTAAAGTGATTTGAGTTTATTATCCTTGAAAGAGCAGAATCATTAAATTAAAGATGTTGGGGACTTAAATGAGGCTTTGTGAAATACAAGAGCTCATCCTGGGAGTAAGAAGGAAACAGAGACTTGCAAGCAGAAGCTAAGTTGCAATTTAAAGGTTTCTTCTTAATGAAAAGGAGCTTTTATAGCATCATGTACAGGGCGTTTTCATGGTGAGGACACGGGTAGTAACATACTTCTCACTGCGGAGTAACAACCGGGCCGCTCTCCAGCGTGCAAAGAATGGGTCCAATAATGGGGATCAGACGTCTCAAGCCAGAGTATGCAAGGTCAGATATGAGTCTGAAAACTAAGTAACCTGGGACCCACGTGATGAACACACACACACACACACACACACACACACTTGTCCATAGAATAGAATGGTCCTATTCTGGGGAGGAACATTCTTCTGTGCCCACCTACAACTGCCAGCAGATGCCACAGCCAGATGGCCAAGGACTTGGATGTTATTAACTTGCACTCAGGTGGTTATATTTCTTTAAAAGTGTTCTATAGTCAGTCTCTTGTCCTGTTTCACTCAGTAATGAGTAGGCAGTTAAATACTCCACACTATTATTTTAATGAAGAGTGCACTTTAATGACAAATGAAGAGATAAATGATTAGCTTTCTGATGCTTTGGTGTAATTAAAGCAACTCTGTCCAAGCCTTCAAACCTTAACTCCTGTCCCCCACCTTGCTAAACCAAATTTATTAAGAAATAGCAAACACTGATTCCTGACTATCTCAACAAAATGGTTTTGTTTGCTGCATTCTCTGGTACAAAAAAGTAAAAAAAGTTTAGATTTGAAATGCATGGAAACATTTGGGAAAGACAATGTTAAGGTGATTACGTACAAAGAGAGGTTTCAGCAATATTAAGAATAAATGCTTGCAATAGAAACCCAATAAGGTTACTTTTCCAGCGTGTCTTTTACTTTGCCTATATGCCTTTTGCATAAGACACATCGAAGTAACACTCCAAGGGAAACTTGAAGCATTCTTTCAACAAACTCGACACTGGCAGTGAAGAAGAGACAAAGGCACAGCGATTAGAGATGGCCTCTCATTGCGAAGAAACAGACTTATTAAAGAAATGGCCATCAGAAAGAAAGAATTGGGTGTTGCCATTACACTCGATGCCAAAGGCGGTGCAGTCTGCTGTAGGGAGGGGGTCTGGGGCTCAGATTCCGTGGGTGCCTGCCGGTGGCTGTCCGCTCCCACAGGACTCTCGGTCTGTTGAAGTGCGCACACTGCCTTAACCACCGTGTCAGGATGCAAATGGGGACTTAAAAAGCAGGCTGCCACTCGCCACTTAGTCAATGCATCCCACACATCCCAAATATGTTTCCACAGTCACACAGCAACCTGAAAACCGGGACTGGCTTTTTTCTCCCCAAGTAATGCAATTCTTTGTTAAGGGATTACTACAAATGCAGTGTAAACACATTTATCTCGGGGTCCATGAAGCTCAACGAATTTCAAGAATGATAAATTTTAAAAGATTCCTATCTAGACATGTCAGTCAAAATGCTGAAAGCTAAGGACAAAAGAAAGTCTTAAAAGCAACATGAGAAAAGGAACTTGTCGTGTACAAGGGAATACCCATGAGATTCATCATTGATTTCTCATCAGAAACACTAGAGGCCAGAAGGCAGTGGGACGACCTCGTCACAGCCTTTAAAGAGATGCCAATCAAGAATCCTATATACAGAAATTTGTTGCTCATATATTTCTCACTGTGGGTGATTAATCAAAGTCACTTAATACGAACATTCATGGTCCTGAAAATTCTCAGTGTTTCATGGAAAGAAAAGAAAGTTTGACTATAATCAAATACTGTACACTTAAACATAGTGTTATTTCTTTCTTATAAAAACTTTTTAATTAATTTTTGAGTGCAGCTTAACCAAAAACACATAGCTGAGGTCTCATGAAACTTCTAACATTCTAAATTCTATGCTGTTTTCAAAACTCCTTCATGTAAGAAAAAAGTAAAATAAAATTCTCATTTAAAGTAAGCTCATCAGACTTCTATTACATCACATAAATATAAATTTTGGAATATAATAGCAATACTACTATACTATTAAATATTGTATATCTATGAAAAGAGAAATATTCACGAAATACGAAAAGTCACATACTACCTTAAAAACCAAGTTAGTTAAAATGTTCGGGTCATATTCTCATTTCTTTTTGCAATAACTAGCCTCACCAGGATATCCTCTACAACAGAGCAAACTTTGAAGTCCACAAAATTTGATTCGACGTTGGCATATCAACCTGACTTCAAAGGGATTTACGCTGCTCGAGAATTTCACCAAGTTCAAGACAGAAACCTCCTGTGAAGTCTAACTTCAGAGCACCTGGTACCTGCAACCAAATGAGATACAACTGAGTGTCCAAAACAGGGATTGGAAAGCACAGCACAGTCCACCTGGAGCGTCTCTTTTTAATTTCCTGCTTGGAAATTAAATAGATGTGGCAATAGAAAAACTAAGAGCCCGAAGTTCAATATTTTGGAGATAAACTTTGCTGAAGCAAAGTATATTTAATACTAGGTGAGAAACATTGGCATAAACTTGTCTTATCCTGCCTGTTCATGTACACAGGACTGATCTAGAAGCCTCATTTCTACCTTACAACCAAGACGTGCCTGAAAACTCCACTTATTTTCCATAATCATGCATGTGGGAACTTGACTTCATTTAACACTTAAACTTGAGCTTAAAAATTACTTTAATTACTTTCAGTATGTCTTGCACTTTATCTTTTCTCATTCTAGTGGTCTACTCCCCACTCCCCCTTCCCACTCCATTGTAGTGATGTTAACGTTTACAAGTATAGACATGTTACTTATCCTTAAATGCACATTCACATTTATTTCACAGTAAAGAATTTTTAAACAAAAACAAATAATAAAAATGTAATAGAAAATAAACTGGATTAATAATGTATTCCCCATTTCCCTAAGCTAATAATGTATCCTGTAATTATATAAGTATTATGATTTACCTAGACATATATTTTTCTCTATACACTATAAGTCACAGAGTCAGTGTGCAAGAAAATGTGGGACAATACTTATAGTCTATTTTTAGTTTATGATGGAAAAATACTGCTTTCCTAAGGCCAGCCACAATGGCAGTCTCTGCACAAGGAAACGCCATTTTGGTAAACCCCAAAAACACGCTAGACCCTCAGCGTGGCACTGACACCCGCTGATGGTGCTTTTAGTTTTCTGTGGTTTCCATAACATCATATCCTAACACTTCCGGAACTCAAGGAGCTATTCATGTTAAATCACCTTAGGGGACTCCTTAGGAATTTTAGGGAAAAAAGCTGTCAACTAGATCCATCAAACTGGACACACATACATAGGCAATGACCTGGAACTGGCCCGGTTTTGAGCGATACATGCTGACGACGGACTTGTCTGGGACCGCTCTCTGGGATGCTCACTCTGCAAATTTAAGTCCATCTTCTTCAGTGGGCAGGCAGAAGGATGAACACAAATTAAATGCCATGAATACGATAGCAGAAGTGTAGGAAGGGAGGCGATTGTACCTGCTCACCACTAACCTCATAAAACATATTAGTATTATGAAAGATTTCTCACTAAAATAATGCTGAAGCCCCATGGGTGCAAATGCATTGCAAGATGGAAAAATCCAGTTTAGTCATACCCGTTAACTTTTAAAAGTGAAAAAAAACCCTAACTTCAAAATATGAACTAATTAGGTAGCTGGTTGTTGAATGTCCGGGACTTTGTTGAAAATAAAAGAGAAGGGTGTTTTTGATTAAAAATGGCAGCAAAGGTTTGCCCTTCCTCCTATCAAGAAATGCCACCTACTGCCCTGGCTGGTGTAGCTTAGTGGATTAAGCACGGGCCTGTGAACCAAGAGATCGCGGTTCGATTCCCAGCCAGGGCACATGCCTGGGTTGCAGGCCAGTTCCCAGCAGGGAATGCACAGGAAGCAACCATACATTGATATTTCTCTCCCTCTCTCCTTCCCTTCCCCTCTGAAGATAAATAAATAAAATCTTTAAAAAAAAAAAGAAATGCCGCCTACTTCTTTATTTCTCTTGGGCTGGAGCTATTGCTTGCTGTGACGCACAGAACCTGCCGGAAGTGCCGCTGTGTCACTTCTGAAGCTGCACCTGACGAGGTCTGTGGTTTCCACTTGCCACCCTTGAAACACTGTTCTGAAATCTAACTCTCATTCTATGAAAAACCCAAGCTGGTGGGAGAGGTCCCCTCTGCGAATAGAGAAAGAGACACACTACTGTCCCTGAAGCTCTAGGGAGAGGCCACACAGATGAAACCTACAGCACCTTGCCCGACAGACAGCCTCATCCGAGTTCCCAGCCACCAGCAGACGGTCACGTGCATGTCAGCAAGCTGGGATACCCCCACCTCTAGGCAGCTTCCCTGCGGTTTCAGTTGCTGTCAAGGCAGAACAGAAGGTCCCCCCACATATGCTCAGACAAGCCACAAAACCGAGAACTACCATAAATGGCTATGGTTGGCTTAAATTTTGAGGTTTGCCATACAGCAACAGATAATCAAGAGAGGAAGCATGTTCTGTATGACCTCCGGGTCAGAGTGTACGATTTCTGTGATTACAATGGCAGCTTTCAAGTAGCCTCTATTATGCTGCAGCGTCAATTTCATTTTGCCTCAACCTTAAAGCATTTTTCATAAAGCTTTCAACAACAGTTTTCTAATATAAAACACATTGTTCAAGTTAATTTATTTCAGTTCAAAAATATCAGTTAAATTTCGTGTTTACCACTCAGTTGGGTAAAATAAGAAACAATAAAAATATTGTAGGACATAACCTTTGTCATTCAGAGTTTCATTACTGTTATAGAGACAAGGATATGCTGTATGTTTATTTAAAAACAATTATGAAACAGTAAGAAAAAGACTGCCAGTAACTATAAGAAGAAACGCAGAAATTTAAGTGGCACTAACAAGTTTCTGGATGGAGAAAACAAGTGTTTGGGGTTCAGACCTGTGGAGAACTTGAACAGTGAGAAGAGAAATGAAGGTGCCCCAGAGAGTGAGTGAACCACACGCAGAGACGGGACAACGGTCATGGCCACGGGAGCCAGCAAGGAGGTCAAGTTCACCAAAGCCGAGTGTCAAAGTCAGCAAACGGTAGGAAAACATAACCCAAAATAAAACTGATTCATGTTTTTCAAACATGCAATTTGATGTGTTTAAATAGCATTTGTTCTTGAGTAAGTATTTTTTTGAACTTCCCTGGGAAGAAAGGTGGCCGTTGGCCATATCCGCACACCCTCTGGCCTATGAGTGAGCTTGCTCGATTTTGCTTTAAAATGCAGGAAGCGTGCATTTCATCATTTCATACAAGTCTGAGTTTGCAATGGCATAGATTCCTGACGGCAGAAATGGAGATTGCTGGTTAGAAATGTGTAAAAGTGAAGCCGGTAAGTGAAGCACATGATGAAACACAAATTTGCTGAAACGGTGTTACAAAGTTTCCCCCTTGCTTTTTAACTTCGTTCCTTAGGCCCTTGACTGAAGACTACTTAGCCTCCACCTGGAGAAACCATCCTTTGGTGCTTTGTGGCAAAGCACAGGGACCACGCGTGAGCGCTGGACGAGGACGTAGGCATTCATTAGCCAACCAGATTACCACCCGCGCTCCGAAATAGGGAAGATGTTGCCCTTAAATTGTCCTTCCATGCTGTGGCAGAGCCATCACTCTGGTTCCTGGCAGAGAATTCCTGCTACTCCAGGAAAATACAATTAGGATCTGCATAGGGACATTTGTACTGAGTGAGAGGCAAGCCAACTGGTTTGTTACATAAGCAGAGATTTGACTTCAGTCAGTGGGATGCATACTCTCTATTTGCTATTTAATACTCTTTTAACAATTTGAAAAATATATTAAGACTCCATGTTATCTCAGTCAAAGCTGCAAGTGTTCTTATTTTCTCGGTAAGAAATGACCTCATTAATAATCTTTTTACCCATCATTAGTTTACAGCCACTGCTGGTGTGGTAGGTGTCGAGGCACAAAAGTTAAATGTGGTCTGTACGCATTAGACCTATTATTTCTTTTTTTAATCCTCACCCAATGATAAATTTCTTAATTTTTAGAGGGAGAGAGGAAGGGAGAGAGAGAAACATTGATCAATTGCCTCCAGTATGTACCCAGACTGGGATTGAACCAGCAACCTAGGTACACGCCCTGACTGGGAATCAAACCTGCTACCTTTCTGGCATGCAGGATGGTACTTCAACCCACTGAGCCACCTGGCCATGCCTCAGCAGTATCATTTCTAATAGTTTAGCACCATCTCAAATCAGTGATGAGATATTAGCACAAGTCACTATTTGATGCAAAAAAATGCAAGCGCACAATTTCTTAGGTTGTCAGAACCCTGTAAAAATCATATTCATATGGTTCGTATTGAGAGGTTGCTTCCTATATACACTTATTCTTTAATTCAATGCACATTTACTGAGTCATTATTTACCAAACATAGTGCTTAACACTGAAAGTATAAAGAAGAATAAGTTCTTATATTCAAGGAACTTTAATGGTCTAGTAAAAAATGCAGTCATGCCAACAAACACAGGGAACAGGATATCAAAGTGTAACAGTTCAATGCTTTGCACAGAAAATAAGTGGGCATTGCTGCTCTGGAGGAGTCAGAAGAAGCTTGATAAGAAGGTGATACTAGATCTGAGTTTTGAAAGCTGAACACGTATTCAGAGGCAAATAAGCATGATGGATGGGTCGAATCCCAAGACATGTTGCTATCAGGTTTGAAAAGGCTTTCCTAAGACATAAAGTTTAAAAACTGTTGCTCGTAAACCTGAACACGAATGTGCCAACACGTACAAATGTCTGCATCTCATTGGCTGTCAGGTCATCGCTCCAAACAGGAAGGAAACCAGAAAGAGGCTCGTGTTCTTGTTTGTGGGTGTCACTAAATATATTGAATTTAGTAATTAAAACATCTTTAGAGATTCACAGATGTGACCCATGGAGTCAGATGTGCCTTGCCAGTTTGCTTTTTCCTTCAGGATCTTGATGTAATATCACTCCTACTTTTTAAGAGAATAATTACATTCCTGAACATAAACCCATTGCCTTCACCACATTTGAATGTTGGTGAAATAGTGATAAAGACACCCACTTCCAAAAATACTTGGGAAAATTTTTAGGAAGACACTTATAGACCTGATTTTAAGGGAAGAAATATATCCATTTATAAGTATGGAAGTTGTATGTATTATATAGAACTCCACCAACAACATAGGAATGAAAAGGAGCTGTAAAAAAATTTAATGATTTCCAGCTTATGCTAAGTGAAATAAGCCAGGCAGTGAAAGACAAATACCATATGATCTTGCCTTTAACAGGAACCTAAACAACAAAACAAAGAAACAAGTAAAATATAACAAAAGGCACTGAAATGGAGGACAGGATGTCAGTGACCAGAGGGGAGAGGGGAGGGAATTTCAGGGGAGAAGGGGAGGGTTTACAGGAACAAATATAGAGGACACATGGACAAAACTAGGGGGGTTGGAAATGGGAGGGAGGAGGGGAGGAATGGGTTGGCGGGATGGAATGGAAATAAAGGATAGAAACTGTACTGAATAAACTAAAATAAAAAAATTAAAAAAAATTTAATAGTAAATGAATTTCCTATTAATTCCTTTAAACGTATAATTAGAGAATGAGAGGCAGCAATTATATCACCAGATGTCTATATAGCAATGCACAGACTGTAGACATCAAACAGGAAAATATACAAAATGGAATACTAACATCATAGGTGCTTTGGCAGGTCTCAAAACTAACCCAAAACAAAAAAGAATGACATTTAATTCAAAAGGAATGTACCCATTAGCCAAAAGGCATGCTAGTGTGGTACAGAAAGAAAGTGTCCTCTGAAAATCATGAGCAAGATCATTGAAGTTCAACGGTACGCACTTGGATGAAATGAAAGGGAAATTAGGAATTATATTTTAGGGAAAAATATGCTATGTAATACATAAATAATTAAAATTTAAAATATACCCTAGGGAAATACATACAGGTTAAGTAAAATGATACTATAAAGCAAGGAGATAGCGAAGATAAGATTTAGGAAGTTTGTTACGTCAGTGGAACTAGAATAATCTGCATTTTATATGGCATCACACTGCCTATTGGGGTGTCTCACCGGGGGCTGTACCATATTTTCTTTGATTAGTCCCTTCCAGTCTGGGCCATACCACCCTGAACACGCCCGATCTCATCTGATTAGTCCCTTCCAAATCTCTCTGACAATTTGTTATCCGATATCCTGCTTGTGAGTCAATATAAAAATCTTTTTTACTTAATAGGTGAGTTAAGCTTATTTGCATGTATCAATATGATTGATATGCTCGTCTGCTGTTCTATGCAAATCATCTTATATAGCATTTCACTATGTGGTTGATTTATTTACTTAATCTTTATTTTTCTATTTAGAACGTGCTTTAAATGAAGATATTTACTTTTATATACTAATGCTGTTTACAGTCAGTAATCTTTTTTTAAACTCTCATTAGCTGCTGTTACCCTCCTATGAGCAATAAGGAAATTGGTTATTAACCAAGTGTTCCTCCCCCCTCTCTTTCCATGGAATCTGATATGAAATAATCAATTTTACTCTCAGTAACTATAAAGCAATCAAAATTTATTCTCCCCTTCGGATGATCCCTTCACTTTCTTCTTATTTTTGATGGTTATAGCCTCGCTGTGTCATCAGAACACAAGGTGAGGGCATACTTTGCATTATAACCACTGATCTCATTTTTATACCCAGTATTTAGTCTGGGTTCTAAAGGAAAACACATCTTTAGGTCCATCACCAATATTTATGTTGATGCCTACCCTGTCATTTGGTAATCTAAACTAATTCTTTAATAGATTTCTTGGAAGTATGTATGAAAATAATATTTCCCAAGGAAATTATTGTGGAAATATGATACACTTGTATATTTATAACTGCATAGTGCCTTTATTTGAAAGTTGGATGGATAAAAAAATTGTTGGCTCACCTTATCTTTCCCAGAGTATTAAAGATGCTGTTCATTGTCCTCTGGTACAAATTATTATTACAGTATCTTATAATAATCTCATTTTCCTCACTGAGAAGTGACTTTTCCTATAGACCCAAACTATTATAATTTAGTAGTTTTACCAGCATATCTGTGGGTACTGTCTGTGTACATTTTCCCAGATATAGAACAGGCTCTTTCAATACTTCATTTGGGGACTATTCTTATGAGAAGATATTTCAATTCAAAACTTGAAATTTGAAAATGTTTGGGAATTTCCTTTAAATGTACATTTATTTAAAAATACTTTAACATTTAAATTTAAAATATTAAAATTTAGTACTTTTTCTGTGTCGTGGACTACAGGCATGCCTCTGAAGACCCCTAATGGAGCTGATGTTCACACTTGTAATTGTAAGTCAGTGTAAATTGACCCAACGTGTGATATGAAATGGAGGAAAACTCAAAATAATTAGGCCTAGAAATTGACTAGCAAATTTGACTTCTCTTCCCACTTTTCTACTGAAACGTTGTGCAAAGCCCCTAATGACTTTCTCACCCCAATATCTAGTGACTTCTATTAAATTATTGTTTAAAAACTTATTATTTGGCCTTCTACAGAATGCTTGCCAAACTCTGTTCTAGAAACTTGACCCCCCCCACCCACCTTCCAGCATGGAATCTAATCTCTTTCTCCTTAAATGTTGGTGGGTTTCTGACTTACTTGTAAGGAATAGAATGTGATGGATGTGACGTGGCATGATCCCCAAGGTCAAGTAAGAAAAAACTATGCAAAACGTTCATGCCGAATGCCTGAGGCTGCCCGTGGAGGGAGCCCAACTCTCCCACGTGGGGAAAACTCATGGGAAAGGGTAGTGACTTGGGGCAATAGGAGAAGAACGTATTCTGCTTCTTGGTTTGAATGACAGTTACATGATGGTGCTCTTAGGGAGACTGGTTGAGTCGCATTCACATGACTTGTGGAACGGTGTTTAATATTATCCTTCCGTTTGGGAAGTGCCCACTTCTAGACATCAAGTATCTGTAGTCCTGTTAATGTTAAGTGAAAGACGCCTCTGCATCAAGAGGTGAAGAAATTAAATAATACGGAAAGGTAAGAAAGAGAAGGGACAGAAAAGATCAGGTAATGCAATCATACTTTTCTGTAAGTGGAGTATTGACACGCCAAGGTGGTGAGCATCACATACAAAGTCACAATGCAATTTACGAGCTGAATTAGGTGGTTTTATGACTCCTTGTTGAGCCTTCTATTTATGGTGCCTAGTTATACACTCATCAATAAAAAATATGTTGCTTGCTCTTGACTCTATTGCATTATGAAAATAATCTATGAATATTAATGTGCACTACTCTACCACAGTCTTTAGCTTCTGAACACACTTATATTTATGTGTCTGGTTCTTGTAAAAACAGCCTGAGTCTTTTTTTATTCACTGCTGACTCAGCAAGTTCCTGGCAGTTTTGACCTTAGAACACCCTTTTGATCTTGGAGACATTGTAAGTATCCGTGCTTCAGAGTTCCTCTGAGTCCCCCCAAAAGTCACAATCTCTGGGTTGTTTCCCATTAAAGAGGTACAGAAGCTTCGGTTTCAGCCTACACCCTCTCTGCGGGCATCAAGTCCTTATTAGGTATTTTTCCTAGCATAGAAGACAGGACTTCATCAAACTGTATCCTACTGGGTACAAAGAATGTTCTTAGGTTTCCAGGGAGAAGAAACGTTTCCAATGACGCCTCTGTCCTTTTTCTCATTTCTAGGTCACTTTCAACTTCTTCACGATACACGAGATTAGTCAGCTGGCTCTGGATGGCCACGCTCTGTTAATCAGAGCAGCTCCTGCCTGCTAGCGCCTCACTCTTCCCTTTGACTCGATGCTGTTCCTTACCATCTCGAGCCTCGTTAGCATTTTATGATGTTTTCATATCAGAGCTTGTCAGTTTAATTTTTCTACCTGCATGATTCTGATTTCTTTAATGACTAAACGTTCCATATTCCCAGTATAAAAAAATTGGGAAATTACCATAGCAACAATATTAAAATACTCATAATAGCTAACATTCATTTATAGCATACTCTGAAATGCTGTGCTAATTTATATACACGTATTAATACCTGCATAGTCACATTTTGCCTAACCTCACAATATCCCAGGGACATAAGCACATGTGTGGTTAAAGCAAGACAAGTTAAACTCTACTTCGAAAACCTAGATCTTCCGAGTACAAAGCCCCAAATCTCTCTTAAATGTACTATTTAAAAATAACCACTGTTTACATTTCAGGGTTTTTTCTCTCATGTAGTAAACACATATAGCTCTGAAAACATTTTTATATAACCAGGAACATTCTATATATATAAATTTGTACCCTACTGTTACCTCTTAGCATTATAACAATTTTCTCATTTTATTAAAGTTTAAAATAGGCGAACTATGTACTTTCTGGGCTCTGCAGGGTTAAGAACGATTTCCAAAGACCTGGGTGTTTACCAACTCTTCATTTCTCAGCCACATTGCATCGGTTTGCCGGCCAGTCAGGGCCCTGTGGGGCTCTGCTTTGGGTGAGCTAGACTTGGCCTCCCATCTTCTCCATCCAGAACCTTCTCAATCCACAGCTGGACGGGAGGAGGAGATTCTGTCTGGAGAAACACCAGAGAAAAAGCATCCCAGTCAAGTCCCAAGTTTCTGTAGTCTCCCTTGTCTCTCACTTGGAAACCATTTCTTTCTGAGCTCATTTCTTACTTGAAGTACCTTTCCCAACAGAGCGAATAATGACCCACTCAGGCTGCCGTGATTTCGCTCAAAACTTTTTTTCAATTTTTTTCACTACTTTATCCCTCCGCCTGCAGTCCTGGCTTGTGGAAAGGAAAGTATTAAGGACGGATTATGTATGTGCAGAAGTTGACCAATTCCATGGCAGCCTGTATTTCAATTTCTAAGAATGCTCAAAAGAACCGAGGGAATATTAAGAGGTGTCATCACCAAACCACTTTAAGTTTTCCGCAAATAGTCCCTCCATTTAGAAAGCGCGCGCGTCTGCTGAGTGACTCGCATAAAAGCAGATGTATCTCAGACAGGAGCAGGAACTTGGCTGCTGTTTATTGCCACAGCTGCAATGCAAAGGAACAGATTCGGGGCCCCTGCCCCGCAGACACAAAGAGAAGTCCACGAGGCCTCGCCAAGCAGGTAAGAGTTCCGTTAGCGGAGCCTGCGCCACAGGGCCCTTTCTGCATATCTTCCCACGGCAGAAGGACCCTGCCTTGCCAAAATCTGCGCAGTCATTTGTCATGCAAACGACAGGTTTCTGAATGCCAGAGAAGGAAAAGACAATGACGCCTGGAACCACAGTGCACTCACCAAATGCCCATTGTCGAGTGCGGTTCCGTTGGAAAGTGTGCAGGTGTTCGCCTCCAACAGCTTTATTCGAGGACATAAAGCATCCGGGCATGAAGCCACAGGTGTTTCGTTTGGCCTTTTTAACTATCTGGTGGCACATTAGGCTGACATAGACTGAATTTGCAGGGTTTCATTGCCTCATAAATCTCTTTTGTGGAACGAGAAATTGAAATAGTAGGGGATTTTGACCATGGAAATATTGTACAAGCGTGGCACTTACAAAATGACTAATTATTCACTTTCATGCTGTTAACATAAATTCTCATATGGTCAACTCAGTTGTAGTGGCCTCCCTGCTTCTTCGAGAGATTTGAAAAAAATCCAAGTAACCCTAAATACATGAGCTTGTTCTCTGTGAACAGTATTTCTGTATTCCTCACCATCTGATGAGGAATGTGCAAGCCCACTTTGAGTGAGGCGTCCACATTACTCTGATTTATTTCATCAATCCGACGTTTTCAGCTCTGCCAAGTCCCCAGAAACCCTTGAAGCCATGTCTGCGCCCCACCTTACCTGCTCTGACGTGGAATGCCAAGGTCTCTGAGCAGACTCTGGGCACCAGCAAGCTCTGCTGTGCTCTCCCTAATGCGCAGCAGCCAGGAGCCTACGTGCTCATAAAGTCGGGCTGTTTTCTTTTCTTTTTCCTCAATCCTCTTAACTCAGTTCTATTAGTCTCTGCCCCCTTTTTATTCGCTTTTGGACAGCTACAATCTCAAGGACTTCGTGTTCCTGGAATTTGCTCCTTCTCTACCCACTCTCCGGCTGCAGACAGTCTCCAGCCAGATTTTAAGTGGACTTTTCCCATTTCCTGGCCTTGGGAGCTGCAGGCGGTGATGGGGAAACAGCTCCGTAAGGAGTAAGGCAGGCAGACAACAGCCACCCCTCTTCTTCTGGATAAACCCCACTGAGGCCTGTGGCAGACGGGGCCAGCCAAAGCCTGACTCTGTCCTGAGACTGGAGACACCAATGAATCTGTAATTCTTTGGTTTTCTCTCTTACCCCATCTCAGAACTAACTGCTGTCGATGACAGTCAGGTGGTGAGTTGCCAACCATGGTCTCCCTGCTGCTGTATCCTAGACAGCATGCCGTGAATCTTCCACCATCACCTGTGAATGTTCTATAGGACTGGTAAGGATGAGCCATCTCCCAGTGAGCAGGGAGAAGGGAAACGCTTGCAGGGCTCACTAGGAAGCCTGCCAGTGATGTGGGGTGCCAGTGATCTGGCCTCATCAGCTGTTAGCCCTGTTTTGCTCAGGAAGGAGAGGGGAGCCACAGTGGTAAGAGCAGTGTTGGTGAGCATAGGCCTACAAAGGAATCAGCCACTCAGCAGCAGATAGAGGTCCAAACTAAAAGTAAGAAGCAAAGGGTCAGAATGCCAGGGTAGACACCACCCTCAATAGTAAAGACAGAACAGAAGGGATGGATACTCAGCTATACAGGCTTCTCTGGATTTCCTGGGCCTGCTGAGAAAATTTCCAATCAGGGCTCTTTTCAACCCAGCCACCCAGCAGGGTCAGAATCTCTCCCTTGGGGACCTCTCTGCATCTCCAAATGGCTAAAGCTTTATGTTGGTCCACGTCACTGCAGAGAAGGACCCAGGGCAGGAAAGAGAGGTGTCCAGAAGAAGAATATGATTCTTTTTCGGAACTGGACTCTTTTAAAGGCTTCTCAGTGTATTTCAGAGCTAGGTCAAACTTGCCTTCCAGTTTTTATTTACAGTGCCTTCTCTCCCTGGGACCCAGACATAGGTCCACGATAGTGAGCTTGAACTCCAATAGCAGACAGCTCGCTTTTCAAGCTCCCTGCCTGAGGGCTTCGATTTTGTTATAAGGTTAATTAAGGTCTTCATCCCTGGCTCCTTCTTCCCTGAGGACAAGTTCCTTCATGAGATGTTCCTCAATCCCCTGAAAATGTGCTTTTCCTGAGCCACCCTACCAGCTTGCAAGTTCTAAAATCCAACATCAATTCATAAATCAACAAACATTTATTGAATCTCTATGATTGACTAGACACATCAAATGAGTTGTTAACTACTCACCCAAAAATTACCCACTGATATTTATTTGCTGAAAAAGTATTTTCCTGCATGGCTGTTACAAACAGAAAGAATCCAAAAAGAAAATCTATTTAGTTACTTTTTAGCCAAAAAAAAAAAAAGCCCTAGACATAACAATGAGATAATGTCTGCTGTGAGTACTACGTTTTAGCTCACTATGATGTGCATGGGTGATGGTCCATGCTGTTGACATTTTTTGAGTGTTAGCTTGTGCCAAGGCTTCTCTTAACCCGCTCACCCCATCCGCCAGCCTGCTCTTCTCCCAGGAATGGGGAACCACACAGCACACTTACGACACTCTCTACACGGATCCTCTCAACCGCCTCATCCACACTCCAACCCATTCTTTGCCATCTCCCTTGTGGCAAGTGGTGAGTCATGAACCTTGGCGTCCAGAAGTGGCTTCAAAAAAATTTTAAACAACCTTCACAGGTAACCTGGAATTTTACTTCGGTGTGTGAGGACACTTCACACCTACCGAACTGGCTTTTGGAGGATCTGCTAAAATTCTGAGACAAAAGAGAAAGTGGAGTGTTATGCTCGATGAGTCACTTCTTGCAGCCTCTACTTGATCAGTAAAACAGCCCGGGCAGTTGCCCACGAGGGCTCGGCGGGTGTGGGGCCACGTGGAGCGCACGCACTTAGAATCCACCGAGGAAAGAACAGAGATGGTGTTTTCCACTAATTCTTTCTCGCTGTTTCTCTTTAGCATAACACATTCAGTGAATAGTAGTTAAGACGCCATCCTCTCATTGATCAAACAAAATGTCCACTTCTTTGTTCCCCCTCTTCCCTTTTTGGTGGATAATGAGATACAGTATCGATCTAGGCTAAAGGAGCAGAAGAAAAGGAAAGAAATAAATACTATGTCCTAAAAGAAAACTTGTGAGCTGATGTTAGAGTGGCTCAGTATTTGTTATTCATCAGCTTTTCTTTTTCCTGTTTTATCACCTTTTGGATTCTTTTTATATCAGCTTCCCTGTTCCAACTCATCACCCCCTGCCGAAAGGGTCATTGTAGATGAAAGCCTTCACCCCATCCCGGGACAGCATGAATCTTCTGCTTCAGGAGCCTTTCGGTCTGTAGTTAAAATCTCCATACAATTATCCGCTCTACACCTTTCATATGAGTGAGTAGCCAAAAACTAAAAACTATGCACCAGAGAAAACAGAGCATTTCACAGAAACCAGCAGGTAGGCAGTGGTTCAAAAAGCTATGCCTTCTTTCAATGAAGCGATTGCTCTGCGAAGACCTTTGTTAAACTTGGCATAAAGAAGAAGTCTATGGAAATTATTCTCTTCACTGAAACATTTCACAAGTAGATCAGAATGAAAATCATCCCCCAGAGCTTATGTTTAGAGTGCAGCTGGATCAGGGGCCTAGACAGCTTTAAAAGTATAGCTCATGGCACGCAATCTTCCGTATAGAAAAAGATGCATCTCCAAAGCTTTAATTCATGTTTTTAGGGTGGATACACTTCCAAAAAGAGCAAATAGTTATTCCCGGATTATGATGGAATTAAATATAGGGTTAAATGCAGGCATATTTGTCAGAGTTTTTTCTTCCCAGAGAGGTATCATTCTCATAGCCATCTAGACAATGGTACACTAGTGAATTTAAAAAATAAAAAAAATAGAAGCAATGTACATTCATACAGGAAGCCTGGTAGTAAATATCATAAACACAGAATTACCTTCTAGATAGCACTTCACAACTTAGAACGCATTTTCACATTTTTAATCTTGCATTCTCGATGCAAGTTTATAGAGTTCATATTATCATCCTCGCTTTACAAACAAAAGGAATGCAGCTCAAAGAGGAAAGATTCGTCCAATATCACATAAGTACTTACTTCATGACAGAGCTGGGACTCCAAGCCTGATTTCTAACTGTACATGCACCAGTTTGAAGTCTTTTTATTTCCCCCCTCACTACAGCCGCCTTAGGCAGACTTCTCATGACCTGCTTAGGAAGGAGACTACAGTAGCACAATGCGTTTTGTTCAACGACAAAGTTGTCAATTGGCTACAACACAAGGGTAACAGAGATGGATGGATCATTGTAAAAACCTGTGAAACCTTTGAAATGAGCAGATTAATGGGTGTCCTCGCAATGAAAAGCAGAGAATTCGCTAGTAGACCCTTCTAGCCTTATCTGTAGAGGCCTGAGGCTTCTCTTGAATCAGGTCCTCCTGCCTCTGTGAGTTGTGATTTACTGAGCTCTGTTTTGACCAACAATATCCCCTTCAGTATGCATACGAGTGCGTGACACATTCCACACCTAGTAACGATGAGTATATAGGAGCATTTTACCCATTTCAGAAAATTGGTCCATTTTGTGTCACCTGAAGGTCTGAGAATTACTCTGTTGAAGATGAATAAAAATCTCTCCATAAATAACCTATCCTTAGGCAGTGGCAAATACCACCACACTACGACTATGTTCGCGATTCTTACAAGTGAATAATTTGGGCAAAACTGTCCCCGTCCGTGCCCCAGGGAACGTGTGAGGCCATGGAGAGAAGGGAAGGACGTGTGGTTTGCAGGAAGCCACAGCCCTGGTGGTGACAACCCAGCGAGCATGGGGGTGAGAAGGGACTGAGCAAGAAGGCACTGTTTACATGCTACAGTGGGTCAGGGACTAGAGTGACTGTGGAGAAGGCTAGGTTCATTGAAATAGAGACAAGAATTGACAATTTTTTAAAAAAAAATCACTTTCCTTAAGGAATTTAGTAGGTTGGATTGCGTTCCCCAAAAAGAGATAATGAAGTTCCAACCCCTGCCACCTGTGTATGTGGCCCTCTGTGGACTTAGGGTCACTGCAGATGGAACTGGTTAAGGCGAGGTCCTCCTGCAGTAGGGTGGGCCCTTAACCCCATGTGCCCGACGTCTTTAGAAGAACAGGGAAATTGGGACCCAGACATAGAATACAGCCGTGTGATGTTAGAGGCAGATCCTGGAGCAGTGCACCTACAAGCCAAGGAGTGTCTGGAGCCACCAGAAGGCAGAAAGAGGCAAGGAAGGAGAGCCCCCCTTCGAGCCTTCAAAGAGAGCAGGGCTGTGCTGATACCTTGATTCCAGACTCTGGCTTCCAGAGTCATCAGAGAATATACTTCTGTCATTTTAACACCTTATTTGCAGTAATTTGTACAACAATATTAGGAAATGAATACAAACACCTTCCTAGGTACTAAAGTAACAGACTCTTTTATGTAGTTTCTTTAGTCTACTTGCCTTGGTGATCACTATAATAAGGCAGAATGGAATTGTTCCAGGAAAGAAAACACCAGAGTCTTGTAGTATGGTTGTCATAAACTCTATGTAAAAATCTGGCTAATGAGGATGGCACCGATGATTGTCTTCTACGTGGTGCACGGTCTTGAATCTCCTCCACAGCTGTAGACCGAGGCAATCTCATCCTCATCTTTTAGGAAAGGAAAATGAGGCCCCAGTAGGTGAGGAATCACCGCAAGGGAAAAAGCCACAATTCAAACACAGTTCCATCTGATTTTCCACAATGTTCTTTGCATACCTCCTTTCATTTTCTTACTCATCTACACAAGAAATAATTCAGCTAGTTTTTCTTCATTGCATGATTGCGTGATTGGCTGTTTGAACTTGCATCCTGTAAGGAATCCTTGGAAATGAACCTGCCCAAATGTCTCTGTATTTATTTGATTTCTTTTAGTCCTCTGTATATCTACTGCATGTCTAACACATCCCCAAAATCGAAAGACCTCGACTTGCCTCTTTAAGGAAATGCCTTAACATCGTGACTGCAGTGAGGGTGGGCTTTGCTGGGTTACAGACCCTGTGCTCCAGTTTCAGGTCTACCCCCCAGAAGCTGTGTGAATGGGGCTCATTGCCTGCACCCTGGGAGCCCCAGTTCCCTCGTTACAAAGTGAGGGACATGACTCTCACTTCCTAGCATTTCCATACAGGCTAGCTGGTTAGCATAATGGCATGCATATAGAGTAGGTTATTATTACCATTCTGACTGCAATAATATACTTTACTTAGAACCAGGAAAATGTGTCAATTATATAAAATTGACCACAAATGTATTGTGAGTTATATAATTTAAACCATCAGCCTCCTAGTTTCCATCATCAAAAGGGATTTACAAAAAAAGACACAGGAATCAAAGAAGGCATTTCTCTCCTGTATTATTTAAAGAATTTCCTACAAATCCAAATACAAAATAGTTCTGAAAAACTAATCTTCACAATAAGAGTAAATCTGTAAAGGTTCAAATTCTATATAAAAAGTTACTTATATAAGCAGGTTGAGCATCAAGCTGTTTCCAAGTTCCCTCCGATAAAACATAATAGTCACAGATTTCCCTTCCAGGCCATTTTGCATCACAATAGGAACCAAAGTGTAGAAATGAAGGCTATTTACTGGCAGTTTTTAATTTCAAATGTAGTCTACCCAAATGATTGAATAGTCCCAAAAATGTTTGAGAAGAAAATGATGAGGGTATTAAAGTATTAAGGGAGACAGTATGTTTATATTTTCTTTTAAGAAATGCTATCAGCTTTCAAGTTAGCTACTTCTTACATGTTTTTGTCATCATTAGGATGAATGCCCATGAGGCGGCCAAGGGTGGTAGTGGAGTGGGTGGAGTCTGGAATCAGAATTTGGGGTTATTATTCCATCTCCACAGCTGAGTAGCTGTTAGAACTTGGACAAGCCACATACTCATCCACTCCTCAGTTTCCTCATATGCACAATATAAATGTGAATCATAGTAATCCCACTGAGTGCCCTGACTGGGTAATTCAGTTGGTTACAGCATCATCCCCATATGCCAAAGTTTCAGGTTCAATCCTGGGTCAGGGCACATACAAGAAGCAACCAATGAATGAACGCATAAATAAGTGGAACAAGTCAGTGTTTCTTTCTCTCTCCCCTGTCTCAAATCCATAAATTACAAATAAGTAAATAAATAAATCATAGAACCAGCTACCCTGTTCTGACCCCCTATTCTGAGCCAGGCCCTGAGATGCATCCTTTTTTTCCATGGGCACGCTCTGCCATAAACACTGTCACTATGCCATTTCTCCAGAGGATGGAAATGAGGCATATGCAGATGAGCTCTACCTTGCCATCTAGCCACTGGCACAGTTGCACAGTTCTCAACTGTGTTGAGAACACAGTTCTCAATTGGGTTCTCTAAAGAAGAGCCTGACGTACGGACTTCCATGCTGTATCTTGTGGAAGTGACTTTGTGAAGGTGCGCTTTTAGAAGGAAGGGAGCAGGGAGAGCGAGAGAGGGCAGGGAAAGAGCGTAGGGCAAGGAGATGGGCTGGAGACTGGTCTCAGCTGGAGACTGGCTGCACCCTGGGGCATCAAGGGGATCCTGCAGTGGGTCCCACTTGAGGCAAAGGGGGCAGCCCTTTGTACCCACCCTCTGTCTGTCATTCAGCTCTCACAGGCCCAGGAGCTGGGGCCTGGGGATGAATGCTCTCCTGAGCCAGGCAGCTCTGAAGCCAATGTTCTACATGAGGGGCCGCTGTGTGCCCTCAGGCACCCCAGTCCCAACATCTGGGGCAAGGCACACTGGCCCAGCGAAGGGGCAGTGACAGTGGAGACTGTCACCCACCCCTTGATACGCGGTCTTCCTTCAAGGAGACCAACCTCTCCTTTTGTGAAAAGGTTCCCTCTCTGAGCACAGGCTCAATTCTGGAAACTGGGCAAAGGATTTGGGCTCTGCATCGGGCAGCTGATTTCAGCATTCTGCTTCTCCGTGGTGGTTCTCTGCTCACAGATGAAGAGTCCTCATTCTGGAGGAGGCTTTCTGAGAGCGTAGGATTTAGAAATAAAAATAAATAGCAAACAGGATCCCTTGCTAGTTTATTAACATTAAGGGACTGAATCATTTGTAAACGTAAATTTCCACTCATGTCTTCAGAAACACGAAGAGCGCAACAGGAATGGCATGTGTGAGAGCAACCGTCTGCATCGACAGGGGCAGCAGGACGAAACTGTCCAGACGCATGGCTGAAGACTTGCAGATTTCAGAAGGCTTGGAGAGGTTCAAGGGAACCACGCAGAGGGGAATCTCTTTAGACATTTATGCTCCAACAGACCTCCTTCTTTTGAACATGAGACATCATCAAAGAACCTGTTACGGAGGATGACCCATCCAGTGTCTTAGTCCACCACCATCCAGGCAGAGCATTTGAATGCTGACCCCCATCCTCACCTCCAGAAAAGCGGATGTACCAGGGAAGAGACTGAGGGATGGAGAAGCAAGACACACGTACCTGTTAATACTCCCAGCTGAGGGTCTTACTATCATACATTGAACACCTTCATTATTTTCACTCCCAAACTGGAAACAACTCAGTCTTGTGATTGAAAACAAACCAGTAACTTGTTAGATTAGTAAATCAGATGGAGAGAGAATATAAACTACTGGGTAAATCTGATCTGTGAAATTCAAGTAACAAAATGTATTAGCCCCGATGCACACAGGGGAACGCAAAGGAATGCTACAGCGTTTCAGAAGATTATAGTCTGCAACTGCCCCAAAACTGCTTTCAGTGATGTGTTAGGGATGTGATTTTCTGTTCTTGAAGGACATGATCAGACTCTTAACACCTGTGCATAAAGAAAATTCTTTTCCAAGGAGTAACACAGACATCAGCAGATTTCCACATTATGTGATTATATTCTTGTTTGCTTAATACTTAATAAGCTCCAGGGGAAGGTCATGAAAATATTTCAATAGTCCCCACACCTTCCTTTAGGGGATATATTATATCTCAAATTAGTCTTCATTATCAATGCCCCCCTACAGAAAAATTACATCAGAAGGACATGCTAGCTTTTTAGCTTACATTTTTATCTTTAGTCAAGAAGGCACCTGTGTTTGCTTCCTCATTCTCAAATTCTCTTCTTATTACATGACATCTGGCAAAATCCCTTTTTAAAAATATCTGCTCAAATTTCATCCCCTTGGTGAAACTTTCCATGTTCCCACGAACTCACTTCACCAAGTAGGACTTACCAGATTTTCTTCATTGTATTCATTCTATTTGCATTATCCTTACTGTAGTACCTATAATATAATGTGGCAAATGTCATTTACTAATTTGGAAGCTATATGAGTTGGTGATTTCATTGAGGATGGGTGTCCTTCCTTTTTATGTTTTATCAGTAACTTGCACACTGCCGAGAGATCTTATTAGAGAGTGGTCAACAATTAAATTATTTTTTGAATGAATGAATATATGAATAGATTTAGTCCAGAGTTAACCAGGAAATATCCAGCATGTTTCTATGGTTATATCTAGCTGTATAGCTTCTACGGAGATACCTAGCATGCCCAGGGTTCAACTGTGGGCAGTACTCAGGAAGGCAAAGTCATTTATTTTTTAACAGAAAAGTCACTTTTCTAACTCTTTCATTTTTTTAAACATTTTATTTATTTATTTTTAGAGAGAAGGGAAAGAAAGGAGCGAGGGAGAGAAACATCAGTGTGTGGTTGCCTCTCGTGCACCCCCTTCTGGGGACTTGGCCTGCAACCCAGGTATGTGTGGGAATTGAACTGGTGACCCTTTGGTTCGCAGGCTGGCACTCAATCCACTGAGCCACAGCAGCCAAGGTAGGAAGGCAGAGTCTTGATGCTATGTGAGCACATATGTGCCCTTCTCTGTTCTCTCAATTCGTGAAGTCCTAAATTTCTTTAGCATCCTCTCAGACTGCTCATTTGAACAAAATTTATAGACCAACTCTACAATGGCCATGACTTCTGATTACTACTGAGGAAAATAAAGGGAATGAGTAAATATAGTCTTCCATAGAATATAAACTGCTTCATTCATTAAGCTCTTAGTTAAAGTGGAGAAGATGGTTCTTCCTGAAGGAAATTCCATCCATGCCAATTTTATCTACCTTCAGTTTTTAAATGAAAACACTGTTAGAAAAATGACTTTGAGCCCCGCTTGGTGTAGCTCATTTGGTTGGAGTATCCATCGCATAGATTGAAAGGTCACAGGTTCAATTCCCAATCAGGCCACATACACAGGTTGTGCGTTGGATCCCCATTCAGGGCATGTCTGAGAAGGCAACCAATTAATGTTTCTCTCTCACATCGATGTTTCTCTCTCTCTAACTCTGTCTTTCTTTGCCTTCCTCTTGCTCTCTAAAAGCAGTGAAAAATGTCCTCAGGTGAGAATAAACAATTTTTTCTTAAAGAAAAATGACTTTGAGCCAATGGCAAGCTTTTGTCTCATGTTTACAGACCTTGAAATAATTGCCAACGTTTATATTTCAAAATTTCACTGATTTCAAGCTGCACAGATCTTACAGTTAACTTTCTTATTTGCCTGAAAGTCTGCAGTATCTTAGCATGATGGCCCAAGGATGGAGCATAGACTTACTTCTATGAGGCATCATCTGCGTTGCCGGTGAGCTTTTTAGTGACTGGGGGCGATGCAGCCACTAGGGAAGAAATGCCGGGCTTCCTGTAGGGTTGAACTCTTCATCAGCATAGTCAAGAGCAGCTGGTAGGTTTCTGTTTTTCTGCATTTGTCAATACACTTGGGCCTTCAAAGGAGAAAGACTCTTCCTGAGTCTATAATACAAAGATTAGATGCCCTGGAAATTTTTATTTCTATTTCAAAGGCACAACTTATCATCAAAATCATCTTTATTGTGAATGTCTTCTTGGCGATTTACTTGCTATAAATGTCAGTTGTACTGGGCAGAAGTTGTATGTGTTTATTCTCACATACTTAGGAATTTGTAAAGAGATGTGAAGACAATAAAGGTAAAAAATATGACTTTCAACCCTCCGGGTGGTAAGATTTGTTGTGCTGTAATTCCACATTCCAAGGTCGAAACTAAATTCAAAAACTCAGAAAGAGAAATACTTTATAGTTCTATCACACTGTGAGCACGTACCTGACTTGGAATTTGTCAACCATCTAAATATTTACAGAAAAAATTGTGGCTTTTGTGTGCGTGAGGGGAGGAAACTTCAAGTTGTGTGATCTGAGAAAGATAAGGCAGTATAAGACCTTTTGTCTTCTGGTAGGACACCTTAAAAGAGATGGAAAGAAATGTTTTGGAAATAGAAGAATTTGAATCTATACTGCCTTGTGTAATGTGAGAGGTGAGAAAAAGATGAACACAGAGAAACAGTATGTATTCCTATCTCATTTCAAAACCTGAAGCTTCTTATAATTGCCATAATATCTCAGGATGCTCAGCCTTCATCATTACAAGAAAGTAGCTTATGTCAACCATAACATTGTAGATTGTGGCCAGAGGAGTCTGTATTTCTAGCACATCCATTTCTTTATGCCCGTATCAGTTCATCCAGCATATATATATATATCTATTGTGTGCTTATTTTGTGCAAGTAGACATGACAGAGATTTTGCCTGTCTTTTAAAACTTCTATTGGAGCTAATATTCTAGAAACTCTTTTCTTCATATTTTTTTACATATTTATTTGGTGGCTACAAATGGCCCATGAAAAATAATGACATATAAAATATCATCTTTATCAAGTATCATCAATCAGCCTCTCATTTGCTTAATGTTTATTCAAGAATAACATTCGTGTGAAATTTGTTTATCTTAAAGAGGGCTGAGGAATTTCTTTTAATCATACCCTCGGCAATACACTTGGTTATCTAACTAATGCCTGCCGTTTTGATATTTTAGCTCATATTTTAAAATCTAAATAAAATCAGATGAACCACATGGCAAATGTAACACATCTCACACATATTCGAAATTTGTTTCTTTTATATTAAACACTCTGTGTGATACTGGCATAAAAAAACAAGACAAATACATAAATACAACAGAATAGAGAGGCCAGAAGTTGATCTGTATTTATAAGATTATCTATCTATCCATCAAAAATTGAAAGCAATCCAATGGGAAGAGTGAATTCTTGGAGAAAGAAAAAATCCTGAATAACTCAATATCCACGTGAAAAAAAAATGAACCTTGACCAGTATTTCACATTATACATAGAGAGTAACATGAGATTCATATAAACCTCATATATAAACATAAACCCCCAAGTAATCTGAACCTTTCTTACTTATTTTTGCCATTTGATTTATGAACTATTTTACTTATGTATCAAATTGTAATTTTTAAATTTGCTTATTATGTTTCCTCCATCCAAAGGAGGATGAGGTTTTTCAACTTGTGTTATGTATACACTGCGTATAAGACACTCAACAATATTTGTTGAATGCATGGACGTCTTAGGATATTTTGCCTCTGCATCAGGAGGTAACATGGACCACAATATGCTACAAAGCTACTGATCAAATTCTCTACAGAATTATGAACATTTCAGCTTTATCACACAATCCAATTCTTACATATTAATAATAGTACCCACTCCTATTTATTACATACCTCCTGAATGTCCAGGACCATTTGAAACATTTTACATCAACCATTTTATTTTTTTCTATCATACTCCATAAGAGAGTATCAAATTAAAAAATTGGAGGTCCAATGGTTAAATAATTGGGCTATAGTCGTGCAAGAAAATGACTGACCATGTATTTCATCTACCTCTGTCTGAAAGAAATCCCAGTTTTTTTGTTCACTTAATGAAACCTAGCATGTATCTTGAATATACTATATAACATTAAGTAGCATGAAATAAGACATTTTATTATTAATTCTAATGTACATCTAAGATAAAAGTGAAAGTCATGGACTTTTCTAGAATTCTACCTGTGAAGGTGTCATTTCCTATTAATGTCAGATTAAGTCAAGTGTACTGATAATACTGAATCTAAGAAATAAAAAAGAACTTTCTTAACAGCAGGGCTTCCTTCCCCCCCTCACCCCCAAAACAGCCCCCAGAGAAACAGTAAATATATCGGAATGGAAAATATGTCTTTATTTCATAAAAAGTTAAAATCAGATAATTCTACAATAAACGTGATTCAGTTTACTCAATTTAGTTGAAAATTCTGAATCAGTATTTACTTCATCAGTTCACACGGGTAGTCATTTTAGAGCATGTTCTGTGTTGGGAGAAAGACAATGAACTATTGTGTGCAAGGATGTCTACGTCAGCAATTAAAACAGTCAAACAATGTCGTAGAAACAACAGTGGTCGGGGCAGACCCCAGCGTCTGCAGAGCTAAGTGACTGATCTATCAGTTGCCACGTGCTTGGGGAAAGGAGCAGACGGTGAGGCGAAGGGGCCGTCCCTTTGACTTTGCACAGGCTGGAGAAGGAAGGTCTGAGCGGGCCCTGGCTGCGTCAGGCGTCGAGGTCATACACGTAGAACAGTGCACAGAAATGTGGAGGAGTTTCAAAATTACTTTGTGTTCTAACCTAACGTGAACCTCCCCATTGCAGTCCCATCTGTCTAGCACGGCTTCTCAGCCTCGGCGCTATTAACATCTTGGGGCGGTTCATTTGTCTTGAAGGGCTACCCTGTACACGGTGGGCGGTTTAGCCCTATCCTGGCCTCTATCCCTTTAAACATCTGCAGTGCGCATCCCCGTGCTGTGACAACCAGTCATGTCTGCAGTCATGGCTGATGTCTCCTGGTGGACCAGATCATCCCTGGGTGAGAACCACTGACCTGATACATCCGTTTGCATTTCTCAAATACAGAGGGTTTGGGACGAAATCTCATGCACCGGTTATTAAGGAACACTGAAATGTGTCTCTCTACTTCCCTCTGGTAAGAGGTTGAGTCCTCACCTGCTGCTTGACTGTCGCTGGGTGTGTGCTGCATGACGTGTCCTATTTCCATGCTAAGATTTTACATTTATCAGGAAATGAAACTAAGGTGTGACTGTCACACCCATCACTGTCCTCTCTAGAGCCTGGTCCTCACCCATCCTCTCAGCTACCGTAAAATGAATCGTTCTCTTACCGATCATTATTTTTTTATTGAAATCATGAGATACAAAGGACGTTTTCTTCAAATGAATATTGACATGTTAGCTCTACACCCGAAATTAAAGAGCCAAGTAGCCTAATATGTGATGCAATTATTTGTCGTCATCCGAGGGAGTTCTGCTACGTGGTCCTGGAGACTCGGTGATGCATTGGAGAGGACAAGCCTATCCCAGCCCCTTGATAGACACTTCATGAGTATCTGCTCTGCTAAAATACAGTTTCTAAGGAAACAAAGGAGGACCTGCTAAACAAAATCCTTTGTCGAGTTTCTGTCCTCCGCAAGGAAGCAATAAGCAAGTGTTGGTAAGTTATTTCTAGGAAATAAAGCCAGGCAAGGAAATCCTCTGTCCGCAGGTAATACCGCGGAGAGAACTCCGAATCAAATGAGGGGCTGATGTGGAGCCATGTTCGTGGGGTCCAGTCTGGCTTTGACAGTGACCGGATGAGCCCACACAGCAGGATCTGAGCGGGGGAGTGTGTGGTCTGATCTGCGTGGATACGTGACCAGTCTGACTGTGGTGCCGATGAGTGTCCGTTGGTGGAAGAGAATGGAAACAGAGAGAATTGTCAGGAGACACATTGCAGTTGCATAGTCCGGAGGGAATGGGGGTAGCTTGGATCAGGAGAACGTGCTGGGGGGATTAGAAGGGAGCAGATTCAGGAAGCGGTTTAAAGGTGGAACCAAAAGGCGCTGCTGACAAACTGAATGCGTGGTGGGACTGAAGGTATTCAGGAACAATTTACAGGGCTGGGGGTTGGCTGGCGATGTGGAAATTCGAGTCATTTTCCAAGACGGAAGAGATGTGACAGGGAGTGACTTTGAAATATTATCTAAAGAGCTCATCAGATGGTTTTTTTTTCCTTTTCAGCTGCCTTTTAGTTACTGGTGTACATGTCTTTTTCTTATAATAGTGGGGTGTTACTTATATCAGCTTATTTATCCCCAATTGACATATTTCCAATATTGTAGCTGTGTCATAGGAAATATAGGAATCTTTATGGGTGCTTATCACAGTTGTAATTTTTCCTTTCAATACAGCCTTCTCTAAACCGATAGCTAAAAAAAATTAGGCTCATGAAAAATGCAAAATATGAGTAAATCCAATGTCAGAAGTCTGCCTTTCTCAGATAACTGATAACTACTGGCGAGTATTTAAAAGGACAAACATTTAATGTTAAAGCAGAACCTTTTCAAACCTTCTATTTATGTTATGTGTACAAGTTGCAGGATCTGTTCTTTAAAGTATATAGTTTGACATGGTGAGAATTCAAGCTTTTCCCCTGAATATTTAAAGAAGCAATAAATCTAAGTTTCAGGATATTCGGTATATAAATTCATTAGGAAAGAAAAAGTCGGCAGCAAGTGGCTTCGTAGTAAAAGCTGTAAGTTTTCACCATCATTACTGGTATTCCACATGAGCACTTTTCGGTCCTTTCATGAAAGTTGAACTGAAATCCGAGTGGTCCATCTCTACAGGATTTGTCACGACGTCCTTCCACAGGCCGCACAAAACTCTGGGGGCCACCCCTTGGAAGGTGATGCCTGCATTGCAAACACTATCTCAGCAAAGAAAGGCACTGTTTGTTTGTTTGTTTGTTTAATCCTCCATCAGTATCTTAGGGCCAATGATCAGTTTCTGAGCAGGCCCTGGAGGCGTGGTATGTAAAATCAGTGGAGAGAAGGAAAAGATCAGAGGAATCCGAGGGATTCCTGAGTTGCAGGCCACTGCTGTGGGCGCTCCGCAGACAGACAGGTGTCCATGTGCAGGAAGGATGCGGGAGGGGACAGAGGGAGAAGCACAGGAGAGGGACAGTGGAGCAGAAGGACGTGGGCTGGCTGTCCTGTTTGGTCCGGGCTCACCGCCTGTCCAGCTTCGTTTTAGAGGAACCTTACAGAGAGTTGTGCTTAGGAATTCATGTTCGTACTAATGAAACAATGAAAATGAAATTATAAAAGAGATAGATTTCCTTATAAGTCAGAGAAGTGAATTTTTTCATACTCTGAGCAAGAAAAGTAAATTCTCCTGTGTCATTATGCTCAAGGAAATATTAGTGGCCCCTGGGGTCTGGTGGGAGGACCTTCCGTGCTTTACCTGAGGTCATTGGCTAATTTTAAGTGACCTCGGAGAATGGAGAGGTTTTATGCTGTTTTCGATCTCTCGGGCAGCTGGACTGGAGGGAAGATGACTAACAACAAACTTTATGTATGAAAAACATAAATGAATACAAAAAAGCAATTTATATTCATTTCCCAAGAAACAACTGACAGACATGTTTTGATGATAGCATTTAAAATTATGAAAATGACCTAAACCCACTAAATCCTTAAGTCCTTGGTAAATTTCAAATTTGACCTTTTAATATTGGACTTGGAAGATAGTAGCTAAACTTCAGTCAAATAAGAGAAAAATAGCATTACTCTTATGTTAAAATATACTAATGAATGGTAAATTTACTCAATGTAAAATAATAAAGAAACCTTTAAAAAAACAGATCCAAAAATTGAGCACACTTTATTATTATTATTTTCTGTATAATTGAATGTAAGCCTAGTTCTTACGTAAACCAGAGGACAAGAGGTGACGTCATTCAGGTCAGGGGGAGAGGCAGCCAATCTAAGTTTTTTCAGTTACATGTGAAATCTTTTTTGGGTGAGTTTCAGGAGTCTTTTTGGATTTAATCTAAGCTAAGGCTCTCAGATGTGAACGGAATCACACCACCCGCGTCTGGCTTTTCAACTTGCCTATCGCAAATAATGGGACATCTCAGCCTTCCTAATTGGGTGAGACAATCAGCATAAGTAGTTAAGACCCTGTTGGGTTGATCTCTGGAGGACCCTGGCTAATACACCTGTGGGTCTTCTGTATGGCCTTCTAACCCGCTGCTAGTGACCTGAACATTATTTCTATGTCACTGCTCTGATAGCAGGAACTGCCAAGCATATATTTATTTTCAGATTAAAAAACCCACTTTGAAGAACCAGTTTGGTTAAACTATCAGGTGACAGACTTCCTCACAGTATTCATCATTGAATCAGTGGAAACAATTTTCAATGCCCACAAATGTTCTCCATTTTTTACTGAGCCATTACTATTCAACAGGTCAACATCGTTGTCTTATTTCCATTCAATGCTTTCTGTAACCCTGACTCCCAGAGATACACATAGAAAATGTCTCATCTGAGCTCCCGTAGATTATCTTATATAAGATGAGGACATGTTTGTGTTCAAGAAACTCTAGAATTATCCAAGACCCTATATATTAAATTTTCATTATGTTCATTGGTGTACAAGCCAATGGAAGCTGTATTTGGCACACTCTCCTTGGATTCTCTCTAAGAAAAAAAATAATACACATGGCCAAGTGTATTCATTCAAAAATTTTGGGTAGTTTCCTCAGTGCCTACAGATTTATTTGTACAGATAACTGGATAGCACTTGGCCACTTCTAACTAACAACTTCTTTGCTTTTAACTAGCTTCTTTCACAATGAGGTCTTCAGATATTTTGTTCCTTATAGTATCCCTTTCCAAAAGAGCACATTGGCCAAGAGACCTCATCATTTTCTAACAGCTTCTAAAGTGATCAAAAGGTTTATCCCACTTTTCCATCAAATTATTGTGCATTTACAAGTATATTTAAGTGTGTTCAGAGATAAGGCCTGCTTCAGTGCTGTTCTGAGCAAAGTGGAGTTCCTGCCCAAGGCCCAAGCACCTTCACTAAGAAAACCTCTGGAAATGCAGGGAATTCTTCCACGTAAGAAAGATCTTGACATTCCGCTCCCAATTTTAATCAAACCTTTTGAACAGGACCTGATTATAGTGAAAAAGTGAAAAAGAGGACTTTCGTGTAGGTAAAGGAGATTTCCTTAAGGACTGGTAGCAATCTCTGACTCTGCCACTCGCCACAAGCAAACTTCAAAGCAGAGAGTCACCGTAAGGTGTAGATAATCTTCACCCGAGTATAAAAGCAAGACATTTATCAAACATTAGAGTTCCCCCACTTGTGCAAAGAGCACCAGGTTTTTCTAATTACTGTTTTGGGGGTGTTTGGTGTTTGCTTTTGTTGATGCAGGAACAACATTTGAAGATAACGGCCATGTTCAATATAAAGAGGAGCTCACAAAATAGTTAATTTTAGCAGAGTCGGAACACACATGACAGATGACAGACATGGCCGGCATATTCTAAGATGTCAGCAGACCCATCCAATCTTATACCAAAAGGATGTGCTATAGTATTTCATAGCACGCTACAAAATTCTATGACAAGTTTTAAAGATTGTAGAGTAGATAATAATTTCTTTCCCGAGGTCCCACTTCCAGTCTCATTTTCTGTCTCCAGTCAAATAGGGCCATTTTGACCCAGGTCAACTTGACCATTTCTAGTTACAGGAATTTGCACCCCCTGTCTGAAGCATGGATGCTAGAGAAATAAAGAAATAAAACACAAAAACATTACAAAAATTAAAACTCAAACAGAGGGGAAGTATCTTCTGGATTCTGCTTTTCAAAACCTGGGTCTGATAGGGAAATAGAAATCATCTGACACAAAGGGACGATTTGGAAAAATCAGAAAGTGAAATTAAATGAGAGACAATTTCCTCCCTTCCTAGAGCACTTGGCACTATTATCGCTTTTCCCATCCAGGCGAGCGTGAGAAACCAGCAAAGAAACAAGGGAGCAACCAGTGGGGTAAAGGAAAAGCGTCAGTAAAATGCAGGTTCAAGGCTCACTGGGACATCACGTCATACCTTGGGCGTTAACATTCACGGCACCTCACTTGTGGAAGTGAAATCTGGGGCAAACCCAAGTGGCCATTAACTGGTAAATGGGCAAACTGTAAAATAGCCAAACAACGTAATATCTATCAGCAAAAACAAAAACTAAAACCATTGATACACACATCAACATGGACACATAGGGTACATCTCACAGAATTATGCTGACGGAGGTCAAAGATAAGCATGTCCATCCTGTGTGGTTCTATTTATGCATTCGTTGAGAAAATGCAAGCTAACCAATAGTGGAAGAAAGCAGAACAATGATGTTCTGGGGACACAAAGTGAGGCATGCACTGGGCCAGGAGGGAGGGGTTATGAAAGGTTACGAGGAGACTGTTGGAGGTAATGGCTATGTTACTTTGAACGTGGTGATGGATGAATATTTACAAGTCAAATTTTATCACATCATATTCTTTATATGTGTCTATTGTATGGCAATTATACCTCAATAAATTTTTAAAAGTGCTAAGGTCTAAATTGTCAAAATAGCAAATAGTAAATTCTTTCGAAGACCTGAACTTTTTATCACACCATTGACATTCTTTCCACCACTTTGTAATCTTGGGTTCATGCTCACTTTTTAATTGCCCAAAAATGCTCCTTCCAATCTCTGTTCGTATGAGCTTGTGGCACACTTAGAAATAACGTGCAGCCCGAATTATAGCCGGAACTCCATCATTCTGTCAATACCGCAGCATAAAACCAAAATGCGAGCAGGTGGAAAGGTGCTAATGGGTTTTTAGAAAATACATGTATAAAAATAACCTCAAAGCTTTATTATTATCAAGATTATAGAAGTACAAACATTTATACAGCTGTATCAGAATGCAGTATTGTGCTCATTTCCATCTTAACAGTAATGAATACGTTTTCGCCTTATTTCAAACAGCTCACGAGAATTATCTGGTGGTGTCTTTTTTTTCTTAAATGCACATTAACATATGAAAATGAACATTTAAAATTATGTTAAAACTAAAAATTTCGTACGGAGAGCAAACTACAGTAACAAGTTGCTGATTGAAACTATAAAGAATGAGGTCACAGGAACCTCCTGAAAGGTGTGGTCGGTGACCGGGACGTCCTCTCAACAGCGTTTCTGGTGACACATCAGGGTGACATTTTAATGCTGGGTGACCATGTCTCAGGGATGATAAGCAGCACTTGGTAGTAGATGTCAGAATTCTTTCCCCAGTGCCATTTCACTGGTTTGTAAAAACTAAAGAACCAAAAAATGCTGCCTGCTGAAAATAAATATACTTTGTATAAGCTCTGGGGATTTGAGTTAAAAAACCATGTTCCCTGAACATCTTTATTAATATCAGAAATGTATTTACTCACTATCAACAGTGCTTATTCTGTGCCAGGCTTTGTTCTAAGTGCTGTCTAGATATTAATTCTTTCTCTGGGGTCTCATTTTTGATTCCTGGTTGGGGCACATGTCTGGGTTGCGGGTTCTGTTCCCGGTCGGGGCACCTACAAGAGGCAACTGATTGATGTTTCTGCCTTCCACCCCCTCTCTCTCAAAATAAATGATAAAAATCATTCATCTAAAAAAATAGATATGAATTCTCTCAATATTCATAAAAACACTACAAGACAGAGAATGGTGTTATTCCAATATTAACAACTGCAAAAACTTGGGCTCAAAGAGTTTAATGTAAGAGGTTGCTATGGGTCCAATGGTGTCACCTGCCCCAATTCATAACTTCAAGTCCGAACTCACAATACTCAGAATGAGAAGTTACTTGGAAATAAGTTTGTTGCCAAAATAATTGGTTCCTTTAACATGAGGTCATACTGGAGAAGGGGTGGGCCCCTAATTCAATATAACCGGTATCCTCATCAAAGGAGAAATTTGGAGAAAGACACACACGTACCAATGGAGGCAGACATCTGGGGGATGCTTCCACAAGCCAAGGAAATGCAAAGACTGCCGGGAGCCCAGCAGAAACCAGAAGAGAGGCAGGCTGCCCACTGCCCTTCTCCACCTGCAAAAGGAACCAACCCTACCAACACCCTCCTCTGAGGCTTCTGGTGCCCAGAACTACAAGGCGATACATTTCTGTTGTTTAACCTCCGTTTATGGTGCTTTGTTTTGACAGCCCTCGCAAATTAATTTGAGGGAGGAGATGCAGATACTTGGTTTTAGAGTATGCAGTGTGCAATGTATTACTTCCAGGACAGTTTTAATTACATTGTAATTCTGCGTCAGGAAGGAAAAAAAAGGGACCAGAAAACAAGATAGAGGAAGGAAATGCTACAGGCAGGAATGAACCCCAACGAAGCACTGTGAACGAGGGGCTGGCGGGAGGTCTCCTGTGGACTGGACACGGAGCCGCAGGAAGGAGCGGTGGAAGGGGAGTCTGGTTGCCTAGGAAGATTGCACTACAAGAAAGCAAAAATCCACTCCCAAGTACTTCATTTGTTTTTCAAAACGGCTTAAAAGTTCAGGCTGTGCCTAAATCCTGGTGTGATGAGAAGGCCAAGAAACGGGGAAAAAAAAACAATGTGCGAAACCACCAGGGCGGCCAGAATCACAGCAAATCGCTCTGTCACAGAACAGCGCTCATAAATAACCCCGAGTGTGGCTGATTTAAAACTCCAGACCGGTCGACCTGAGCGGCAATGACCTTCTCAAATACCTTAATAGATCCAAAAAATAACTTACTCAGAGAAACTCTGATGTGTCAAAAAAAGAAAAGTAGAAAGGAAATGTCTGTTACCATTTAGTGTTGGCAAAGAGAAATCAGAACCTAGTGTAACTCCTTTGTTGATGTTTTGTTTTTTGATTGTTTTGTTTTACATCTATTAGAATAGAATAGAATAGGAATATAATATCTATTATATCTCTTCTGGCAGCCTTTCATTGTTGTTTTGTTTTTCTGGGTAAAGCATTGTCTGATCTAAACGTTTTCTAGCACAATGTTGACAGGTCCTTGGGGAATGAACCTGTTCTGGTTCCATGGCCTTGAGTTCCGGAATGTCCTTCCACCATTAGTCCTGCAGCTCAGAGTGTGAAGATGACGATTAAGGGGGTTGATCATGAACTTAAGTGTTGTTCAGTGTTTAACCTCTAGAGGGGTGATGTGCGCAGGCGCTGAGTCAGGTAGCTTCCATCTGAACTTGGATCTGGCAGAAGGCGGTTGTACTCCTCCAGGTGCTTCTGTGACCTCGCGTTAGCAGGACTTTTCCATTTGAAACCAGGCATTTGTTTGTCGGAAAGAATTGTGGAGGGCAGGAAGCTCGTTCTCCCCTCGAGACTGTCATGCCCCTCCAGCTGTGTGTCATTCAAGATGCAAGCCTTCCTTTCAGATTTTAAATAAAACCTTTTCCTCACTCTCCCTCCATCTGAGTTTAATATGGAAATTTGTCTGTGTGGTTGTCATACACTGCTCATCCAGGGTGGAGTGAAATTTTACCAGGTTTCATCTATCTATTTATCCATCTTCTATCTACTTACCTATTTATTGACCTGCTGTCTTTTATCATGCTTGGTACTCAGCAGAACCGTTCAATCTGAGGATATTGTTCTTTGACTTTGGAAATTTTTAAATACTTTTTAAAATTCTCACATGTACATCTTTTTTCTGGAGTTGCTCTTAGACTAGATCTATCCTGACATATCCTTTGTATTTTAAGTTTTTAAAATATTTCCATCCCTTTAATTTGTGTAATGAGAAAAACAGATTAATACATTTTAATAATTTTTAGAATTCATTAGTATTCTTCAAAGCTGATTGCATGGCCTGGTTTTCCCACAAAGTGCTAATGGTTTTCCTGTCGCTGCCCTAGGGTTTTAACAAAGTTACTTTTGTTTTGTTTTTGCCATAGAAATGATCAAAACATTTGCTATGACAAAGAACAGAAAGCGATGCATTTCCTATTCCTTTCCTTGACTAACAAAATAAAACCCTGGACACAAAGCTGGCAATGAATTGTGAATAAAAGGAAAGAATAGCTATACTAGCAAGTTGTTAAGCCTTAAATTATAGCTCTTTTGCAAACCCCCTACTTAGTTATCTAGTCTTCTCTCACAGGAAGATAAAGAATTATTATTGAATGTCATTGAAGAGCTGCCTCTCAAAGCAAAACAAAAGAAACTCATTACGACCAGCTAAGGTGACGTGCAATGCTTTTACTGACTTCCACGTTACTGCCCACAGAGAGGAACATTAGTCTCCGAAATATTATGATCGTACCAATACACCAATTTTTGTTTGAACTTCTATTTCTAGTTTTATGTAATAAAGAGTCTATAAAATGCCATATCTATTTAATAAAATAACAACTTATGTACACTCATGTGTGATTTCTTAAAAAGCATATCAGTGCTCGCAATAATTATTTTTAGTAGCCCTGAATATTGAGAAATTAGCTTTTATATTTCAATAGCTTAAGATAAATGAAAAAAGGGACTTTTGGGTAAGTTAACTTTTTCAGGATGGAATCACATATATGGGGAAATAGCTGGAAATCCGAAATAAGTTAAAGTCCTACTTGGAATTGCCCAATTAATTAATTAAACCATAATAAAGAAGTTTCTCAGTAGATGTAATGCAAAACCTGGTACATCCGAGCAAATATTTATCCACGGACGACGTTTCTGTGTCGGACCGCACGAAGCGGGAAAGGCGCCCCTCTCTCTTCAGGTGATGAGCACATCGATACCAATTATTCACAGATGCTACGGCGAAAATGCAGGGTGGCTGAGAACAGGTTTCAAGCGTTCCCCAGCAAGGGTTACGTTTAGCGAATAGAACGTGGATGGTGAGAGTGTGTTAGACACACACACAAATGAAAGAAGGAAGCAAAATAGCAGACATCCACCACTCAGGAGGTCGAGTTTTAACTAAAAACAACCACAGAACTGGAGATGAGAAATCACTGAACGCGCCCCCCTTGGCCTTCCGGCACAGGTTCCGCGAGGCCTCGGGCTCCTTTTGTTCATATCCAGCGGACAGTAGAACCAATCATTACATTCACTGTTTGCCTACGTGGCCAAAGGGTGAGCGATGGGACTGCAGGTGCGAAACCCTCGCTAACGGTCAGACAGCACTGGGTAGAACACGGTGCGGTGTGCTGCTTTCCAGGACTTCAATGCTCATACGTTCTAGCTCTTCGGGAGTGTGGGCGAGGAGACCTTGGCTGGGCAGCTGCTCAAAATAACACACTACAGAAGTTTAGCGGAGCCCCCAGGCTGTTCAAAGCTGTGTGCTAGCAAAACAGGCGGTGCGCATGCGAGGGCACCTACGAACTGCAGTGCCGAGAGCGGACGGCCGCCTCCAACGCTACTCCAAGCTGGTGCTGGCCTCCATCTCGGACCCTCTCCTTGGTGGTCAGGACGCTCTGATGGAGCTTTAGACACTCACCGATATTCAGTTGTGTTTCCCATGGGTCAAAACGACAGTTATCGGTTTAAAATTCATTATAATCTAGTTGATATAATACTTTTGTTCACAAATTTATATAACTGAATAATAAAATTTTAGCCTGTCTTTCTCTCTGTCTCTCTTTCTTTCTTTCTCTCATTTAGTTTTTTTCATGAATTGTTTTGGGACTTTTCCTGTGACCACTGTTACCAGTGATAGGGAAAACGGTGTATTCTGGTGTGTTATTTTTACGTGATATTCTTCTTTTAAAAAAGTTTATTTGTTTTTAGAGAGAGGAGAGGGGGGAGAAATAGAAGGAAACATTGATCAGTTGCCTCTAGCACGCCCCCAACCGGTCACCTGGCCCGCAACCCAGGCACATGCCCTGACTGGGAATCTAATTACGACCTTTTGGTTCACAGGCTGATGCTCAACCCACTGAGCTGCACCTGCCAGGGCATATGTGATATTCTTTAAATGTAACCTTTCACCAGGGCAACCATGCATGAGCTTGGACCACTTAGTATTGCAAGGTAAATGAGGGATTTCCCATAAAAATAGAAATGTGAAGTTGTGTCAAGCTTTGTTATAGAAATAGGATTTAAATGTGGAGAGAATGATAAAACACTTATTAAGTACTGATAGAATTTTTGCGTTTATGAGGTGAATGTAGTGGAAAGCACTCAATTTATTCAGAAAATTTGGATTCAAATCCCAGATCAGCTAGTGGCTGGATATGAGCCTTTGGCAAATCACTAACATCTCTCTGGTGAAGTTTATCTGCAGAAATGGGGATAATTGCTTGCCTGCCTACCTTCTCAGTGTGTTAGGAGAATCAGCAGAGAAAATGAATGCAAAATGACTTGGCAAATTCCAAAGAAATCTCAGTTACACGTTGTTGTGGGCTTTGATGAATGCTTTTGATGAATCAGCTATATTGTTTTCTTGTGCAAAATGGTCTGAGATATATTAAAAGAAATTGACATGACAAGGGAGATGGATCTCCATATTTAGCCTAGAGAATGTCTCAATACATCAAACAATGAATCTGAAACGATGGGGTCTATTCCACTGTCAGAACAATTTCCTTTAGACTATTGATTTTTTAAAGCAATTTACTATTCTTTATGTACATGACAGAGTTGAGATTTTGGAATCATTGCCTCATTCCATAAGCATGTCAGGTTCATGAGATGATGTAGTCAGTGTAAATAACTTATTTTTTGTTTTATTTAGGGAAAAATTCTAAAATTTGTGTTACTTTTCTTAAAATATATCAAAAAATCATGGGGGAAGTAATAATCATGGAAGGAAGTAATCTACATGGAGGATATAGATTATGTGTCATCTTATTAAGAATACTTCAGCCATTTAATGGAAATTAGCAAGTCTTTAAGCTAATTTACCTTAAATCATCCTTCCCAATGAAGAAAGGTGCTTCTAAAAACTACGATAAATTTTCAGTGTGTATTAACATTTTCAAGTTTTAAAGATAAATTGGTCTATTTGAACATTACCTGAAATGACATTGTAGATGCTATATTAGCTAAACCACAAGACCTCATGTGTGAAATACTTACAGACATTTTGCCATGACAAAGAAAAATTCAGAAAATGTCTGAGAGGACTCATGGTAATCATAGTGGAAGTCATTCTGGAATGCCAAACAATAGAAAAATGCACGCATTGCCGGCCTTTATTTGTTAGATGGGCCATTCAGCTCCAGGGTGGATATTTTATGCTGCCTCTCATGGCAATTGTTACATAGTGCGATATATTTGATCACTTAATCTTTATTTTTAAGGTACTTATTGCTATGTCAACAATATTCTCCTGTGGACCATTAATAATACTATTTGAAACTGTGACTTATTTTATATGACAGGTCAAATGAATGTTTAGGGGATTAAACCAGGATGATTGGAAGTCCTTTATGAAATACATTTCATTCTGAAGAGTTTGTAATCCTAAGGGAATGCATCTCACGCTTTAACTGGATAGATATTATCCGAAGCACTCCAGCTCCGTCCCCACCAGAAGGTATCACAGGGATCATTGTGTTATAAGTGAAAGAAAGAGAAGAACAGGAAGAAGAGAAATCATCTTGAGAAGACATTCGTAGCAAAATTCCTAGAACATAAGCTGACTACTGAAATGCTTTTTCCTAAAATTTGTTTATTATTATTTAGAAATAGTAACAGGAAGGCTTGCTTTCCAATGGCCTAGCTGGTAAAACAGAAGTATTTTATAAAACCGTGAACTCTCTTTTGCGCTTAACACTGTGCACCTGCCCCCTTCAAACATGAAGAGTGCAAATGTGCTTCCTGCTCTCCTGGGTGTGTATTTCAGCATGGACCACATTCCTCACAATGCACACGGTGCTTGTGTGTTAGTAACCTACAGAATTAAAGGAATACACAGATGCATGAAAGAATTGGAAAGGGGAGGGAGGAGGGGAGGAATGGGTGGGTGGGCTGGAATGGGAATAAAGGATAGAAACTGTACTGAATAAACTAAAATAAAAAAAAAGAATTAGAAATTAGTGATTTAAATGTGTACGTCTCTTATGTAGCAGTTAAAAACTGAATACCAAGTGTGGAGCCAGAGGCCAAAGACAGGCAATGCCAGGAACCCTTGGTGCAGGCAGGAGGTGTGAGCCTGTGGACAGATGTGCTCACGGATAGGTGTGCTTGGGCTATGCTGCTGCATGCCAAGTGGGTCGCCCTCAACAGAGGGACCCCATGCCCGAGATGCTTTATTTTTACTAGAAAATCTCAGGAGGGCAGGATGCACCAACGGATCATTTATACTAGGAGCTTTGTGGTCAGGGTTGTGGAATGAGGGACCAACGGAGCCCTGGGCACAATGACAGCCAACAGTCATGCTCAGCCACCTTCTTCGTGGGCAGCTGAGGTGGGGATGGGACCGTCCAGCAGGCAATAGTTTTATCCAATAGTTTAGGGGTTTCTAAATTTTTTAATGAAGAATGGTGATACAGTTATTCCACTTCCAAAAAATGGACACCACACAGGATCAAGAGTTGTGATTTGTAGACTGTAGCTCTTCCATCAGACTTGGTTGTAACACAACAAAAACTCAGAGACCCAAATGGAGTGATGATCTACTCTCATTGGCAATTGACAAGACAGCTAAAGATTAAGTTCATGGGCCCTGGCTGGTATGTCTCAGTGGATTGAGTGCCGGCCTGTGAACCTAAGGGTCGCTGGTTCAATTCCCAGTTAGGGACATGCCTGGGCTGCAGGCCAGGTCCCCAGTGGGGGATGCGCAAAAGGTGACCGCACACTGATGTTTCTCTCCCTCTCTTTCTCCTTCCTTTCCCCTCTCTCTAAAAATAAATAAATAAAATCTTTAAAAATAAAAAATAAAATTAAGTGCATGGGATACTTTACTTAGCAGACATTTCTTGTGGCCCAGGGGCCATTTTTGTTTCTTGGCAATGAAATTTTTTGTCCTGTTAATATCCACATTTAAAACACATGTAGGTTTTATTTACTGTTATGTCAGCATTATGAATTACATGAAAGCAGTATAATTTAATTCAATAAGAAAACACAGAGTGAATTTATTCTATGTTAATAGTTTTCCGGCTTCATAAGCCTCTAACTTCATTCCTAGACTTTTTTCTAGCATGCATTTTTCTCACCCAAATACGTAGGTGGTATCAGTGTTTTTATCAAGCGTGCTCACAGCTGACCTGTCCATGGCCAATGCAATTCTAGTCATGAAATGCATGCGTGTTACTATCATTACTTTCTTTCCAAAGAACACAATGAAATGTATGCTCTCAGAGGTATTCGGTCTCTCCTGAACCTTAGGATGTAGTTCCTGTGTGTCAGTTTGCTGGAACATACCAGAGCAGGCAAGTTCAGAAAATGTGGCATCAACCTTTAAAACATAAGGCATTAAATATTTCCGCACATTGATTTGTCAAATCAAAATTGAAATGCCAAATACAAGTAACCCTCACTCTTCGAAAGTTCCCTCTCCACCACTTTGTGTCTACAGAAGACCCACATGAGTGCCTGCTTTTGCTAACCAGAAGAAATCTGAAGAGGATGTTTGCTTTCACAAAAAAAGGCAAAAAGTAAAAACAGTGGTTAGTGCTGGCTTCGTGGGGAGCCCTCACAGAGACACGCACATTTGTAAGTAAAAGTACACAGTATGTGCATTATTTCTCCTGTATGTAGGTTGTGTATTTATCATATCACGCCCACTTTCATGACATGTTAGTGTTACTTTAGCTTTTACGTGTTATTTGGTATGATTTGCTAGGTTATATTTTGGGTCTGGGAACATTAAAAAAATTTCCCCATATAATTTAATGGTCATTGCTTCTTAACGCAATTTCGGCTTACGAAAGGTTTCATAGGAACGCTCTGCTTTAAGATAGCGGGGGGCCTGCGTTGCCAACGCCTGGCTACAACCCGCGCCACACACGGAATCCCATATAGACAGACGCACTGAGGCAGCTGTTTGTTGCACTTGATCAAATCCTGGAAGCCGGACATCGTAGCACATTTAAAACAAAGGAGAGCCCCGTGGTGGTGTGGTTGGTTAGCCAGCAGACGCAGAGGTATCGGTGTGGAAATAAGATCACGCCGAGCCTGCTCCTGCAATATTCTTCGTTCCTCGTTCCTGGCTAACTCTTCCCCACCATTCAGCTGTGAGATGTAATATGTCCTTTACAGAAAGCCTTCCTAGTCTGCTTTAGCCTCTCTTCTTTGTTGTTGTTTGAAAATAGCATTTGTTATAAATTGTAATGTGACATGCGCTTGGTAGGCCTTTTTACATGTCTTTGACAAATAGTGAGCTTCATCTGGTCGGCTGAATATATACATGTTCACTTTAGTTTATTTAGCTCCCAGCTAGAGCCATGCACTTTATGGACAGACAGTACATATTTCGGAGCAAATAAATGCAGCTTTGGGGGGCTCTGTCCTGAGCGTTTGAGTGGCCTTAACTAGCATCTCAAGAGCCTGGGCTCACTCCAGCTATCCAGATATAGCTGCTGACATCAATGGGTTAAGCTGAAGAATATTGTAGAATTCTAATATTAGATGAGATTTCTATCTCCTTGTGAGGCACGGGTTGATCCAGTGTGTGAAAATGTGACCGATGTACCCTTCTGAAAGGCTGTTTTATTTGACTTAGCAGACAAAGCAGAATTTGTCCTTCAAATGCACTGAAAAACCAAGCCCAAGAGAATGGTGCCTTGTACTCTGCCCTCTTTTTATCCTTGGAAACAGGAATATTTGAGGTTGCAAAAGAAAAAGAGGGTAGGAGTCTTTGTTGAATTCAAAGGGACATCTCTTGAGTTCCAGAAATAGGAGCCTTCAGCAGAAATTCTCAGAGTATTTATTATTGTGTCAGAATCCAACCAGCAAACTTTGACTTTGACTTGAGTGTAATGTAACAGCTGTTTTTCATGACAAATTACGCTGTTATAACCAATATTATAATTAGGATAGAAAGCAGATATATTAGATTCGCATTTAGGAAAAGCTACACAAGATTAATTACAGCCTATTAAAATTCTATGTTTATCATTTCACTTTTTTTTCATTTGATGCTGGAATGGAAGGATTCCAATCCATTGGCGAGATGAATCTAGTATGTCCTAATTCACCATGCTGAACGCATTCAAACTTAAGGACCCAAATGTATCATCCAGCCTAATTACTTGAGAATTAACTCTTAAGCAAGATATAAATCCAAATTAAAGTTGCCAAGGATCATATGTAGACAGAGAATACAATCAAGGAGAATCTATATAAATAAGGCCTTATCTTTAAGTGTTCCAAAAATCACAACATTATATGATTCATCTAGACTATGGTATTTTAACTTGGCTTCTCCTGAATTAAAAGTTAAGGCATTTTCCTGTGTTTAAACTTACTCATTTTATATTAGCTTTTATATCAGCTGGCAGATGTCACAATAGTATCATTTGAATCTTCGATCTAATTATGCATGCAAATGCAGAGAATCCAACAAGAATATTTTTAATAATGTGAGTACTTAATGCCACTTTTTATTAGACTTATTAATATAATTGCATGCATTACCATTTGTGCCATAAATTCTAAATTAAAAGTTGTCAATCACTTAAACATAATGTGGCAATATGTTTTTGTTGATCTCCACTAAAATCACAGGTTTAGATTCTGGAGCTCCATTTGCCTTTTTTTAAAACAATTGATCAGCGCTTTTCAAAGTTAATCGTGAAAGTCTCCCACATGAAATACAATGATGAAAACACGTGGGGTTAAAGCCGACACAGACAAATAGTACTTCCCCATCAGAGAGCTGTTCTGAAAGAAAACTTTCAGCCCGACTTCTCAGGTTAGGCTTGGGAAATTCTGGTTTGCTTCTTTGTGCAGAGGGTGGGGCAAATCAAACCTTTCCTGCCCTTCTTAGCTAAATGGACCATATTAAAAAAAGAAAAAAAAAACCTGTGACACAGCACTTTATTACTTGTCTTTAATACTCAGAGCTTAATTTATCCTGGAGTAATTATAGCTCAATCATCAGCTAATAAGGAGTAGTCATTATCATTTTCAGAGGCTGTCTGTAGGGTGTTATGTCTGAGTGATTTCATATCCTTCGCCTTGTGAGCCTCTCTTGCAAGGAGCGCACAAACAGAGCCACAGGAAGACGAAGGCAAGGTCATCGTGCGATTGTGACGATCACATTGTTTTTTAACCAGAGTTATGAATCTGAGTAATGTCATGTATGTTAGAGCCAAAATAATAAAAACAGCTCCAGTCCCCACAAACACATTATCTGCCTTGACGTATACTGCTCTGGTTTCCTGGATGGTCTCCCTACCTGTGCTTTGACTTTTTCCGAATGTTAGAAACTTTTCACTTGTACTTTCATGCTGAATCAATCGAGGAAATAATGATGTTGTTGAAGAAAGAATTCTGAGTGTGAGGAACTTTAGTGTGAGATCTGGCTTCATTATATAACAAGTGGGCAACTTCAGGTAAAATGACCATGAACTCTCATCTGAAAATGAGTACAATAGCTCTTCCCTCCGACTCAGCATGGGTGAGTGCAAATTTCCAAGAGAAAACTTAGGTGTAGACTGCAATCTGAAAATGTGCTCTATACACATTATATCATTTAGTCCTTACTCAAAAGAATCCATACACCATTTATCTATTTGTATAACTGGTGTTATCTTAGACCCCTGAAGAGTCTACTTTAAGTGAACATTCCCATAGAAGATTAGTTAGAATTAGGTGACAGAGAATGCAAATCACATTTGCTTTAATTTTGAGCTGAGATTTCAAATATAGTTTTCCAATAGACATGGGTTTTTTAAAGCACTGATTTGTTGCTCCACTTACTTATGCACTTATTGGTTGATTCTTGTATGTGCCTTGACTGGGAATCAAACTCAAAACCTTGGTGTATTGGGATGATGTTCAAACCAACTGAACTACCCAGCCAGAGCTAGCTATGGATTTTTAAAGAGAAAAATAGACATAAAAAGTCAAACGGTTTGATGTGACCCGAATATTTTTGTAACTCAAATAAGGTCTCATGATCAGTCTTTGTTTTCCAAATCTCTGCACATCACCACTATAAGAAGACACCTATGTTCACATGTACAGACAGCATCTTAAAGCACTGGTAAAAGGACAGCTATTACTGAAGGCGTGGTCATAGACGAAAGTGAAAATTCTAACAAATATCAGAGGTACAAATATTCTAAAGTATTTTAAAAGATATCTGTCCTGGCTGGTGTGGCTCAGTGGATTAAGTGCCAGCCTGCGAACCCAAGGGTCACCAGAACTGGGCACATGCCCACTCAGGACACATGCCTGGGTTGCAGGCCAGGTCCCCAGTGGGGGCGTGTGAGAGGGAACCATGCATTGATGTTCCTTTCCCTCTCTTTCTCCCTCCCTTCCCCTCTCTAAACATAAATAAATACAATCTTAAAAAAAAGATATTTAATAACTCTCGATATGGCTCTCTTCCCTGCCAATGCCACCAATGAAATATATATATATACATCATTAAAATATATATATTTAATGATATATAAGATATATATTTTTATAATTAAAAAACCATTATTGACAATTTTATGCACTCACGATTTCCCACTGTGTGATGAGTCCATCCTTCTCTCTCTCACTTTCTTTCGGCCCCTCCAGTTTGCATCTTTCTTTTCAGAACTAAAATCATCAAACGAAAGGTCTTCCTTGGCACTGTCCAGATTTAAAGTCATTTGAATAAGCATCTTTTGAGTAATGTCTATTGTTGATCTTCTCCCCGCCCTTTAGTTGGGTTACTGTATTCAATTCATTTGTCGTTGACTTACAAAAGTTCTTTATAAATTCTGGATATTATGTGCTATCAGACACCATTTGCAAACATTCTCTCCACGCCATAGGTTGCCTTTCCACTCTGTTGACAGTCTCCTTGGATACGGAAAGACTCATGTTTGACGCAGCTTCCGTTTTTCCAGTGTGCTTTCGTTGCCTGTGCTTTGATGTCATATCCCAGAAACCAGGGCCGTATCCAATGTCTTGGAGGTTTCTCTATTTTCACTTCAGAAGTTCAGGGTCTGACATTTGGGGACTGGATTCATTCCGAGTTAACTTTTGTATGTGGTCTGTAATGGAAGTCCACTTTCATTCTTTTGCACGTGGATATCCAGTTTTCCTGACACCTTTCATGGAAGAAACTGTTCTTTCCCCATTGATCCGTATTGGCACCCTTGCTAAAGATTGTTTGACCATATATGTGAGGGTTTGTTTCTGGACTCTCCCTTCTGTTCCACTAATCTATGTCTCTCTTTATGCCAGCAAAAAAAATGTTTTGATTTTCTGTAGTTTTGTAATCTTAGTGACTAATTTTGTAAACAGATAAATAAGAATGTACTCTGGGAAGCTGGGCTGGTAGGGGAGGTAAAGCTACAAAAAAATATGGCTATGCAACTGTGTTTTCATTTGTGAGTTTTAAATTTTGTTTTTATAGTCTACTCCTCTGGGGGGAAAAAAGAATGCCCTAAGAGCATTGTAATTTGTGTAAGTTAATTGGATTTTTTTCAACAGAGTATTCAGAGCACAGTGTCTTTAAAATAAATTTTTATTCAGAATAGGTATCTTCCAAGTGGAAAATTAAAATAGGTCATTGAGAGAGCAAAAATAAATTCCTAACACCACCCCTCAAAATAAAATAAAACAGGTAATGGAGATATAAAACTTTCATGAATAAATACACCAAAACACTCATAGAAAAATCTGTGAATTTCTGCTTCAAAGATGAATGCACCTGACTTTGGTCTAGACTTGCAGAGGGTCTGCATGTTTGACCCAAGTGTCTCATTTTACAAATTTCATCATTTCAGGTGGTCCGAAATACACGGACTGGGTCTGGAGATAATTCCATGAAAGTGTAAAATCATTAACATCTATGTTTTAAACATGTTTAGGGAAAAATTTGACCTTAATGAAATGGACCAACCAAAAATTAAAGGGAGAGGTTGGCAGTAAACCCAGATTCTCTAAGACTGCAGTTCTCGTAGAAGGAAAATTGGGCACCTGCTTGACTTGAAGTCATGCTTCTCTTCCTCCTGAGCAGAAAGCAGGAGGAGGGCGAGGGGGAATTCCCAAACACTGTGATAAAACTAGCTCCTTAAAAGATTACTGACTGTAAATGCTTTCGTATTTTCTTTGTAATTTTTGTAGACCTAGTGTGTGTATCATTATATCTTATGTGGTGTCGATGTGGACTTCCCTGATTATCAACATGTGTTTTCCTGACGATCAGTGAAGATGAACATCCTTTGATATGTCTACAGACCATGCGGAGTTCCTTTTTAGTCAAGTGCTTATAGAAATATACTATCATTTTTCTCACGTATTTTTTTTCTCATTTATTTGTAGGAATCCATTTTATACCGTGGGACTTTTGTCAATGATATGTGTTATGGAAATTTCCACACTGGGTGATATATTCTGACTTACCTTTTAATTTTTGTATAGTCTCTTTGGATGAACAGATTTTTTTTAATGTAGTCAAACTCATTATTCATTGCTTTGCTGGCTAGTGCTTCTCTGAGCTCTATGTCCTTCCAGTTGATACGGCCTTAATTCCTTCAGATCTATAATAATTTTTGACAACTCCTGAGGCAAGCCCAACCAACCTCTTCTTTTCTGAAGTTTACTGACTTTGCCTTAGTTCTTTTTTTTAAAAGCTCTTCCTGGCAATCAGCATTTTTTTGCCACTTCAGAGGCACCTGTCGGAAATGTCCCTGCATCATTCTCTGACACGGGCACTGATTGCCTATGACTCCTTTCACTGTCCCTCCTTGTCGCACTAACCCTTGCTCCAGGAGACCTAGAATTATGGGAGGGATCTGTTCAGGATAATTCATGCCCGAACACCCAAACTCTTCCACGGTGGACTAGGAGAAAACAGCCCTTTTCCTGCCAAACCCTTGAAGCTCAGTCTTTGCCTCCTGTTTCCCTGTCAGGGGCCGTTCCGAACATTTGTGCCCTTTTGACTGTTCTGCAGAGGCTGCTGCAGTGGCGGATCGGTGCTTCCATCCCTCTCGGCTCCAGAGGGCAGATTTCAGGCACCGCACGGGAGTCCCTTCAAACCCTCGAGCTCCATTTGCTTAGAGATGAAGGCCAGGCTGAGGGGGAGGAGAATGGGCCCACACCTCTAAACACAGACATTCCAACCCAGTTCTCCTAAGAAATCTTTGCACCAATCTTTCTTCTTGATTATTCTGTCTCTTTGTATAACCTGGATGGGGTGCGGGACGATAGGTCTTAGAAGCAGTTTAGCGCCACTTGTACTGGACAGATTATCTGGGATTTCTTTTGGGCACGTGAGGACATTTAACCCCCACTCCTCTTTGCAATCTCCATCTATATGTTTCTCTGTACCATCTGAGATCAAAACCAGTAACATATTACTTTGGATATAGTCCACTGAAATCAAGTAATATAAAAGTAGGAAAGTCACAACTTCATGTAAAACGTTCACTGAGAGAAAGTCTTGCTCCCATGACCATGTCTGACCCCTTATATTCCCCACCTTTCTGTAGGTAGCTAGTTTTGTTATTTCATTTTTGTTGTCTGTGCAGTTTTTATTTTTGCATAAATAAGATACTTATGGATAAAATTCCTTTGTTTCTTCCTTTCTTTTAAGAAACATACACTATGTATCACATGCCTTATTGAGGAAAGGGTTGGTTTTAAGACTTATGCCCTGGCTGGAAGGGCTCAGTGGATTGAGCACCAGCCTGCAAATCAAAGGGTCACTGGTTCGACTCCCAGTCAGGGCACATGCCTAGGTTGTGGGCCAGGTCCCCAGTGGGGGGCATGTGAAAGGCAAACACACATTGATGTTTTTCTCTCTCTCCCCCTTCCTTCCCCTCTGTCTAAATATAAATAAGTAAAAAATCTTAAAAAATAGCTACTTAGACTGGGGAAAACAACAGATTAAAGCACTCCATTTTGCCAAAGCCAGGAAGCTCTTGGGGACTAATGGGGCAGAGTCAAAGAAATACAACCCAGCTGGGAGGGATTTTTAACAGCTACCTTTGAGACCATTTTAACATCAAAACAAAACAAAAAATCATAGCAGCAATTAATTATAAAATAATATAAACAAGAATATTTGTGTTCATAGTGACATTTATAAAAAGAAAAAGTAAATTCAATGTCCACCATTAGAAGAGCTAATCATAACAATTCCTTTCTGTAATTTGGTATAGGAAAATAATGAAGTACTTAGTTACCTTTTAAGGCAGAAAGCATTGTGTATATTATGTAAAGTACGGACAATGGAATAGTCGGACCATGCCCAAGTGATTAAAATTCGCATCAGTTATACTGAGGCAGCCTGACATATGTGCCTAGTGATAAAGTAGATCAACTGTAGACACTGTTGCCAAAATATTTAATGCAAATCTAACCAGAGTTTTAGATATAATTTCTTTTATATAAAATAAAGTTAAATGGTATCATGAGAAAACAGTGAGACAAATCAGGAATGGGGGCCATTTCAGCCTTGTCTTATTTTTCAAAACAATTAATGTCAAAATTGAACAAGTTTGGAGAAATACAAATGAATGCAATGAATGAAACCTAACTGGGTCCTGGTTCAAAGCAAACCTGTACATGGCATTTGGACACAATTGGGAAAAAATGAATATGCATGCTGTGAGGAAACTTGATTTCTGTGTATATGATAATGAAATTGTGCTTATATTAAATAATAGTTTTATTTTGGAGAGATGCATGCTGAAATATTGAGGATTGGAAAGTTTCAAGGTCTGCAACCACTTTCAAATGAATCAGCAAAGATAGGTGAGAGAAAGGGAGGCCGAGATGTTGACAGTTGCTAAATAAACAGGTGATACACAGAGGCACACTATTCATTTGTTTTCCTGTGTCTTTGAATCTTTGCATAATAAAGTCGAGAGGGGGGAAAAGGACAAAGTTAAGGAAAAAACTAAACTAGATGCTTTTCATGCCATTATTTTATGAAGTTCTTATTATTTAAGATATAGTACATCTTTATAAATACATTGGAAGAAATTAAAAATTTGACACCATTGTTCTGATTTCATTATGTCTTGTAAATATTGAACACTTGCTCACCAATGCAAGATATTGCTACTGTTGCCATAATTCTTGGAACTCCTTAGATGGGATATGCTATGCAGTTGGAAAGTATTATTGTAATGGCGATAGTCATTATTAACCTTGTATGGATGGGACTTTATATTTCAAAGTGCTAGACAACCATTTCTATTAGCCATTATTAATGTTTTCTCCAGAGTGCACTTCTGATTAATTGATCACATTCCTGACCTGACCATTTAATTTATGCTCGAGATTTACCTCTATTTGGTTAAAATGTATCATTTTAAACTTTCCCACTTGCTTTTTAAACCCAGAGATTTTCAAATTTTATCTTTGAGATCAAAGTATTTTCAAGTAATTCCATTTTGTTGTAACAGATTTTTGAAGATAATTATTCTTACTAAAGCGATGGTCATTCAGAGGTTATACAGTTCTGCTTGTGCAGAAATTGCCAAAGTATATTCACATTTTATCCACACCTCTTAAATCCATTGTCTTTTTTACTCTCCATAAAGTGGTAGACTTAGTTTATTCAGTCATTGTTAAGTTATTGATTATTACTTTTACAAAAAGTCAAAGAAAAAAGAGTGTCTGTGGGGTAAGAGAGTTGGGTGTGATTCCTAAACCCACTCTCGTTTGACCACAGCTGTGTTAATTAACTTCAATGGGTCTCAGTTTTCTTGTGTGTAAAAAGCAGAAAATTACTACTTCATAATTTGTTGTGATGATCTATTGAAGTGTCCATTGTAAATTATTCCTGTTGCCATATTCAACACAGTGTAAGCATTTAACAAATTAGCACACAAATGATTTACAAATATGTCTAGTTTTTTTTTTCCATCTCAGTTTGGGGTAGAACAAGCTTCATTAACTGCAAATTGGAGAATATCACTTTTACTAATTAAAATTAAGAAATGAAGCTAAGCAAGGAAAATTAAGTTCCATTTTGCCTTTAGAACAGTACTGTAGGTCCATATCTGGTCTTATATGCATCTCATATCCCATCATTTCTGCTTGTCCTTAATTATTTTTTGGAGGATTCTCAACTACATGGAACTAAATAATACTGATAACCCTCCTGGGCAATCATCCTAAGGGTGGTCAGTTTTCCTAAGCACTAGATAATCTTATAAAAGCTTTGCACGTGCCAACTGTGCACATCTCCCATAATGCCCTTGGCAAAACCCTATTTATTGAACAGAGATTAACTTAAATGTCACCCTTCAGCCAAAGCTCTCCCTGATAACTTCTCTCTGTGATGTGCTCTCAGGTTAACCTGATCCTCTTTGTCCCTTGAATTTCTATCAACATGTCCCTCCTCCTTTCTCTCTCTCTCATCCTATGAGCTCCTCAATGTTAAGGCGATGTTATGTCAAACTTCATTTACTAAATAGCTGTTGCAATAGCTGTCGATATCTAATTCCCCAGTACTTATCCGAAGGGTATAATTTAAATAGCATCTCTAGTCGCCAATTATCACAAAACATCTGCTTTGTGCATGAGATGATGCCTATCTTCCCAGGTTATTTGGGATTTCTAACAGTGACCCTACTGATTAAAATGGGGGCATTTTCCTATTGGGACTGTGCTTAAAAATGTGCTATATGGTGCTAAAGGATTTATTTTCTTTCTGAATTTCTTCCAGCCACAAATTAGTTTATCAGATTAGCCTGTTGTGACCTTAGAAGATGTAGAGAAAGCATTCCTGAGTCTGGAACAAGAAATTATCTCTAAATTTGAAGCAAGCAATTTTTAATCAGGTGCAAAAAGAAATTTAAGAGAAAATCCAGTGCATATATTTTATGCACAGTGAACTAAAAGACTCCTCGGGGCTGTGTGTCAAAGTTCATTAAAAGCTCACATTTTTATTCTGCTTCAAAGGGTTTTCATTCTGTGCAGGACGGTGGTTGCAAGCATGGGCTGTGGAGTAAACTAGTTCAGATTCGAGTTCCACGTCTAACGATTCCTACGTCTGTGGCTTGAGCCAATGTATTTAACCATGAGGGTCCATTCTCTCATCTATAATAGGTGTAGAATGATGCAATCTCACACATTCATTGTGAGACTTAAAGAAGACAGTCTGTAAAGATCATTAGTAGGTGCCCAAGGCCAAGTCTCTGAAAATAGTAGGGTGGAAAGAATCACCCTACAACAAAATCCGTCTGTTGTCTAGATAATGCCCTTTGTGACGTTAGCTAAAAATGGTGCTGCCTCAAGAATCATCACTTATTGGACACCATGGAAAGTGTGAATATGCAAAGACAAAAACACAATCAATTTCTCCTCCAATAACTCATGACGAAGTGAAGAAGGAAGGAGGCTCAAATAGTATAGTAATAGGATAAAAATCATAACTGTAAAATAAGCATAAATGAAGAGGTTCCCATAGATTGAATAAAATTATTTCGAGTTGACATTAAAAAAAGGTTTAAAAAAATCACGTGGAACTGAGTTTTCCAACTGTTACAAGAAAAGAGAAGGGAGACTCTTCTAAGGAATGTGAGTGTTCTTCACTTTTCCTTAACTTGGGTTATTGCCATTTACCTTCCAACCATCTATCTTCATTCACATTCTGTCAATTGTCACAGCTGCTGCTTGAAATCCTAGCAACACACATACTATCCATTTTATTCTCGCAGCTACGAAGACAGGTGATAACATCTCATAGAAATGACCAGATCATTCTTTTCAAAAACAACCAATTACAACAGTCACTCTCAATGTACTAGCTAAATGTATTTATTGACAGCAGTATAACAAGAATATTTTGTAAGTGTATAGGTTTCCATTTCAGCTAAGAAAGGTAAAGCAGTATATAATGAGTAGATTATTAACTTACAGAGTTTTATTATGATGAAAAAGACAGAAATGTATTATCTTAAATTGTCAGGTTTTGTAATAGAGAACAACTGTTCAATTACTTGTCCCCAGTCAAAGTGTGAATCAGGATAGAGCTGGGCAGATAATCTCAGGTACAATCAGCCTACCAAATGGTTGGAACCACTAGGAGAGGAATATGAATACGTGGCGATACTATATGACAGTTTTATACTTGAAGTGTTTGCAGACGACAGCATATTCCCAAGGAGGGGGGTCCTGGATCGGTGATCTGGCTGCATGACATTAAAAGGCAGTGAAGACGTGAAACCAACCAGAGAAAGGGCCCCAAGAAGACAAAGTAAGGAACTCAAGTTATTCAGAATGAAAAACCAGCTGAACCAGCCTTTGTTTCCTGGAGCGAAACTTGTTATCCACTCCCCTAAAGGCAAAGACTGTGGATCTCCTCTCGGAGCCGCGCCCTTAGCACAGAGCCCAGGGCACAGGCACGGCGAGTGCAAGCTCACAGGCACAAGAGTTCCCATTTGCGCCCAGGTTACCCCGGGCATCCTCAAGAATGAGTGTGCATCTGACTTTGACATTGGAGCTTTCGGGTGATAGTTCGGACTAAAGAGACAGCCTTTCCAAGGTGTAAAGGCTCGCAAAGACAAGGCTTGCTGGGAAAATAGCAACTAGTTCAGTGCAAGCATGTCAGCAGACCTTGGAAAGATGCGGTGAGAGAGAATGCCCGCCCACATCTGAAGGAATTTTTCTGAAAAAAAAAACCAAAATTCTGAAGGACATAGTGTATCATCTAAATCCACTACGATACTTCACTATTTTCATTATTGTCCCCCAGAAATTTCTCCCCATGTTTTCTAACAAACTTACAAATCTCCTTCTCTGTCATTTCCTACCTTATACAAAGAAAAAAATTGTAATAACATTATTAGAACAGTGTTCTTCATTTTAGAACACTGCTCTTTTTCTCCTGTTGTCATTCTATTTCAATACACAGAAACCAAAACGAAATTGGAAATGGGCCCTTTCTCTTAAGTTATATCTGATTTAGCAATCATTTATCATTTATTTTTCTTACGTAAAATACCTATACCTATTTTCATCTTGTCCTTTTGAATTATTGAATCAGAAATGACTTTGATATTTTCTCATATGTACCTTCAATGTGATTATTTTAAATCTCAGGGAATTAACTTTCTCACATTTTTCTTGTACCCATTAATAACATCCAGCAGTTCCACAAGCTAAGAGATTGCTCTACATTTAAATAAAACCATTTTTTACAAAGTAAGATGGTTATTTCACAAAAAGATCTAGAAGTGAATTTTTTTTCTGCAAACAAAAATGCAACCAAGCAAGTGATAGGTTCCAAGTTCCTAGTTTTTCCATTTGTCAAATACTAGGTGTGGTAGGAAATGAGGCAAGCCTATGCCATTACTACATCAAATCAATACTACCCAGAGAAGAATTCTATAGTTTGGTAATTTTTAGGTAATGACATTCACGCTTTAGATACAGGGCTGATGGAATTTTCATGTGCCTCCCCACGGAACTGATATCAAGCCACCTTCTTCATTCATTCATTTATTCAATAAATGTCTATTGAGCGCCTACTATGCACTTGGAAATACCAGCAAACAAAACCAAGATCCCAGCCCTGTGGAGCCAACATTCTAATGTGTGGAGATAGGAAAAAAACGCATGTAATAAAAATTTAGCTACTAATCTTCTTAACCACTGGCTGGGATTAAGTGACAGTTCTATAAAAAGGCTCTAAATTCTTAGAGACTAAACTATGTTACCTCCTCAGGTTGGAAATATAATTTTCGCTGACTGCTGTAGTATAAATTCAACATACATGTGTGATATTCATAGCAATGAGCAGAAGTGACCGAGGGAAGCACGGTGGCTCTGAATGAGCTGGAACCTGACGAAGTTTTATCTCCTCAATAGCCCTTTATTAGACAGGGACTATGTTAACCAGTTCACTTGCATTGTATTATTTAACAAAACATTTTTACAAACACAAATAGGTCCAACTGCTAGACCCGATTTATAGAAAAGGAGACTGAGGAACAGGGATTTGCATATTATGGTGCCAAAGAAATAGTTTGGATCGGGCTAGAACCCAGGTTGGAGGTGGTGCAGCTGTTGACTTGGCTGTGAGTAGATGTCAGTAATACGTCTATGAAAATAAAAGTCGGCCAACTGTGATCATCACAAAGAGACCCTGGGAGCTATGGAGGCATAAAGAAGTGAAGTCACAGTTCTCACGCACTTTTAAGTTCTGCTTAGGAGACAGGAAGCGTTGGACAGGGAAATTCAAGTTTCAGTCCCAAGATCCTGTCTGAGTGTGGATAGTGCCTCAGGCTACTTTGATGCAACAAGAAATATTTATCATCTAATTAACTCTCCTTTTCTAATTTGTTTATCAATTAACTTTCTGGTTATTGTTAAAGGTTCTCAGTTTAAAACCAAGACAGAAGGTGTTAGCCATGTCAGTGTGAGTCTTATTATGCATTTGACATTTATAATTCCTTTGAGAGATGATAAACTCGACTCTAGTTTTATTCATCCGGCTCATGAGCTTGGCTAAAAACTAATAGTATTCATGAACTCTTTGGTGTGTTAAGCTATATGCTTAATACCTTATATGCCCTAAATATATTTTGCCACAAGTATTTGTTGAATGAATCTGCTCTCTCAGCTGTTGAAACAGACCTTCCATGCAAGAGACACAAAAGGATGTCTCTTCTCAACTCAAGTAACCCTCAGGCCAACCCGCAGCTGGTTTTATCCCAGGAAACAGAGAATCTTGGTCTCAGCACTGAAAATAATCACAGCTCCTGAGTCTACCTGGAAAGTAGCAGCAGAGAGGCCCCAGGGACCACAAGTCCGCTCCTGCTCTCAAAGAAGAGAGGGAGCCTTTCTCAGTAACATCTACTTCTAGAAAACACCCCAGCCATGATCTCAACTGGCTCAATAAAGTAGTGTACCTCGATATGTTAGATAGACTAAATATTATTTTAGGTCCAAAATACTCTTACAAACATTGTTTTCTTTTTAATAATTGAGGACCTTTATACATTTTAATTTAGAGAAGCAAGGATCAGAGGTGAACTCTCCGAATGCTCAATAGTCCCTCCACCTGGAACATTCTTCTCCCAGATTTGTTCGGTTTATACATATCCTCAAAATAACTACAGTGACTAGAGGTTACCTGAGCCCACTTATGAAAGCACAGTATCCCAATGCACATTCTGTCCCCTAAACCTGCGTGATTTTTGTGCGAGATATTCACCACCATAGATAATTACTTCTTTGTTTATTTTTGTTTGTCTTCCCCCACTTTTGTTTGTGTGTTCGTTTAATGCTGTCCCCCAAAGAAATGCATGGGACGTGGTACTGGCTTTCACCGGCCCCACGTGCGGACCCAGCATAGTCAGGTTCCTGCAACTGCATGAGTCGAGGGGCCTCTTTATTTCGGAGATCAAGAACGCCACACAGAGTCTTGAAAACCAGGCAGTTAGCCATTCTCTCGGGTTCAGTCATTGCCACAAGCATCTTGCTTCTCTAAACTTCCTCGTATCTGCCTGAAAATCCTGTCACTTCTTCAGGTAGACAGCCAAGCTTTCAAAACTTTATTTAAGGATAAATGCTGTTAAACCATACCTGACTGTGTTTTTGCTAGAATTTAGATTCGTGTTATACCTTTATTTTCCTGTCAGGTATCCGTTTCAAAGACTTCCGAAGAAACCAAACGTCAGTAGATATTGTAGCAAAAGAAAAGAGATATTTTTAAAAGGTTTATCCTTTTATCAGAGAGTTCAGTGAGTTTCACTGAGCTTGAAAAATCTCACTGGCAGATCAACAAAACACATCAGGTGAAAAAAAATCAATCGGTTAGCTAAGAAATATTCAGTAAACAAAATGATGTTGTCAAATAGCTTGATGCACTCTGTTTACTAGGTATATTCGAACTCATAAATGAAAGTTTCTGAAAAGAACAGTCATTTTGCCAATGACACCATTTTGACGGAAGTTTTCACTTTGAAAAGCAGTTTATCACACCTTTGTAAAAACTTACACTTAGGATGAACATTAAAACTGATGTTCGTTCAAAACAAGTTTGCTTCACACCTTTTGCATTAGCTCCTTGTGACTGCTGTCACAGATCAGCACCAGCTTGGCAACTGAAAACAGATTTACTTCCTCACAGTTCTGGAAGCCAGAGTCTGGAATGGGTCCCCCTGGGCCCAAATCAAGATGTCAGCAGGGGCCTCGCTCCCTCTGGGGCTGTGGGGGGAGGTCCGTTCCTGGTCTCTTCTGGCGTCGGCAGCTGCCAGGATTCGTTGGTTCATCCTTCTGATGAACAAGGTTCCTATGTCCAAGTTCAGATCAGCACTCTCTTCCAAAGGCACGTACAGAGTCTAAATTTCCCACTACCACTCTGTGAATTACACTGCAGGCTTTAGAAGATTTGGAAGGAGCTTGGTATGGTTTTAATTTTGATATGAATGTTGCTATTATGAATATCTGAGTAATGTTGGTAATGCAGTGCCTTTGTTTTTGTAAAATGGACATGCACTGTCTGAGGGCACCGTGGTTCACTGATGCCTCACGCAAATACAGGTGTGTCTTTGTGGTAGCCATGGAAACACAACGCTCAGATCTCCTGCCGTGGGAAACACGTCTGGCTGATCATGACCTCGTCTCCTGCACCAATGGACCCAGCACTGTCCCGACGCTCACTTGCCAGGACTGCTCCAGCGAATGACGGAGCAGAATGGGGACTGGTTCTGACCCGTTTCCATCAGACAGAGAACGGCTGGGCTGCTGGGCTTCTCATGGGCATGGATGACGTTTTCAAGTTCATGGATGAAATTGTGATGGGCTAAACCGTGTTTCTCCCAAATTCGTATACGGAAGTCCTAATCCACCATACCTCCGAATGTGGCAGTATTTGCAGATCCGGCCTTAAGAGATAATTAAGGTAAAATGAGCTCACAGTAGTGGTACCTAATCCATTATGACTGGAGACGTGTAACAAGTGGAGATTACCAAAGAAGATATTCAAATGGTCAATAAAGACATGAAAAGATGATTAACCTCAGTCATCCTTAGAGAAACACAGATCAGCAGTATGATGAGATATGACCTTATACTCATTAGAATGGTTGCTACCAATGCAAATGATCAACCAGAAAACTGGAAATAAAAGGTGTTTCAGAGTCTGGAACACTTGCCCCTGCTAGGGGAGTTCAGTGTAGTACAGCCACCATGAAAACAGCATGCTGGGTTCTCAAAAAGAAGGTAGAATCACCATCTTACTCAGCAAGTATACCTCTGGGCATACACTCAAAAGGGTTAGCGGCAAGATCTCAAAGACATTTTTGTAAACCCGTGCTCACTGCAGCATGATCCACAATAACTGAAACATAGAAGCAACTCACGCCCATTGACAGATGAATGGATGAATATATATGACATACACACACCATGGGCTATTTTGCAGCCTGAATAAAGGGGCAAATTCTGACATATAGGACCACATGGATGGACCCTGAGGACATTATGCTAAGTGAAATAAGCCAGTCACAGAAAGACAAAAACTGTATGATTCCACTTCTATCTGGTACTTAGAATAGTCAAAATTATAGAGACAAAAAGCAGGATGATGGTTGTCAGACACTTGGAGGGAGGGAAAATGGGGAGTCTTTGTGTAATAAGTATAGGGTTTCAGTTTTGCAAAATGAAAAAACTTCTGAAGATGGATAATGATGATGGTTATACAATAATATGATTTTACTGAACTATACATTTAAAAATTGTTACAATAGTAAAATTTACATTATACCACAATAAAAAAGTTGGTAAAAAGATACTAGAAGATTGTTATAAACAACTTTAAAGCAATGATTTGAACACTTAAATGAAACATAAAAATTCTTCAAAAAATGCAAGTTCACAAAATTGACAGAAAATAAAGTAGAAAAGTCATATAATCCTATGTCTATTGAAGAAAGTATATTTTTTTTTAAAAAGAAGAACTTCCCATCAAGAAAACTCGAGGTCTAGATTGTGTTACTGGTAAATTCTATCATACATTCATAGAATATGCAAAGCTTATGTAAACTATTTCAAAGAATAGAGGATGAGTGAATACTCTCTCAAGTCAGCATAATGTGATATCAAAATCAGATTGAAACATTACTAAAAAATTTTTAAAATGGAGTCCCTGAACATAGATGCAAAAGTGCATAGCAAATTATTAATAAATCAAACCCAACAAGATATACAAAGGATAATGTGCCATAACTCAGTAGGGCATTTCTCCAATGCCAAAAGTTTAACATGTGAACATCTATCAATATAATTACCCATATCAACAGGGAAAAAAGACAAAGATGTTACCATTTTCATAAAAGAAGAGAAAGCACTTAACAAAATTCAATTGCTGTTCATGAAAAAAAATCTCAACAAACTAGGATTAGAAGCCCTTAACTCAATAAGGGTTTATATGAACAACCTACTTCTGACATCATACTTAACAGTAAAATATTGATCACTTTTCTCCTGAAAAAAAAGTGGGGAGTTGAAAAGCAGCAAGATTTCTGCACTCACTACTTCTGCTCACTATTTTACCAAAGTGCCACAAACTAGAGCAAGGAAAAAAAAGAAAAAGCTATATAGATTACTATCTATATTTGTAAGTGGCAATTACTGAGTACGAAAGCCTAAGGAATGAACAGAATTATTGGAATTAATGAGTGCTCTAGTAAGGTTGCAAAATATGTCTTAAATATAAAAATCAATGTATGTCCATATAATAACAAGTATTTTTAAAATAAAAGTATCACATTTCTAGTAACGTTTACAACAGAGACGCCAAGCGCAGACACAGACCCTGCACACTAGGGTTTACTGATCATGTACATGGAGCTGACTGATTGTGCAATTACTAAAATCACTAATCTTTCAACAAAGCACTGACAGAAGTGTTGGAAGGACTACGCAGTAATAGTCTTTCCCCCCTCTGCTATTTCCTCCCTCGCTTCTCTATTTCCCACGCCTGGTGGGAAATCAAACTACTATGACTGCCTTGGGAAACCATTTGGCAGTTTCTTAAAAAACTAGACATATGCCATCCCAACCCAGCCGTTTCCTCTGAGTATTTACCCAAGAGAAATGAAAATTGATGTCCATTTGGAAGAAAAGGGATGCTCATAACAGAAAATGGAATATTACTCAGTAATACAAAAAGAATAGATGACTTATATCTGCATGAATTCACAGAACAGCATGGATACATCTTAATAAGTCTGATTAAAGGAACCCAGGTGCGGGAGGATGCATAGTTTATAATTCCATTTTTAGAAAGTTCTAGAAAGTACAACAGAATCTGCAGTGACAGAAAGCCGATTGGGGGTCGTCTGGAGTGTCTGGAGCGGGGGTGAGGGGGGATGCGATGAGGTCTGAGCAGTGTTTTGAGGGTGCTGGCTTGTGCTGTGCCTCGATTGAGGAGGCGGTTTTCAGGAGTTTGGCAGCTGTCAAAGGTCAAATGATTCCCGTTAGTGGGTGCAACCTATTGTATGGACATTAGGTCACAGTCGTGTGCATCACATTAAAAATGCATACTGTGGAACCTAAAAGGTTGAGGAAACATAACATTAAGAATGTAGATGAAGGTGCTTAGATCTCCCCAAAATAACTTCATGTCTTCATGAATTGAACACAATGAAATATATGCATTTAGTTGTTAAAAAAACCCTACAGTACCCTTGTTTTCCTACCAACCACAAAGATTTGGGATGAAACACTGTTACAGAAAGCCAAAGACCACCAAAATGCTCTGGCTCAACTTTAAGAGAAGGGGTTTTTTAAATCACAGAAAGTAAAACAATAGAATAGAATGAGTAAATAATGTGATTTATTTTTTATTAACAAAGAGGAACTGGCTGAGTATGTAAAGGGTTGAACATGTGCAAATGGTCACAGATTCCTCAGAAATGAGTGTTTTAAAGAATTGAATCTACCTGCAAAAAGGGACAAGGGCAAAAAATGTGAATAAATTAAAAGTCAAACCCTAAAATACACCACTAAAACAGTCTATACTGCCAATTATGTATAGCCTATATATATATTTTATAGTAGAATGCTACCTTAGAGGCCTTTAAAATCTTCCCAGTATATAAAACCATACCCCAGTGAGAAATTTGCTCATTATTTCATTTTTGCAAAATGTATTTCTTCTGCCTTCATGTCTATATTCTCTCCTTTCCCGTGTACCATTTTCCACTAATATTTGAAAAAGTCTGCCCTATGATAAGGTTCAACACTAACGCGAAGCCACTATTGTCCTCCTTGATCTGGAGGTTGGTGATCTATTGTCTGGTTCCAAACTCTGCTACTTTCTAAGCCATTCAATTGTCAGGAAGAAATAATTCTTTGTTCCACTCTGGAATAAAGTACCCATGTCTGGCCGTGAATCACTTAACAGATAACAAAAAAAAGTCTTCACAGGAAACATAGAAAATGATGGGTTTTCTCCAATATAGAAAATATATAATTCAGCCAGAACTTGGCTTTTGAAAGTTTCATTTTAGTGCTATAAAAATACAATGTATGGAGTAGAGAATCATACACATTGTGTTAAAATATAATTAACAGCTACATTTGACATATGTCTAGACCATTTCTATTTTACTTTTTATATATACTTACATGGAATATATATATTACATATTATATTATAAATGTTTCTAAAATTATGCTCAATTTCTTTCATAATAACTAAAAAGCTTCACTTTTCAAGTAATTTATTTTTTAACATTTGTATATGTTTAAGAATGTTCTGGGTAACAGAAAAATTATACAGGTAATGAAGATCAAGCTAGATTAAATATTCAGTTCCAAAGAAAAAGAGATGAATTTAACACGGACTACAGAAAAAGTAGCTCGCTCAGTGTGGAAGATCAGTGTGGAAGAGGAGGGACCTCAAAACCACCCGAGTCTAGGCGGGTCCCTTCTGTAGCAGACCTGCCCCACAGAGTCCTGCTGTGCCCCAGGCGGGGCAGAGCGGGTGCAGTTCCCAGTTTGAAAGCAGCGCGCTCGTCACGTTCCACTGTGAGGTCCCGACAAAGTGCTCTCACTTCCCTGAGCCTCAGTTTCCTTACTGTCGAAGCAATCCTAAGCACCCCGTGGGATTTTTCCACGAGGACTCGGTATCATCATGAATAAAAGCGCTTAACAGAATGACTGCCACATAGTAAATGCTCTTCAAAGGATGACTTTTAGCCCACAAATTACTCTCTCTAAAAAAATGCAATTTGGTTCTAATTCACATCTCTTTAAAAAATCGAGATTCAGTGTCAGACGCCGGAGCGAGTACTTTGACTAATAATTACTCCTCTTCTACTCTAAGAAAAGCCCTCAGATCAAAGTTCCAAAGTACTTAGAATGCTGAAGTATGCTTTAAAATTTTCACCCATTTACTTTAATGAAGAAAACTGATGGTTTAAGAGATTTGAAACATCGGCTCAGCCTCTTCACACAGACACTCCCAACAACGCGCTCTCCAGGTAAACAGAACAGACTTGCTATGAAAACACAACTTCGGAGCAGTATTTGGCCCACTCTACCAGCCGGATAGCCCTGCCAAAACTCCTTTTACAAAGAGCTTCCAGAGCCATCATGGCGAATTCACACACCCACCTCTCCATAGCCATGTATTCATTGAACCTATTAGCCAGTGAGCATTTATTTAGTATCTAATGCTATGTGCTGTGCACGGATTACGTCTCTAAGGCCATAAAGAAGAATAAAATAAAGCCCTGGCCCCAGGAACTTACAGTAAAATAAGGAAGACATACAAGTAGATACACAATTGCTATACAGTGTGATAGGAACCATAATGGAGGTCTACAGAGGATGCTTCATGGAAAAGTGTTTCGGGGTGTGTGTGTGTGTTTAAACAAGGAGCCAGTCCTTCTGCATATATGAAGCCTGTCTGGAAAAAGTCCAGCCGTTGTTAATATAACGAGAACGGTTTGCACCACATCGAGGTAAACTGGCAGCCTAGGAGAGTGGACTGGAATGTACGTGCGTGAACAACAATGACTTCACTGTACTAGTTGGTGGGGGTGATAGACTGTTGAGTTAGCATGTGTACTGTGTGGCTGTTGCATTCAAAATGACTGAGCAAGTAGAGCAACGAATCTGCATCAGATTTTGCATTGAACTTGAACATTCCTCTGCTGAACTATTTGGATGATTCAGAAGACCACTGCTATGGGCAACTGGTGATTGGCAGCCTCATCACCACAACACACTGCTCATGTATCACACCTCCCGCAGAGTGTTTTTGGTGAAACATCAAATCACCCAGGTGACTCAGCCCCACTACAGCCAAGATTTGGTGCCCTGTGACTTCTGTCTTTTCCCAAAACTAAAATCACCTTTGAAAGGGAAGAGATTTCAGACCATCAATGAGATTTAGGAAAATATGACTGGGCAACTGATGGCGATTGGGAGAACTGTGTGAGGCCCCAAGGTGCCTACTTTGAAGGGGACTGAGGCGTCATTGTCCTGTGCCCAGTGGTTCTTGTACGTGGTTGTTTCTTCTCCTTCCTTCCTTCCTTCCTTCCTTCCTTCCTTCCTTCCTTCCTTCCTTCCTTCCTTCCTTCCTTCCTTCCTTCCTTTTCTTCTTCTTCTCCTTCTCCTCCTCCTCCTCCTCCTTCTCCTTCTTATTCTTCTTCTTCCATCTCTATTTTTCATATTACATGGCTGGATACCTTCTGGGCAGACCTCATAAGGTATTCCTAGTTATACATAAAGAATTCCTTCAAGATTCATTTGAATCGCCAAGTGAGCAAATATTTCCCAAGGGCCAAGAAGCCCCAAGATAACCAGCAACCATGTTTCCAGGCCTCTTTATTCATGAGGCTCCTTTTATGGTCTGTATAAGTTCAAATTAAACTAATAGGCTGAGATTCAATAAGTTTTTTTATTTTTTTTAGAATTTTAAGTGTAGTAGAACAAAGAATTAAGATTTAAATATTGAGTTATTTTTCTATAGAAAATAAGAAACTATAGATGCTATTATTACCAAATACTACAAGTTAGCCTTACTTTTTTAGAAGTTAAATTTGTTGGAGGCAACATTTTTAAGAAAAATACATTTTTCAAGCACTATGTTATTTTCACATTGAAACAATATGGAACAACTTCTAAGGGAATTAGAGAGCAGTTAATTAGCCCCTGACGCAGGTCTTCAGCCTGGCCCCCACTGGAAAGTCTGTGACTTTGCTGACGTGGAGATGTGGCCCAGCGAGCTGATCACTGAAATCAGAGATGGGTGCCCAAGATGAGGCCGTCGATGACCCTTTCTCGTGAGCAGCGTCCGCCCCTCCCAGGAGAGATGGGAGGGTTTCTTGCACGCAGCAGGAATGCTGGCAAGCACCGGTGAACCTGGCCTGAGGCCCGGGGAGAAGAAATTGCCTCTCCAAGGTGCAGTGACAGGAAGTTGCGTACCCCAGAACATGCCACCTCTTTGATCTCTCCATCTGGCCACCTTGCTTTGTCAAATCATGATGTTAGACTATGTCCCAGTGGCTTCTGGGGTAGGAGTGTGCCAAATCTTTGAAACCTGGGAATAGAGGGTCTGGGGCACCTTCTCTCTGCACCGGCCAGACATCTCCACCTGCCTCATGCGGCAGCAGACGCTGTTCAGCTCCCAGGCAGCTGCGCACCCGCCCACCCTTCGCCCTCCCTCATGCACCTGATTGCACCAGGCCCTGGTGGTTCCGCCACACTGTCTGACCGTGCGGTTTCCCTGCCCAATAATCCTACAGTTGTCTTTTAAAGATCCCATTCGAATCAGAATAGCCTTGTTAAAGAATTGAAGGCAGTTTTCTAAATGCATTTTACAGAAACAGGGAGGGGTGTGTGTATTAGCAGGGACAAGCAATGCATTAGAAATCGCATGGCACCCTCCCCTGTAAGCCAAAACATAAATTGTAAAGATAACAAATTCCCAACATAAAATTGTATGAAAGCAGGTATTAGCCTGTCTCCCAGAAGCTATGTAAAGAGGCTGAACTACATAGCAATACAATGAGAGAATTATTACCATGAACCGCTGTCACTGCCTAGAGATAAGCAATGGTTATTTCTTGCTTTGCCACTGACGAATCACATACAAGGCAACCAACCTCTGTGAAGCGGTAGTTCCTACCTCCCTGTTTCACGGTAGGGTTTTGGAAATTTGGATGAATATGAATTAGCGTTGCTTTGTTTATTAAGTGGCTATGATCCCAAAAATGGGGAATAGAAAATACAACAATACATGCCCAGGTGTGATAATCAAACACACGGCATTGTTGATGGCTTTTAAAAGGTATTTATTGCAGACGTGATTTTAGTTGTGGTTATTTGTGGGATTTTTTGTGTTACTACAGCAATCTTTTATTAACGTATATTAAATACTAAAAGCCTTATGCTGAATTTGAATACATATAGCAGGAAATAAATTTTAACCTCAAAAGAACAAGCATTCATTTACCCTTACAGTTAAACATGTCTGTTAATATAAATTGCTTGGCAGGAAACATGTCATGTTTAAAACTGATCTTACATTTGGAAATTTGAGCAGATCCACCCTGAACTTTTTATCTAACTTTTATTGTTCAAAGTTGTAAATGATTTCTTTCAAAATGTACATTCAAGGTTACTGGATATGAGAGTAAAGACATCAGTATTATATTTTCTTCTTCACTAGAATAGATAGAGGTTAGGGGAAAGGTATTTATTTTAAAATAAGAATTGCTAATTAAATTAAAGTGGCCATAAAGCCTTACTTAGAAAAATTTACAGATCATTATTCAATGCTGCCACCTTCAGGACAAATTCTGAAATAGCAGCGGAAGGGGAGGATGGAAGACATTCTCTCCATGATTAAATATTCCTGAATTCAAACATGAGTTTTAGTTCATGGAGAAGATATATTTTTAACTTAGGAACACAGAATCTATTTTGCTTAACCGTTTGCTATCTTGACACATTTAAGCAAATAAAAAAGCGCGCACTATGGATGAACGACTAACACATGGACAAGTCTGAAAAACTACCCCGGGCGAAAATGCCCCGTTAAAAGGATGAGTACATACTCTCTGATTCCATTTATTTAAAACTCCGGGAGTGGTCGGAAGGTTATCCTGTACACCAGGAGGCTGTAGATCCCATTCCTGGTGGGGGCTGGTGCAGGAGGCAACTGATTGATGTTTCTCTCTCCATCAATGTTTCTCTCTCTCCAAAATCGATAAAACATATCCTCAGTGAGGATTAAACCAAAAAAATCCTCTGGGAGCAATAGGCTTTAATTTTCCTTGAGTTTACCTAGGAGTAGAAAGGCTGCATCGTGTGTCCCGTCTCTGCCGACTTTGGCAAAATGGCCAACGCGCCCCCGCCTCCCCATAGTTCTGTCCTTTGCATCTGCCCGAGTGGTGTGTGAGGGTCCGAATGCTAGCCCTTCCGTGTCCTCGACTGCAGCTGGCGTGGTCAGTGGTTTCATTCCAGTTAGCGCCTCCCTGTGGTTTGCGTTTGAGCGTCTCTGATCACGAATGATGTTGAGCCTCTTTGCACCGCGCAACACTCAACACAGAAAAGGTGGTACGTTGCTTTCCACTGAGATTTTTATTCAGGCCCAGAATAAGATGTACGTCGGTAAACGTTCTGTGTCCCCATGAAAAGAATGTGTGCTCTGCTGTGGTTGTGTAGAGTGTTCTATCCACAATGTCACATTGGGTCAAGTTACTTAGCAGGGTTGTTCAAATCTTCTGTGTCCTTGGTGATTTTTAGTTGCCTTGTTCTGGCAATTATTTCTCTAGGGGAATCGAAATATATCTCTACAACTATAGATTTGTTTATTTACCTTTCCAGTACTATTAGCTTTCGCTTTGTGTGTTTTGAAGCTTGCTTTTTTTGTCCATAAAAGTTTAGAATTACTAAAATTGCCTTGTGAATTCATCTCTTTATTATTGTTGAATGACATTTATCCCCAGTAACATACTTTGCTCTGAAATATTGTTTGCTCAATATTAATTTAGCCATTCAACCTTTATATTTCTATAAAGGTTATGAGGTCTATGTCTTTTCATCTTTTCACTTTTAACATATTTGTTTCTCTTTTTTGAAGTGTGTTTCTTGTAGACAGCACATATAATTGTGTCCTGTTTTATTTTATTTTCTGTTATTTACTTTTTACTGTATTTTTCCATGTGTCCTTTTTTTTTAAATCCAATCTGACAACCTCTGTTTCTTAATTGGACTATTTAGACCATTGCATTTACTGTGCCATTGGCATGGTTAGGTTTAAATCTGTCGTATTGCTCTCTGTTTTCTATTTGTAGTATATGTATTTTATTTACCTTACCTCTCTTTCAGCCTGCTTTTGAACTAATTAAATTTTTTAATTAATGTAATTTATCTCTGTTGGTTTATATGCTAATACCTTTGCTTTGTCATTGAGTAGATGCTTTCAGGTTTATAGTTTACAACATTAATTAGTCACTGTCTAGTGATATTATACCTCAAGTTGACCTTAAAATGTTACCCTTCCGTGTCCGTTATATTCCTGATGGCGGTTACTCGAATGCTGTAACACGGCATGTGAAAAATCTCAGAGATGAATGAAGGCTCTTGGGTGTTAAAGGCTTACCCAGAGGATTTGGGCTGGAGGCATCCCTCCTGAATCCAGTCTGAGGCTGAGCTGATGAAAAGTTGATTGGAAGGTAGGTTCCCGTCTATTTCTGGTTTGCTCTTACTTAAAATGCAAGGCAATGAACACTTCTCCATCTATATTTTCTAGATTTCAAAATTTTGTTCCTGTTACCTCTATCCCTATACTTCTATCCTTGTTAATGTGTATCTTTTTGTAGATTTTATTTATTTATGTTTAGAGAGAGGGGAAGAGAGGAAGAACTAGAGGGAGATAAACATCAACATGAGAGAGAAACTTCGATTGGTTGCCTCGAGTATGTGTCAGGACCTGGGACTGATCCCTCAACCCAGGCATGTGCCCCGACTGGGAATCGAACCTGCAGCCTTTTGTTTTGCAGGATGATGCCCAACCAACTGAGATACACCCATCAAGGGTATTTTACATCTTTTAAAAAATGTCTTCATTGTGGTTTTACTGAAATTTAATTTCAAGGAGGAGAAAAATTTGATGTGCGCTCTGTCTGTGACCTTAATTTTCCAAATTTTGCTGCTGACCTTACTTCTCAGAATCTGATGAATGAATTCTTCTCAGAATCTATGAATTTGAGAGAAATGGAACAGAGAACAATCTGAGAGACAGAGTGGAGTTCTTGACTACAATATTCATGACCCCCTGACCTTGAGATACTTCTCTTGAATCCATTTGCTTTCCTCTTAGAATGAGTCTTTCCTCAAGTAGACGCCTGACTTCCTGTTCAAGTAGTCCTTTCGGGTGTACCCTACACATCCTTCAGCCTCGTGAGAGACTAGGATAAACACAATTCAGGCTTTGAGAGAATAACCCTCATTACTCAAACGAAGTGCTGTTATAGTCAGATGATTTTTCCCACCCAAAATGAGTAATTCGGCAAATATTTACTTAGGGTTTTACATGTGGAAAGCGTTGCATTGGTCTTTGTCATTCAGTGTTGCTTCATATGTTAGCAAGTGAACAAATGACCACACAGCTAAGAATTAACTGGAGACAGCAGCATCCAAGCATTGGAGCCAGAGGGACCTGGGCGCCTACGTAGTCTTCGTCCTGCAGGCGGGAAAACACCGGAGTCACTATGTGGCTGAGAGATGCAGAGAGCTGCCCCCATACTGAGGATTTAGGAAGCGTCCTGGGGGACTTCCGGTCTGTTCAACCCAAACGGAAAGTCGGTGGAGTAACTGGGGGAATTTCGGCCTTTAACTGGAAGATCAATCACTGATGGTATATGAGGTAGCATCGTGGCTAAAATATCAACCTCACGTCCAAGTGAGTTATCTCAAAAGTTCATTCTCCAACCCACTGCCGAAGCTTTGATCCCTCAGCCACTGCCACCAGCACTGAGGCGGCACGGCTGTCCCGCGTGAGCCAGGACGCAAAGGCCCATTCCGAAATCACTCCTTCTCAGTGACCATGGCTGGCCACAGGTGGAAAGGCATGCCACGTGGCACACGTGCACGGAATTTCCCTGCCACGGTGTCTGGTGGAAGATTTCGGTGAGACTACTTGTCCTGCTTTTCTCTTGATGCCCCCGAGTCAGTGAGTCTCACGCTACATAATATTCCTCTGTCTTCCTGAGATCACCTTGTTGGGTGACTGTACCTTGTGGGGCGGCTGTGGGGTCAAAGGTGGGCCACCCCTCAGAGAAGCACTTCGGTGCCCCAACCAGTAGCTCCTTCATTAACGGACAGACGGGGGCACAGCATCAGGGAGGGGTGTTGCGCGGGAACGTTGGAGTGGGACCGTGAAGCTGAGCTGGACAAGCCCTAGCGCACTTCCAGCTTCTGGTCCCAAGTATCTGGGCAGTGGCAGAAGGTGAATCAATATTCTCAAGCCTAGAAAGAATTTAAGGGCATAGTCATGAAACTGTCATTACAGATCTATTATATTATTGTAGCACCTACTTCTTTTATTTTTTATGCCATCATAGGAAATTTGTATTATCTCTTTATAACCAGTTATGTGCCGTACAGTATGTACCCAGCATCAGTACGCTCAATAGTAATGTGACTTTAAAGCAAAGTTTTGTTTTAGCACGCAAACATGCATTCTACATGTCCTGTTTGTACAAGAAAAAACAAGTCCTGATGAAGCTGGGTGAATAAATAAATGTAATAGAGTTTGAGGGGACTCGAAGGGTCTCAGAGAATGTATTCTTCGCTCTAGGCCACCTGGACACAACAGGAGGAAGCTGCCATTTCTTTGGCAAAGCAGAATCACTAGCTTTAAAGTAAAAACCATTGCACACTGAGAAATCAATCCTTTGAGTGTACTCCTCAAAGTCAAGGCCTCGGACTGAGGGGTTGGTAGACTCCAAATCAGCGTGATGTAGGAGCTCAGTGACCTTTAATTCCACAGACACAAAAGCCTGTCACCTGGTTTCCCAGCTCCCAGCTTTCAGAAATTAATGCTTGAGTGCCCTTCTTTGTGCCCAAGCCATCACCAGAGCCATTACCTACCCTAGAGTCCCGAGTGAGGCTGATTGGACAGAGTGAAAACACCCCAGAGGTTTCCATTGTGAGAGCTAAGATACAGTTGGCAAGTGCCCTTCTAAACTGCTTTTTGCTGCCCTGAAAATTTTGAAATATTTGTCTTAGAGAACATCCACGGAAAAATAAAGTATCGTCTTTCAGTCTATGAAACACAAAACAATTAATAAATATTAGTACATTAATTAGTGAATTATCACGCACTGGTTGTCAAGCTGGGCTCTCAGTGGGGTAAAGTGGCATTTAGAAGGAAAAAGGAATGACTATCAAAGGTAATAAATGCATTGAATGGGTGAGAGTTTCCCAGCGAAAGAAGATGGAAAGGAGGCAGAGGAGCAGATTGAATGGGGTGGAGGACCCGGTGGGGCATTCCATAAAGGAGGGACCCCGACACCAGTGGAGGAAGCAGAAACGAGAAAATTCAAGGGTGGTTGGTGATGGTCAGAGGAGGAGGAGAGGTAGTGTGAACAGTCGAGAAGGAGAGGACCAGAGTTCTCTGTGTGAAAGGAGCAGACAGGTTCTGTAAGACTTGACTGGCATGTCCCGGTGACACAAAGGAATTTAGACGTCTTTGGGCAGATAACGTGGCACCATTAAAGGGTTTTCACAAGCAATGGAGGTGTGATGAGAGCTGTGTTTTAGGCAGATCGTTCTATTCATTGTGGACAGGAGAAAGCACAGAAACAGGAAGTGTGTCCAGGAGCCGAACCCACTCTCCGGGAACAGGGGCCTCACCCAGAGTCGGGGAGAACAGCAGAGGGGATGACATGTGTGTGAAGACACCCAAAGTTGTCGATTAGTGGCATTGTGAGGAAGCAGTGAAAACTGAAATTGAAGATGACATTGGGCCCTGACCAGCATGGCTCAGTTGCTTGAGTGTCATGTTGCAAAGCAAAAGGCTGCTAGTTCGGTTCCCAGTCAGGGCACAAGCTTGGGTCATGGGCCAGGCCCCCGGTTGGGGCATGTATGAGAGACAACTGATCGATGTTTCTCACATCGATGTTTCTCTCCCTGTCCTTCTTCATCCCTCCCCCCTCTCTCTAAAAATCAATACATAAAATCTTTACAAAAAAAGATGACTCCAGATCCCACTCCTAAAAAAATCTAATTTAGAGAAAAAATAATGCAAATAAAAACTGTCATGAGAAGCAGTGTGAGACAGAGCTTACACTGAACGGCAAGCTCTAGTGTATAAGCGATCTGGGTATGAACTGCAGCTCCACTACCGATCAACTTCATGTCCTAGAGAACTTAGTGACAGCTCAGTGCCTCGGTTTCCCCATCTGTAAAAAGGGGCTAAGTGAGCGCCTACCACAAAGTGATGGTGTGAATACAAAGTGAGGTTATGTATGCAAATAAACACTGCCCTGCACATAATAAATATGATCACTATTATTAGTCATGTTATAACATTTCAAGCAAAGGGGATTCATTTTGTATGTTGATTTGGGGGGTAATTAGTAAGATCAAAGAGGCAATTCGAATTGTGGTATCGGAGCTCAGGCGGGAAGCAGACGGCAGATGTTGAACAGAGGGTTGAAACCTATGAGCCCTTCGAAGTCGCAGCGTTAACTAGGGAATCATTCTAGGAGTCATTTTCTAGTGTACACATATACAATCGAAAGTGCATTTTACACAAGTGACCCCGTACTAGACACGTAGGTCTGAATTTTAGTGTTTGATAACATTTCAAGACATCTCGGATAGCTTTCAAGTAGCAACATGCAAAAAATTGGTTTCATTCTCTTTAAGGGCTACATAACGTTATGTTGTATAGGTGTGCTTTCATTACTTTAACAATATCTATTAATGAAATTTTTAGGAGTCTTAAAACATTAAAAATGATGGGACATCAAACAACATTGTATAGACAGCATTTCACACATGGAACTATATGTTCATTAATTGGAATTAATTCATTAGTGGAATAGGAATTAATATATTGATTGACCAGTAGAATTTCCTGATCATTCTTCAGGGAGAATGTGATTTATACATTCTTATGAATATTTGCAAATTGTTCTTATTATTGTTTGCAAATTGTTCTTATACTCTCATGTACAAAATACACAAATGTCCATTTCCTCTCATCTTGGCCCATACAATGTGTTAACATTTTCTCTTTTTCAAAGTGTAAAATTGACTAGTGTCATTTTAATTTATATTTTCCTTAACATGAGTTACATAGGTCATATTTTCATGTGTGTAATTTACTTCTGTAGATCTCTCTGAATTCTCTATATCTTTTGCAAGGCTGAATGAACAGTAGCAAGAAGGTGATTAAAGGGGTAACTGATCCAAGTGGTAACTTTATATAGTATCTTTATGTAGTATCTTTACATCGTATCTTACTATATCTTTATATAGTAACTTTTTTTGTGTGCAGTGGAGAAAGATGAGTGTGAAAAGAGAAAAAAGTGAAATACCTTGAATGATTTTTACCGAATTAAGAAACAGGAATAACTACTGATTTCCAATGAAAGCTTCCCACTTTTTGTCTAACCTCTCTGGCAGGAATCAGAGGGAGATGATCGGCACTGGAGTTTTGTGAGGGGTGAGGGGCCTCCGTGCCCAGTATGGGGAATTCGGGGGGAAGTCCAGGCTTCATCTAAAGATGAAATCCCATAGAAATGAACACTAGTAGTATCAAGGGAGCCTTGTTGAAACCAGTAGCTGTGCAAGAGCTACTCGAGCATTTTGTTTAGCGTTATAATCACTCCAGAGAGCTTCTGTGAGACACTCCAGGGCTGGTGACAATCCAGGGGAACTCGGAACTTGCTGTGACCAGGTCATTTAGTTTTCCCAGAACAGGGAAATGGAAATACTCAAGTTCTGTCACTGACTCTTTTTTTGTCCAATTATTTTCTTTACTATTTTTATTTTTTAATTGTTGTTCTATTACAGTTGTCCCAGTTTTCCCCATTGCTCTCCCCTGCCCTGCCCACCCTGCGCTCCCCCGACCCCCATCAATCCCAGCCCCATTGCCCATGTCCCTGGGTCATTGATACTTGTTCTTTAACTAGTCCCTTCCCCTCCTTTCCTCTCTCACCCCTCCCCCCTCCTCCCCTCTGGTGCCTGTCAGTCTGTTCGTTGTTTCAGCGGCTCTGGTTCTATTTTGCTTGTTTGTTTTGTTCATTAGGTTCCACTGATAGATGAGATCATACGGCATTTGCCTTTTACCGCCTGGCTTATGTCACTTAGCAAGATGCTCTCGAGTTCCATCCATGGTGTCTCGAAGGGTAGGAGCTCCTTCTTTCTTTCTGCTGCATAGTATTCCATTGTGTAAAGGTACCAGTTTCTTGATCCACTCATTTACTGATGGGCACTTAGGCTGTTTCTAGCACTTGGTTATTGTAAATAACGCTGTTATGAACATTGGGGTGCATAGGTTCTTTTGAATTGCTGTTTCAGGATTCTCAGGGTATAATTCCAGCAGTGGAATTACTGGGGCAAAAGGCAGTTCCACTTTTAGTTTTCTGAGGCAACTCCATACTGTTTTCCACAGTGGCTGCCCAGTCTGCATTCCCACCAACAATGCACTAGTGTTCCCCTTTCTCCTTGTCCTCACCAGCTGTTATTGTTTATTGATTTGTTAATGATGGCCATTCTGACCGGTGTGAGGTGGTATCTCATTATGGTTTTAATTTGCCTCTCTCTGATGGCTAGTGATGCTGAGCATCCTTTCATATGCCTATGGGCCATTTCATATGCCGTATGTCCTCCTTGGAGAAGTGTCTGATCAGGTACTTTGCCCATTTTTTAATTGGATTGTTTGTCTTCCCGGAATTGAGTTGTATAAGTTCTTTATATATTTTGGAGATCAAACCCTTGTCCAAGGCATCATTGGAAAATATGTTTTCCCAGATGGTTGGTTCCCTTTTTTCATTCTGATGATGGTTTCTTTAGCTGTGCAGACTAACTTCTGAGCCAGCGCCAGGACCAGCTCTCGGCAGCTTATGCCACACAGGATGGTGTAATTTTCCTCTTCCCAACTGGCTCTTATTAGCATGAAATGTATTCTGTGAAGAATTTTAACAACAAGCAAAAATAAGCATCTATGTAACTTAACCAAAATCTGACACATCACCCATGCTACGCTGGCCTGGGAAAATCCCCCACTGAGGAAATCCGTTCGGGTTTCTAAGTGACCTAGGAGACCTGTCCTGTCTACACCGGTTGAATTCACTCAGTCATGGTTCCACTTCCTGGTTTGTGTTGGTAGACTAAGCTCATCTTTCATCGAAGGGCAGCATTGGAGGACAAAGAAGTCTGTGTTTGAAATGAGAATATTTAGGTCAATTACTTCTAGCCTTGTAAACTTAGGCAAGTGACATAACATTCAACTGAGCCTCTCTTCCTCTGCAAAATTGAAGTGATATAGTAACAGTCCCCCATTCCCCTCCCCCAAGGTAACACTGTTCGTGTGGGTTGAATGACAGGATGCAATTACAAGAACCTTACATTTTGGAATGTAAGGTATACTAACACTTCCACTATTTAAAATATTGATTGTAAAATATCAAATGAGATTATACACTTACAAAGACGATTTTTTTACTTTCTGATTTAGCCTTTAGAGATGTTACAATAGTCTATAAAATTATTTAAAATATTATAATAACCCAAGTAAGAAATGCCACTTACTCTTTTTAAAGAAGGAAACTGGGGAATTGAGTGTTAGGGTTGGTAGGAACAAAGTCTGAATTATTAATAATATATACCTGATGCCCGCATCCTAGTATATTATAAACTCACGTAGACAAATAATAAATAACATTATAGACTTAGCATTTTAGTGATCATGAATATATTATCATCTTGTTATGCTCTTGTTTAAAGAGATTAACAAAAACATTCTCTGCCTGAAGAGGAGGAGAACACTGAAGAAAGTAGAAGCCATAGCTACATTCCTTTCTTCATTCATTCATGTGATCCATTATTTATCGAGTCCCTCTTTGTCGCTAGGCATGTGGTAACCCTGATGCAATGCTCCACGTCTAACAAGAATGAGAAAGTAGGAAAAGGTAGGAAGCTCTTTATATGTACTTGTTCATTCATTCAGTAAAAATCCATTATACCCAGGACCATTTCAGGCCAAGGAGATAATCATTATGGAGATAAGGAGATAAGCAACAAATAAGATAATCATTATTCTTGTCTCCTCAGAACTTATAAAGTGATCAGTAAGCAGATGTTTACAATAGAGAAAGTTGATGGCTGTGATGGGAAAATTCAGAATAACAGGGGAACATGAACCTGACCTTAGAATCTGTGAAGTCAAAGAGAAGAACTGATACATACGTTGAGACCTGAAAAGTGATTAGACGAAATGACAGTTAAGAGTGTCCTAGGAAGAGGACACCTCTGGTGCAAATATATGTAGATAAGATGGAAAGACTCCCCTTTGCTTCTCCCCCATGGGACTGAGAAAGTTCCTTCATTAATCACCACCATAACGCCCTGTACTCCTATCACATCATATCTGTAATTATTTTTAATGCCTATCTTATCAATCATTTTGCAATCTCCACGAGGACAGGAAAACTGCCTCTTTCATGACTGTCTCCCACCTCTTAGTCCAGGGACAGTTATTTCAAAGGAGCTCAATAAATACAGGCTAAATAAAAAATAAGTTAATGAAAGAAGTTCAGTGAAGCTAGATCTGAGAGTAGCTCAGAGAGAAATGAGATTGGGAAGATGGCCAGGGGCCAGATGTTCGTTCTAATTGATGGAAAGCCATTGAACTACTTTATGGGGTGCACTAAGCTGATTAGAATTGTGGGTGTGGGAGATCCCGCTGGCATGAGAATAAAGAGTTTAGAGGAGAGTCCCAAGAGAGAGAGACACTGGTTAGGAAACTTGCAATAATCCTTGTGGTGGATAATGGGGATCTGGTTTGAAGTGTAGTGGCAAATATGAAGGGTAGTGGACAGACTCTGGAAATATTTAGAAAACTTAAAAAAAAAAGAAAGACAAGAGAGACAAATGTCCCTAATTCAGTTCTTCTTTGGTCCATCTCTTTATGCAATAAAAATATACTGAACATCTAATATAAACTATACTGTGAGGATATAGAGAGTCTTATAGACAAAATAATAAATCACTATAATACTATAGTCTGAAGGCTATAACAGAGTAAGTACAAAAAACCACAGAAGCTTAAGGAAACTAACTCATGTGTTCATTTATTCAATAAATATTTATTGATAACCATCATGTTCCAAGTACTATGTACTGTCTTCAAGAAACTCACAGTATCATGGGAAACTCAGGTACAGTAGTGAAATGTTCACTAGTATTTCCCTAGTGCTCGCTAAACGTCAATCACAGAGTAGAATACCTTTTTGCTTTATCTTGTTTAACCCTCTTTACAAACCTATGATGATAATGATTGTTCACTCTGTGTTTTTTGTTGATTTATCTTCTCCTTCTCTACTTCTTAATGTCAAAATGTACTGGAACTCAGCCTTTGGTTCTTTTCTACATCCACATTTATATCCAAGGCAATCTTATTCTTTGTAGTGACTTTAAATTCTGCCATATGTTGTGACTCCCAAGTGCATACCAACTATTCAGTCCTCTCACCCAAATTCAAACTTCTTTATCAGCTACCTGCTTAGCATCTTCTCACATGGCCAGGATGAAGGGTCGGTACTCTCTCAAACCTGCTTCACTTCAGTGGGAGCTACTCTCCCGTCCAGGGGCTCACACCAAAACTTGGGGGCCATTTTTCACTCTTCTCTTACTCTCATACTGCATATCCAATCTTGTTAGGAGATCTTGTTGGTTTATTCTTCAAAAGATTTCAGATTCTGACTGTTTCTCACCCCCTTGCATGGCCACTACCTTGGTCTAAGCCAACATCATTTTTTACCTTGAATACAACTAACAGCTTTCTAATTGGAAGCTTCCCCTTCATCTACCTTTTCTCCCTGAGGGTCCATTCTTACCAGAAAAACCAGAGATATCCTTTTAAAATAAAAGGTTAGATCACATCACTTACCTGCTTAAAATCTGCTGTAGCTCTACGTTCTGCAGAATAAAAAGCAGAGTCCTCTGAGTGGCTTACATACTGATTTCATAGTGTCCTTCAAAAACATAGGTCTGGGAAGAAAATATGGAAAACTGTAACTGAACAACAATAAAATAATTTAAATTTAAAAGAAACACATATGTCTGTTTGGAGTCACAGAATGGGACCTTGTTTGAAAATGTCTTTGCAGATGAAATCAAGTTAAGATAAAGTCATAGCAGTTTAGAATGTATCTTAAACCAGCGACTGGTATCACAAGAAGAAAAAGAAATGGACACAAAGACACCCAGGGAGAACACCTGGTAACTTCGGGGACAGAGACGGGAGTTCTACAGTCATACGCCTGGACGACTGGCATCCACCACATGCAGTGAAGAAGCAAGGAAAGACCCTTCTCTGAAGGCTCAAGAGAAAGGCTGCTGGTTTTGCTCCTCTGACCTCCAGAACCGTGAAATACTAAATTCTGTGTTGTTTGAAGTCACCCAGTTTTCTGTACTTTATCATGGCAGCCCTGGGGAGACTAAGGGGGCTTAGAACGTACTGGGTGATTGGCAACCCCCACTCCCCAACTTCCCTCTTAACTGCTCTTCCTCTTGCTCACTCTATTCTTGTCACCCAGCGTCCCTGCTCCTTCTCTACACAACAGGCATGATGCACCGCCTGATGCATCGTATCTCCCCAGAGCGCTCTTCTGTAATGGGCCAGCGCAACTGACTCCTCCCCTTCTGTCAACATCTGCCTACCAGAAGGGTCTCCACAAAGGTTCTCCTGACCACCCTATTTTAAATGGCAGGTCTTCCCAAGTCCCAGAAGGCCGATTATCAAATGCCATTGAAACCATTGGTGCATCATAGTAGTCCAAAAGTATCGATTAGACACCTTCCAAGAGATGACCACGTAAACAGGGACCCAGGTCTTTAAGGAATGTGAGGACCACTCCTTTGTGGACGCCATGGAGGATGCACACATGAAACTGTCAGAGCTCAAGCCCTAATGTGTTTCCTCCTGATGAATAAAAATCTCAGAGAGGACGATCTCAGCAGGAGGGGGACAAAGCCAAAGGTGGTTGGAACTGTGGGACTTGGATGGGCAGTGAGACTTCCCTGGGTCTTGGTTTCTCATATTGAGAATAAGAGCTAAACTCCAGTGACCTCTGAAATGTCCCCACCCCCCACAATTTACCATCAACTCTTTTCCTGCTTAAAAAGAGTCTTGCTTTTAGTAAAAACTGTGCTTTTCTACAGTAGCTGATATTTTATATCATTATAGTTAAATATCCATCTCATAAATCTTTTCCAACTCTTACCTTAAGAGCTTAATTTCCGGATGAGTAGACATTGTTCTAAATGCTACCTTCACAGCAAAACTGTATGAAAACCTCAGATCCCTTAACTGCTTTAAAAAATCCTCCCCATTCGTGACAAGATTATGGGAGCTTATTGGCAACATTTTTGTTTTATCACCCCCAATCCACTTATGAAACTGCCAAGAAGGAACAGTGAGATGCAGAGCTGTGAGTACAAGATTCCACTGGAAAAAAAAGAAAAGAAATAGTTCTGATGGAAGAGAGAAGATATTGAAGGAATGCTCAAATAGTGAACAAAGCAGCCACAAAAAGATATTAAATAGTAATGCATTTTTTAAATGAGAAAACTAGACAAAGCATACATCAATAAGATTTAAAAGTGGGGGTTGGAGTAACAGTCCTAAAAGGAGAGAAAAAGCCTCTTGGAAAACCTGGAATAGCAACAGGAATTGCCATAGAGACTCGATTTGGAATAAAAAGGTGTGGTTTGCCTACCTCAGATCCACGCTATCCTTCAATTAATTGCATGCTCTCCAAAATGATAAAATAATGATCTTAGAGTGCCCAAATAATTGAGTGCTCTTAAAATATGTGGAATATGATTACATTCTTTGTTCTTTTACCCTCTTTTGAAATTGGCATAATGCTTGTAGAAAGATATTCACTTAACGGCTGTAAACATGTAAGCCCTCCATTAACCCAGAAAGCAAGGCTGAAATGCAAAGGAGATTCCAACCACCTCTCCTCGCTGCATGCACGCTGAGCACTGCTGTTACTGGGCCACTTGGAAAGTGAGAGGCTCACTCGGTTCACAGGTCATTCAGCTCTTTTTCCACCATTGCCATGTTCAGAGATGAAGCTAATTAACCACAGATTTGTAAAATTATTTCAGCTCAGAGAGAATCTCCAGAGATATGTCCCTTAGGATAATGGTGAATTTGCTTCAAGTGTGCTGCTGGCTGAGGAATATTAACTCACTTCACCCAAGTTAATCAAATAAATGGACTATTCATCAATCCAATATTCTCATTTTATCTTAAATGGCATACTTCTATTTTCATGATACGTGACTTCATTAGTTCCATAGTCTATGCATGACCTAACTATATGGTGTGGAAAAAAGAGGCATTTTAACCTGAAAAATGCTGCTTGATGAATTGGCATTTGAAAACTACATTTCACAGGCTTTGTATTCAACAGCCATGAGCTACCACTGAGACTCACAAAATGCAAGAAATAGTTGACAATTATATCAATTAAAATATTATATAGCTTGATAAACCTCATTTTGAAAATAATAGTTAATATGAAAAATTACACAATTTAAAAAGCTAAGCACCCAACCTATTGTTTGTATTTCCCAGGCATAAGCAATGACCCTAGACATTAAAATCCGCCCTTGAAATGTGTCATCCACGCTGCTGCTAAGAAGGACAGACTGCAGGGAAGTCCCTAAGACTCAGGGACGGAGCTCCACGGGGAAGGAAAGGGATCCATGGCATGCCAGCCTGTGTTCGTCATTTATTCCCTGCCAGTTTTCAAAAATGTGTGGCCCCAAGAACTTAAATTCAGGAAGAAAACTCCCATCAATGTGTAACGTATAGCCGGTATGAAGAAACGTCATACAAAATCCAAAGAGAGCACAGCACGCCCCGCAAAGGTCACATGTGCAACTGCCGAGTCATTTCAGGGAATGGACTTGGGTTTGACTTTTTTTTTACTCTTTAGTAAACGTGTAATGAAACAAGAAGAACTTGCATGTTTAACTGTGGATTTGGATCTGGTAGAAAAAATCAACCTAAAGATCATGTTTTTTATTGCCATGTAGGAAATAAATATTTAACCCTGCAGTTTTATTTTAACACTATTTTTCTTCAGAATGCCCATTGATAGCTGCTCAGTGTGATTTGGGTCTAGATTTTTGACCTTCGTTCTTACCCCATAAGTTAGTGAAATGGATAAGACCCTTGATGGGTTCTTTTAAGAACCACATTTCTAACTACTTGCACATTATGTTTTGACAATGAAATACAACTTTCAGGAGAGAGAAATTTGAGTTTCTATCTTTTCCAAGTCATCTAATTTCAGAATCTCACTTTCCTCATAATCAAAACTCGACAAACCTCACACTTTAAAAAGGTAGATTTTATTGTAAATCCTCTCAAAGCAGCTGACTTTGTAAAAGTAAAACAAGCTTTCCCAGACTTTGCCTACAAATCAGGAAGTCTTATTTCAATGAAAACAATCATCGGAACAACTCAAAATTGCCTAATGCCCGGGAAAATTTGGAAAGCTCATGAGAATTAAGCGATTTTAAAGAAGAGAAAAGAAATTGATTTCTCTTCATACAGAACTGCATACCAAGAAAGAGTAAGTTGAAAAAGGCAATTCAAAAAAATAATAATGGGGGATATTTGAGAATCCCATTGAGGCAAATAAAATAGAGCTTAATTTTAACCAAGTATCAGAATGCACTGGAAATCCTGCCTACTGAATACACACTGTGCCCTCTGATGGCAGAAGACTGTCAGGAAACACCAAGGACAGTGACAGAACTCATGTTCTGACCTCTGCAACGGCACTGAAGCTTTTACTCTGAAACTCCAGCTCCCACAGATAAAGCCGAGTTTAGCAGCAGGACGAATTAAATAATTTAGTGAATGGAATGCCTTTTAAATCAGCATTTTCCCAAAGCAACACCGGGGGGCTTTGTTACTAAGAACCACCGAGTGGTAAATACGTCATCATGCTCTTTCTATGAGGGCCGCCTCCCTCACCCCAGCAGGTGTTCACGGCACCGAGGTATTTTATTGTTTTCCTACTTTTCATCAGGGTTGGGTTGCCATGGTGATAAAGTAAGCTATCTTGCTGGATTTCACCTTTGCAAACATGGCCGACGCCGAACAGGCACTGGAGTCTGACTCCGAGTCACCTTCGTGAAGGTGCTGCGCAGCTCCTCTCCTGGGCCTGCCGAGCGGCTCCTCACAAACTGTCACTTCTTTCTCTCTAATGTCCACCATCATATGTCTCACTTGCTTTGTGATCTCTCTTTTAAGCAGGACACAGCGCCTCTTGAAAGATTTCTCTTCCCCTTGAACACAGAGGACTTTTAACATTTCAATCAACTCGGGTGTCGAATGAGCTCTAAATACGTGCCCTGTTTAAAGTTACCCATCCTGAAGGTATAAAAGAAAAAAAACAAAAGTGCGTATGTTCTCACAAATAATTCAGTAATTCAGGTAAACTGAATTACTAGTGCATAAACACTTTAACTTTCAATTTCATTATTTATATGCAGCAATTACCAATTCTTCCAAACACGTGATTCCTGACAAAGGGTGCATTCGTTCTGAACTGGACTTGCCTCCCTGCCTAAAACAAATAATTTGTCTTTCCGTATTTCCTGACTACTTCTGATTTCCCAAGTTTCATTCTACCATATATATTTTTTGCATCTCATAGCCAGTGGCATTCAATGGTGTTTGTTCATCAGGTTATTTTGGTTTGAGATTCTATTTAAAGGGAATTACAGTGATCCCTCACCTATCGCAGGAGTTATATTCCAGAGACCCCCGTGATAGGTGAAAATCCGCGAAGTAGAGATGTTATATTTATTTTATTATTTATATATATTTTAAGGCTTTATAAACCCTTCCCACACTCCTGTAAACCTTTCCCACTGTCTTATTAACCTTTCCCACACTCTTATAAACACTGCATATGCTCTTAAACACTTTCTACGCTCTTAAACCTATGTAATTTTAACAACATATAAAATTCTATATGGGTACTCACCAGTGAAGTACAATACCGCAAAACCCCGTGATAGAGAGAAAGCTCCACAATACAGAGTTAGATATATTTAAAAAAAAAAAAACCCACAATACAGTGAAGCTGCAATAAGTGAACCGCGATATAGCGAGGGACGACTGTAGTCCTCTTACTTGTAATTCAAAATAGGATGTTTATACATCATCATAATGGAGATTTCTCTGCATTTAAGCAAAATTTACAAGGCAGAAAAACTTGGCAATATTTTTAAAGCTCTCATAATACTACCTCCTAATGAAATTATGTGACCATAGTCAGAATTGTCTCACTAATAATTCCTACTGCATCATTATATGGGCCTCACACTTTAAATGGTTTTCTACTGTTCAAACTGATGGCTTCTTTCATTTAGGTAGCCATTTCTTTCCCATGCAGATGCATATTTTTAGATAATAATATTGTGTACTGAGAGACTAACAGGTTTTTCCTGCCCGCCATGATTGTCTTACTCTCCTTTGTCTAGTTTCTTTGCAGAATCCCTCTCCTCACTGCTATTTCTGAAGCATCTCTCCAGCATGGCACCCATTCTCAACTCCGGGAAGGGTCCCCAGCTGGCCACAGACAACAACCCTCTGGCTCCGGAGATCGCTTCAGAAATGAGCATATCACTGCTTCAAAGCTAGGAGCTTCTTAGAGGAGAGCTCTCTTTCTGCAAAGAGAACATAGACAAAGTGGCTAGCAGCCATCTTGCTCACAACATGAAGTGCTTCCTAGAGCATAATGCCACACAGAGAGAAGTGGGGCCAACGGAGAAGGACACGAAGACCGCTTTATGCACGTCTGAACCCAGCTTCATGCAGAGGTATTTCAGTTATAAGTCTTCATATAGGCCATTTTCCCTAAGTTCAGCTCAAGCATCAGTTGCGTTGAGAGGCCTTACCTACCCAGAGTAATGAAAGCAACGTCTTCTTTGGCAGCCCATCAGTTGCCCTTTCGCTGCCTGCTTTTGTAATGAGCATAACAACCTAAATGTTCTCACTTATTATTCAGTGTTTACAGTCTCTTTTCTCACACAAGAATACAAAGTTCACTATGTCAGAATCTTTGTGTTCTTCACCAGAATGGCCCCAGAGCCTGGTCCCAGGCCTGGCTTTCAGTAAAGATTTGTTGAAGGCAGAAATAAATCAGTGAGTGGATAAATGAAAGTAGTTCAAGAAGAGCTGCTGTCAGTAGAATGTGAAAGAATCTAACTAATTGCATACTTTATTTTTCATATTATGGAAATAACATAAAAATCAAGCTGATTCTGTTTTAACTTTTTTATCACTTTTCCCTCACGTTATCATGGTTTCTGTCTTATTCTAGGCTAGCCAATGGGTTTTCAGAATGGTCTACTAATAGGCTTTCTTGCTCCTTAGCCCGACCACAGGTTCCTGTCTTCACACTGTTAATACGTGACATCCAAGAGAAAAAGATGACGCTCAGGGCACGCTCTGAGTGTCAGCAGAGGTCCTCCTGCATCATGGTGCATCCGACAAGTCCGCGTCTCCCCTAGCTCTCCCGCATCAGGGGCAGGAACTGAGAAGGACTCAAGAGTGCCGCGTACTCTACATAAACCCTCCCCCCTCCTGCAAATCTGTGTGATCATTGGCCAGAGTGAACAAGAGTCCTTGCAAGTCTCACCCACTCCCATCAGATGCTCAGCCGCACGTCCACCTTATTTGATACCAGCACTTCATTTTGTAATCTATCCATGTCATGTTAGCCATTACAAGACACCCAGACTCTTCGTTCACCCTTTAGTCTCTGCATTCTAAACATTATGATGTATATATGTGGGCAAAGGGGTGGCCCCCCACCCCATATCCACCCACGCTCTTTGAGTCAATTCCCTGCTTTTTTCTTCTTCTTAGTATCTGTGCATATTATGTATTCTCTTTTCTTACAAGAAAGAATGTGAAGGTCTCTTTCATCTCATCTCAGTTTCTGTCATCCTGCCACTACCCTCCTATAACCGGTATAGACACCACTACTAGACTTGGCCAACCATGGTGCCTTACCTCCTTCCTTCCCATAAGAGATGGCCACGCGGTATACAGTACAAGGGCCTCCCAAAAGTGAGTGTTTCCTAATCCCTCCACCTATGATTGTGATATGTTGTGTTGCAAAGGGAATTAGGTAGCAGAGAAAATTAAGGCTATTGATGCACTGACCTAAAAACAGGGGGATTACTCTGGAGCCGCCAGGTGGGCGTGTTGATATCTTCAGGCTGCATGCCGCCCACTGAAATGTGAGCACCAAGAGAACGAGAATGTTTGTCCGTGTGAATTTAGCTTTCTTTGCTTCGTTGCTGCATCCAGGGCACGTGCAGTGACAGGTCCAGTGTGGCAGTGGCTGGGAAAGCCACCTGAGGGTGTGACAGATCTTCCTGAGATGCCTCTGGGGCTTGTTTTAGTTATTAGTTTGCATCTTGATGAAAATGTTATAGGATCTTACTCGGCTTTGAAAAGCCGAAAACTGACATGGTTCACATAGAGCTACTTTCCTAGAGTGTAGTGTCTCGGGGGGAACTGAGAAGTGCTGTGGACAGATTGAGGGAAAGACACCCTTCTTTAAATGACATTCAACTAAGTAATCCAATCAATGCAATCTGTCTGGCATTCAATGCTTGCATAATCTTATTTTATTTTGGCCTTTTTTTCCTTTTTATATTAAATTTATTGGGTGACATTAGTTAAAAAATATAGAGAGTTTAGGGGTACAATTCTGTAATAAACCACATGACGGAAGTTGAGTCTCCTTCCATCACCGTTTATCTCCACTTTACCCTTTTCTGCCTCCCCCACCCCCTTTATGTTTCAGAAACATGTTGCTATTTTATATTTCATTATCTAAAGCAATAGACATATCTGTCTTATGCTGGTATGACAATTATTATTAACAATCAAAATATGCCACACTTTTGAAAAGTATTTTCATCTGGGACTTTTCTATCTTGAGATTTCCTAATAATTGCATAATTGAAAGCATTGAAATGTGGTTGGCTTCTAACTAGCTTTTTCCTGATGGCATTGATTTGGTTTCTAGTCCACAGAGCACTAGCTGTAGCTTTACAGCTAGTACTTTAGGAACTTTCTCCAAAAAAAGTCCTGAAATATAGAAGTTTGAAAAATATTTTGATAATATACCTCTTCCTAAACAAAGAGTTACATTAACATATTTTTAAAAATCAAAGGATCCCACAGCAAGAAGACATTTGATTTTGTTTCTCCCAGCACTTCCAAGTTTATCTGTCTTTTTAAAAACATGTATTGAAACTTCTAGGTCATATTTTATTAGAGATACAATAGCAATATATGTATTCATTTACAGATAAAAGAATATGGAAAAGGAAGGCCCAAAGCCTTCCATGTAAGAGGTAATTCCCCAAAGCCACATTGCTTTACTTCCAATTAGGTACACTGGGTAGAAAGAAATAAATGTCCTTTAAAATCGTCTTTACTGAAATCTTTAAAACAAAAAATAATGAAATTTCATTTAGAAATGAAACACACAAAAACCCCACTAGGATTCTACCTAGAAAAATGTTCATTTGTAGTACCTGCTTTAAGTTTCTAAATTAAGTACAATAGTCATCCATGGCAGGTACGTTCCCAGCCCCTCAGTGGAAGCTTGAAACAGTGGACAGTGTTGAACCTTATACATACCACTTTTTTTTTCTTGTACATACATCCACCTCTGGAATATCCAAATTGCCAGCATCCTTTTTTTTTTTTTTTGTGCTTTGGGGCCATTATTAAGTAAAATAAGCATCCCTTGAATACAAGCCCTGAGGAGCCCTGACAACTAAGGTGGCTACTATGTGAGTAACGAGGGGTGGGGGAGAGAGGTGCACAGGCTGGACGAAGGGGCGATCCACTCGGGGTGGAGTCAGATGCCCTGAGATGTCACCCACTACTTGGAAAGGCATGCAATGGAAAGCTTAGGAGTTGTTTATTTCTGGAAATTTCCATTTCATAGTTCAGGACCGCGGTTGATGGTGGGTAACTGAAACATCGAAGAGCAAAACTACAGATAAGGAAGACTACAGGACAGCCACTTACTTTCCCACGGCGATGCATATGCCAATAACTTTTCTATTAAGGCTTCGTGTGATGAATGATTTATACCTATAAAATAGTCATTACTCCCCTTTAAAATCATATTTTCTTCTCCTTATCTAAATTGATATGATGCGAGGGGACCACAGGAGTTCAATTACCAAAGGCACTATGTGATATACTCGGAATAGAGTATTATTCAACCAATTTGAAAGGATATTTTCCTCTGCAGTCTCTTGCCAGCTCCATCATCTCTCTGTTGCTCCCTCTTCTGCCCTTTCTCAAATCAATTTATTTCTATGCAAATGCTTGCGTCTTCTGTAGGGAGCATGGGAGATAAGAAACCCGACTTTTTCTATCGACAGGAAGCTTATTGACTAATTCATTCATCATTTCCTCAATCACAAAATCCATGGCTACCAACATTTATTCATCCACATGAGTATCTTCCCACTGGAGGCAAGGACACTATTTTAATTTTGCTGTAGCTGGTGGCCACTTCTCTGCTCAATTACAATCAGCAGCCCCAATTTGCATGCAAGTTCCAGCGGCCATCTATCTCCCTTCTGAGCCTTCTGAATAGCTCTCCTCACAGAGGGCCGTTCGTCTTCTCCATTCTCCCGTTCACCCAATTCCAGCCAAATTTTTGAAGACGCGCCTCCTTGGCTGTTGCAAATCAGCCAGTTCCATTCATGGACATCATACCAGCTAGCACGTAGCTCTTTTCCCTTTGTTTTGTAATCTCCCTGAAGCTGATGATAAATTCCTTGAACACGAATATTACTTCTAATGTGTATTCTGGTCTCAACACTACAATATTCTCAGCCAGTGATAGATTTGCATTAAAGACGTGCTGAACTGGAATCGGCGGGGTTGTGAACGGGGATAAGTAACAGTGGGAGGAGGTTACTTTAGTGAGAGGAAAGAGCCAAATTAACGTAACGAAGGCCTGTTAAGTTCACGAAGTTACATTAGCTCATAAATGTGTGTCTGCAAAGCGGGTGAGAGTTTGTGGTTGCACATTCTATTTGGAGCCTAGCAAGTTGCTAAGTAAGAGGCTCAGAGGAGGTAGTAAGATATATTGCCTTTCAACTACACAGTTCTATGCCTTACAAAAAAAATAGCCTTGTTTTTGGTTTTAGTTTTTTGTTTGCGTTTGCTTTGTGTCTTAAATTGTATGATAGTTAACACTGCTTTTAAACCAATTATTTTTTAAATGTTCACAACCTCATCCTTCAAATGTCCAAAACAGAGTATCAAACAGTTTTATTGGGTAGTTAAATGGCATATTTAAACATCCTTTCTGCATATCATTAAGCCATGCCTGTAGAGACAAATGAATGGCTTACCAATGTAGTTAGCAGGCAAGCATTACTACTTATTCCTTCTACACCCATTGAGCTAGACACTGGGTATGAAGAAATGAACACAGAGGTATGGCCCCTTCCTTCTGGAGATTATAATTCTGTGGAGAATATGTATAGTACATAACAATTGAAACGAATGAATAGCAAAAAGAAATATATAAAAAATAAAGAACAAGAAAAAATAATAACCAATTCAACCCATAATTAAAACTACAATAAATCCAGTGGAGTGGAGGAGTATGAGGTGCTGAGACATTAAATGGTGGGAACCTATTTTGGATTATGATGCTTTTAGACTTATGTTAGGAGATGACATTTCCGCTAAGACTTAAAAGATGAGAAAGAACTGCTAGATGAATGAAGAACACTCCCGACAGAAGGAGGGGAAATATGAAAGAGAACCCAGGTCAGGGAAGGGTTTTTAGAGCGTGGAGCCAAGAGGAATAATACCAGCATTGCAGGGGCCAAACTGTGAGAGGAAAGTAGAGGACAAGCACCATGGAAACCAGTAGACAGTCAAGCAGGGAGGGAACGATATTAGTTTATGTTTCAAAAATAGAAAGTATTAGAAGGGAACAAGCATGGAACACACTTTGCTTTCTTGAGGGCTTTCTCCACATGATGGGCAGACGCCCAGCAACAGTCAGAGTCTATATACTTCAGATTGAGCGTCCGTGCATCAGATTCGCAGAGATGAGCCAGTGAACCCTTCCCAGGTCCAGCTCTGCTCTAGCCCCCAACAGACACCTCCGTCAATGTCAGATGCATTGCAGCAATAGTGGGGTAGAACTGTTGATGGTTTTCCCCTAAGTTTATTCATTCTTGATTTTCATGACATCATAGATCACCCTTTCCTCAATTCTCTTCAAACTTCTACATACCCCTATTCGTTGTCCTTTGCTGACACCTTAAATAGTGACGTCCTTCTACCTCAGCCCACGCCTACCATGCTCATTCTGAGTGTCTTTCTCTGAGTATGGAAATTTATGTTCACAACTTTAAATTTCCTCACATTTTGTCAACAAATATTCATCGGGTACTATGAAGGACCAGGCATTATTCAAGCACTATGGTTACAATTAACAAAAAACTCACTTAAAGCTCTCTCTCTCTATCATATATCTATCATCTCTCTCACCTTTCCATCTGCTGATGCTCCCCAAATCCGATCTCTAGCCCCAAACTCTCTGTTAAGAGGTTCTGTCCACTGGGCTTCAGAGTCATATATATTCACCTTCCTGATCTCCATGTCTGCCTCAAACATCACACACAGACACACTGCTTAACTGCAAACACCCAAACAAAAATTCTCTTTTCCCTTCATCTTGTTTTCCCTCATCGCTTTCCACCACAGCAGCTGGCATGACCATGCATTCAGCACCACGGGGACCTTTTCCTTTCCTCCCTCTTTCATTTTCCACCTTCAATCACTTGCAAATATTTTAAATTAAATTAATTTTTTAGTTAAATCAAGTCCCTATCATCCATCGCAGGTATGTTGCTATAATTTCCAGACTTGCCTCCCTGATGCAATTCTCTTTCCTTCAAATCCAACTTCCACACTCCTGCCAGAGGGCTCCCCCTAACAGGCAAATCCCAGAACCCCCTACTCCTCTTGTAACCATTATTTCATCATAATAATTCAAGCAACTTGGCAAGACCTAGGTCATCTGATCACCTTCCCCTCCATCTACCTTCCCCTCCATCTACCTTCCCCTCCATCTACCTCATGGCTTGCCCATTCCCCTGAAGCATTTTTGTTCTACACGCTCTCTTGCCCACACTCGGGCTTGGCATTGCTTACTTCCTGTTGCTCCTTCTTTATCTGAAGAACCACTCTTCATGCTTTAAGACAGATCCTTCCAAGAAATATTTGTTTTGTTTTGTTTTTTGGAACTTCCAGTTGGGATTAGATGCTTCTCCTCTGTGCACCTGTTTAGCTATTCATTAATTCATTCATTCAATTACAACATCCTTTGCTTAGATCTTCTGTCTGCTTCCACCTAACACTTGCCCATGTGTTATTTAACCAGACTTGTGAGCCATGAGAGGGAAGAAATTATGTCTTATTTATCTTCCTCTCTTGAGCTCTAATTTAGAGCCTCATGCAACAGGTGTTTGTTGATGGGGTGAATCATTTCCTCCTTCTCTTTCAGTAACTATTTCAAGTAACTATCTGTATGCACGTTTTATGATCATGATAATGTGCATTTGAATAGCACCTTTAACTTTGCAAAATGCTTTCACATTTATTATCAGGTTTGATTCAAATCACTCTTTAAGAAAGCATTAATAGGCTTTGATCATCCTTTTTTCCTTAATAGGAAAAGTCGAGCTTCAGAGAGATTTATTTATTCAAGGCCAAACAGCTGGTGATGGAACTGTAACTGGGGACATAATTTTTTCTCGCAGACCACACCAACTACTCACTTGAGGGGACCCAGCCTCCTTGCCCCCCTCTTTCTGAAACAGGCCAGACACATTTCCTAACCCAAGGGGGCCAGGCTCAGGTGAGCCTGACCTTTCCACTCTGACCTCCAGACCTGTACTTCTAGCTACCTGCTCAATATCTCTCTCCTTGGACGTGCCATACTGCCTCACAAGCAATGTGTCTGAGATAAAATATATCTTTGCTCTGCTCCCATACCCTCTGGCTCCCACCCAAACTAGTTTGTCCTCCCAATTTTATGATTTCTGTCAATGCTATTTGTTTCTTGAGGATTTGGAAATTAATGTTACAGCTGTATCTAGCTATTCATCTCTCGGAAATAAACCTCTTTACTGATAAATTGTTATTATTTATTGAAAACCTGTCAAGCTATCATTCATCGCTTCAGGGCTTTACTGAACAAAGACGTTTTAGAGAATTAGAGATGGCATACTGAAAACAGGACTCGCCCCCTCCTATAATTAGATTTAGGCATCAAAATGTTTCAGGGCCAACCTAAGCTGATAAAAGGTGAAAATCTCTCACAATGAAGAGATTGCTTTCATTACTTCAATGACTTTTCTGAGTGAAATAGGTCCCTATTACCTTTCATCTTGTTCTTGTTTCAGTTACTTTTCTCTATGACGAGGAGGGCAGCGATGCCGCCTGTTTTATTTCTGTTCGTTCCTGGGTTTGCTCCATGCCCGTCAGTCATTTAGTGTCGCTGATAGAACCAGGGCCACAAGATGTCGTTTTGCAGTCACCGAGTTTGCAGTGGCGAGAGCAGCTCTCCCTGCAGTCGAACAGCTTCCGTGTTCCTTTGGTATCTGCTCGAAAGCATGAAAGGTCAAAATGTAACTGTTAAAGCAAAATGATCTTTCAAAGTCCAGAAAGTTGGCAATGAGTTCAAAATACAAATGAAATAACCTGCTCCGTAAACCACACCGAAAACACATTATTGTATAAGTGAGACATAAACTATATTAATCAAGTTCTAAACTGGTTTTTGAAATAGATTATATTTTTAATTTTTTAATTTATTGATTTTTTGAGAGACAGAGGAAGAGGTGACAGAGAGAGAGATTGACATAGATATGTTCTTCCACTTATTGATGAATTCATAGGTTGGTTCTTGTATGTGCCCTGACCAGGGTCTGAACCTGCAACCTTAGTGTATCGGGACAACGCTCTCACCAACTGACCTACCCAGTCAGGGCCTTTGAATTAGATTTTAGAAATAAAGTCAGAGAACAACTTCAGGGGTGAAAATGGAAGAGAGGAAGCTGAAGATTCTAGGGCCGAGTGTCTAATAACATGAGTGTGATGGGCTCCGTGATGTCACCCAGATCCCATAGGTGGAAGGAACCACTGCCCCAGCCGCTGGGGGTGCCATCATTGACAGGTTTGAGCCATCGGTCCCTTTGGAGATCCCTCAGCTGCGGCGTGGCCTTCCTCCACCACTGCCTGGACAGGCACATTCTGTGACTGATCAGTACAGCCCGGGCTCACCTCCTGACAACTCCACTCCAGTTCCTGGGTGTGACGGCTCCCCCCTGACAGCGATTGCCTGAGGCTTTGTTGGTTCCGCATCATAGCCCAACTTCTCCCTCTGCCCGCTCTTGCATCCTCACCTTCTTTCCGTAGGCGTTGCTTCCTCACAAATACCCTACGTGCTAAACAGCCTTAGAGTGCATTTCCCCATCCCAGTGCAACCTGAGGCCCAAGCTGCAAGGCACCTGTGACTCCTCCAAATGTTCACGCACTTTCCTATCTTATAAGTATATGTGAATTTTCCAGGCAGAGGTTTTTCCAGGTGAGCTTTGTACCAAAAAATGTAAGTGCCACAGTTCTAATGTGTTGAAGATCATCCAACTGCCAAGACGAGATGAAGTGTGGTTAGCTTTGGGCTTTAAATTAGTTCTAACAAATTCTGCACAACAAATGCATACATATCAACCATTCAATAGCTATCACATTCTGAGTGGTCAAAAATAAAACTAAATCAATGAATGCTTAAAAGGCAAAGAGCACCCTGCTAAGGTAAAAAGAAAAATATAAACCTTGAAAAAAAAGAGACTGTTTCAGGCCATCCTTTTTATTTTTATAATTTTTCAAAAGGATACATGAAAACACACCAATGTAATGAGAGCCCTGGAAAAATTGTTAAAGGATCGGGATGCACTTTTGAAACTGTGCGCCTGAGTTCTTGCCCAGAGCCCTGCTGAATCTTTTTTCGAATTCATAAAGAAAGTCCCTCAGGATGTTTCACAGTGTGAGGATACACAGTGTCCTTTCGTGACAGGTCATTATTGCATATCACGCTGGGATGCAGTACAGGGCCGCTGAGTGCCTTCTCTCCCGGCTTCTTCTGTAAATGTACGTGGGACTCAGGCTTTGGAATCTTAAATGTCCACAAGAGCTCAAAGGGTACCTGGTGATTGATTTGCACGACAGGACAGGGCTGTCACAGGAATCGCAGTGGGGTTCAGCTGGGTGGCAATCAGGGTCCTCGGCAAAAGTCACATTGCGTGAGCTTGACCATTGTGTGGCTGTGACCACCTGTTGTAACATCTTTATGATTCAGTGCTAGGTGGGGGGTGGGGTTTGTTTCTCTTTTTAAATTTTGTCATGAAAAGCAGCTTCTTTGAAAGGAAAAGTTTTACGGCAAAAGGACATATCCACCAAGATCTGACGTAAGAATGGAAACCAATACAGGTTCAGTGAAACCACGGGGAGGCCTAGCTGTGTGTCTGATTAGTCTATGGCCTTCCAGGCTAAGATGCAGCACAGGAGAGGTTGTGCTTGGAGCCGAGCTCCTTCCTTCTGTCCTTCCTTTAATGATGATATACTCTTCAATCATTAAAACGTTCACGTCCTAGAAAATGTTGTACCATGGAATTCACGGTTTCACCTTACACTTAACTCAAGTTCCTGAAAAAAGCGTATTCTAAAATTCATATTATTCTTTAATAACTTCTTTCCTCCTGTTACATTCATTGCAAAAAAAAAGAAAATACATAGAACTATGAAGAAGTAAATAAAAATGACTTAGAACTTCACTACACAAGAGGCTACAACCCCAACTCTACTGAAAACGTGCTCCTAGACCCTTAGGGAGCCTGCCTCCACTGAAAATGTTGTAAAATGTCAAAGAAATTGTGAATTGTTGTTCAAAGCTAACAAACACTCAGACTGACTAATTTTTTAAGTAAATGAACTAATTTTTTTCAGGATTACCTCAAATGATTGTTTCGTATCTTTAATATGAAGCAAGCACATGTAAACCACGATAGTCACTTTGGAGAACCGATTTGAACTGAGGTCCAAAGCTAATCCTAATCAGGTAATTCCAAAGATTCTAAGGGCCTTGGTGTAAACATTCATGTTCAAAACCAAACTCTAGTACCATGTTAGGCGTATTAGAAGTTTATAAAGATCTTCATGGAGGCTCTTCACACGTACCAGTAATATTTCTTGTCATGTTTTACTCCTAACGTTGTCCTGGACGGGGAGAGGGGCAGCGTGAAGACTCCGAGCACATACCCAAAGCCTTTGAGACTTGGAAAGCGATATCCAAATCCTCCCTCTGCCCCCATGGCTACCTGTTTCCTTCCTGATACTGAAAGACGTTATTACGTGAGAGGGGGTTGGGGTGGTTTTTATTTACAGATACGCTGATTTCAGAAATTTACTTTGATCTTTAAAATTCTGCAAGTAAATTTATAAATATAAAAACTAAGTTTTAATCTTTGAAGCTCAGTTTACTTTTTTCTCTTTCTAGAGCCAGCAAATTTGCAAATTATATTAAAAGCCTTTTAATAATTTCTTGCCTCATTTACAAGCTTAGTTACAAATGTTTAAACATTTTAAACCACAGATTAAAAATATTAAAATTTATTTTATATTTTTACTTCTTTGACTATAATTTCTGCACCAACTACTTCTTATAAAGCTAATAGATTACATTTCTAAAGTGAAACTAGAATTCTCTGACATATTATTAAAAATAGTCAGATTTCAATAACATCAAGAAAAGCATAAACTTAAAGTGGTTGAATAATTAGACATCTAAATTTAAAACTACAGAAATGACATAATTGAGTCCTGTGATTCCAGTAGGTCAATTCTCTTCATCATTAAATGGACTAAAACCAAGTATGCAGTTTTTACTAAAAAATAGTTATGAGCATGAATCTCTTAAATAGTTCTATATTCAATTTGAAATCTTTCTGGCATTGGAAATGCTTTGACATCTTCCCCCGGGGAGCTATGATATCATTCCTCAACTATGGGGGATTAACTGCCCAAATCTACCGTGTTTACAAGTCAACTATGTTTTATCACCGTCCCTGGGTTCCTCTTCATTTACCAATAGCTCCCGCCCAGCTTGAGCTCTTGGCTGGATTTTACATCTCTTTTGCCCCCGGGGGTAGTATGGGGCCCTTGGCCTCTGGGGTTTGGGATGCTAAATGGACCCAAGCTGGGTAACACAGCCAGGTCAGTTCATGCCTGAAGACTTTTCTATGTGAACAGAAACGGCATCATTTCATGGCCTTCCTAAGATTATGCAACTTTTAGGATATCAAAATTATATGAGACTCAACTTGAAATTTTTCTCTGTACTCTATTAGAGCCAATGTACAATGTGATTCCTCAGAAACCAACATTTCCCATTTCTCTGATGCTGATGCTATAGTGGGAGGGATAACAACAGATGATTCTCCAAACAGCACTGCTCAGAGAGTTCATGCTGTGTTTCTCTCCTGCCTGAATAGACTAAAATTTCAAGGCAGGTAACTTTGAGTAGGGAGGTGGACTCAGAGGATAGCAACACAGTTTTTTTGAACTAGAATTTGAGAGTGTCAGAGTGCTGGGTGGCTAATTTCTGGAAATGTTTTGATCCTGCTTTGGGTAAAACCGGGGTCACACAGCATTTGTAAAGCCGTGTTATCATCATCTTCCAATACAGCATTTCGCCTGCATATTAAACAGAGAAATAGTCTGTTTCATAGGAGAAAATATGCTTCCCTTATTTTTTCTGGAAACACGTGGCTTTCAGTATCTCTTTCATTTGTCTGTTTTTGCCAGAGTGCAGAGAATTATCGCTATTCTACCAGAAATAAAAGGGGAAAGAGTGAAAGAAAAGCTCCTGTTTGATGATAAATGGCAACTGACAACCCAATCTTCCCCTGAGTCAGGGAGACCACAGGACTGTGCGCATTTGGAAAGTACGCATCCCTTTTAACAAAGGGCTCGCCACAAAGCTCTCAACAACGCCCATCGTACCGACACGCAAAATCAGCATTGGCAGAAACTTAGGTTGTTATGTGAAATTGCCCTATTTTAAATTATTAGTTCAATTTTTTTTTAGAACATTTTTCAGGCTAAACCAAACACACTAATAATATTTATTCAGGCCTCGGGCAGCTACTTTGCCATTGAGTGTCCTTTAATTCAGTGAGCCACACACCTGGGTAGCATGCATTATCTCACTGCCAGAAGGGCCCACCTGCCCCGGTCTGCAGAATTCTGTAATAGTTGTATCTGGAAGTTGAGATTTCAGTGTTCATGCCCTCCTGTTGAAAGTATATAAGTGGACTCAGGCAGTATATGTCCTTCATGGATAGAATTATTTCACTTAGTAAAATGTCCTCAACATTCATCTGTGTGGTCACATACTGCAAGAATTCCTGCACTTTTAAGGCTGAACAATATTCCATCACAAGTATATACTTCATTTTCTTTATTCATTTAATTGTCAGTGAACATTTAGATTGTTCTCACATCTTGGCTATTGGGAAGACAGCTTCAATGAACATTGGAGTGCTCAATGTCTCTTCAAGATCCTGATTTCTTTGGGATAAATACCCAGAGTGGGTCGTAGGGTCATTCAATTTTTCTATTTGTTGAAGATTTTCTGTACTGTTTTTCACAGTGGCTGCACCGTTTTACATTCACACCAAGAGTGTACAAGGTTTACAATTTCTCCATATGCTCGTCAGAACTTAATTGTTTTTTGTTTGGTTGTTTGTTTGCTTCTGTAATGTCCACCATTAAGACACATGAAGTGATATGACATTGTGGCTTTGATTTGCGTTCCCCTGATGGTTAGTGCTATTGAACATCTTTTCATATGTTGGCCTTTTTTATGCCTTCTTTGGAAAAGTGAATAATCAAGTCTTTAGCTGATTTTTAAATTGGGTTATTTGAGGGGAGCTATTGAGTTGAAGGTGTTCCTTCTATTTTGGAACTCCTTTATATATCAGTTCCTTTTCTGATATATGGTTTGAGAATGACTTTTCCTACTCAGTAGGGGTTGCCTTTTCACTCTGCTGACTATTTTCTTTGCTGAGCAGAAGCTTCTTGTCTGATGTAGTTTCTCTGGTCTATATTTCTTTTGTTGGCTGTGGTTTTGGTGTCATATCCATGAAATCATTGCCAGGACCAAGGTCAATGAAAATTCTTCCCTGTATTTTCTTCTAGAAGTTTTATAGTTATGGGTTTGATGTTTAAGTCTTTAATCCATTTTGAGTTGATTTTGTGTATGATGTAAGATAAGGGTGAAATTTCTTTCCTTTTTTTTTTTTTTTTTTACACATGAATACCCAGTTTTCTCAACGCTGTTTGTTGAAAGGGCTCTTGTTTGCCTATCAGGTGTTCTTGGCATTTTTGTCAAAGATCAGTTGACCATACAACAAGGTCTGTCCAGAAAATACCCAGCCATGTAATTTTTCAATAGAGACATTTACTGAAGAAGATCCAAGATACAAGAACCATTGGGCACAGGACAATGACATCTCAGTCCCCTTCAAAGTAGGCACCTTGGGACCTCACACATTTTTCCCAGTCCCATATTTTCCTGAATTTCACTGAAAGTCTGAAATCTCTACCCTTTCAAAGGTGATTTTGGTTTTGGGAAAAGTCAGAAGTCACCAAATCTGGGCTGAAGGGGGACTGAGTCACCCGGGTGATTTGATATTTCGCCAAAAAAACTGCACAAGACATGATGTAGGAACCACGCCATTTTTGTATGGTTAAAGTTTTTAAGAATTTATACAAATCTTCCATATGCTTAAACTATTATAATTATTTTTGTTAATGAGAGGATGTTAACAAAATATTATATTCAAAATTACCCCTTTGAATGTGTGTTTGCTCCTTTCTTTTCTCATCTTGCTCCATGGCCATTAAAGTTTTCTATAACTTTACAGTCTCCGCCTGATCTACTGCACTTAGAAATTATTCAGAAGACGAAGTCTCCATTACTTCTTGTGATGCTATTTGACATTGTAATAGACCTCACCCTTAGGAACTTTTTTCCTTATTCTGTCTGGTTTTCCCTTTGCTTGGTCTCATCCCATTACTTCTCCATTTCTTTCTGCAATATCACATTGCAGGCTTTTATCTAATTTTCAGCGCGCTGTCATCTGCTCATCTTTCTTTAGTTTTGCTGCTTATTAAGCAGTTCTTTCCCACAGAATCACTTTGCCACAGAATCGCTGTGTGCCAGGTGTGTGATAGTAACTTGTCGTGTTGCCAGGTGGATCTTGTTTAATTTTCTTTTTCACCTTGCTTTAAATTTATAGAACAGCACGTATTTGAAATGCACTGAACAGCAGGAGCAAACCACTTTTTTGCAGAGAAAAATGGAAAAGTACACGTATAGCCTACTTTCTACATAAACATGGTGCTGCTCTTCTACAGGTGGTTGTCTGCAGGTGATTACCAACAGGAAGACACTAGATGGGGTTAGAAATTAGTGCACTCAGCACAGCAGAGCCTGTGAGATATATGTTTTGGGGAGAATGTGTCCACGGGCGGGCCTGCACAGTGTGATTCTGAGCAAAGCAAAAGCTAGCATCACAGAGGCAGCGAGTGTCCCACTGCATACATCCAAACACTAAAATCTAAGAGACGTAACTCACAACTCCCAAGTTTCCTTCATGAATTTCTAAACACAGAGAAGAGTGTTCTCTGGAAGAATATGATGTTCTCTTTGTTTTTATGTGAAATCTATTTTTTTCTACTCTTAGCCTTACAAAATACATTTATGCTACACATTTTGAATAGTTTTTAAAACTTATTTCTCCTTTTGTTTAAACCTGAATATATTAAAAGTTGATAATAATTACAAAACTAAATAATATTTTCTTGTATTTATAAAGGCAAGAATTTAAATATAATGTGCCACAAATCAGGTAGCAGTCAAAGTGGAAAAAAGATATATATAGTGTTATTTATTCTCCAATACCTGATACTGATTGGGTATTAAAGAACATTACAATTGATTTAATTAGGGATATGTCATAATAAAATGGAATCTAATAAATTTTCAGCCAAGAAAACAAATTTTCTCTGCCATGAATTTGGCAAGTTTATCCAGATCTGCTTAGATACCTCCAGTGACTCAGACTGCCTTATTTCACAAGACTGTTTTCTATACTTGGGTTGTTCTATTTGTATATCTCATTAAATTTTAGTTTTTATAGAGAATAAATCTGCTTCTTTAGACTAGCCATTCTTTGACTCTAGTTTCACCTTGCACTTATCCATTACAAATCTGTTTCTTATACATTACCTACCTATAAACATGTTAAAACTTTTTCAACTAAAGACATGTCCATGTTAAATGTCTAAAAAAAAATCTTGGTAATTTAAAATACTCTTTTCTGCATTCAATCTGGCTGACTATTTCCCTGTTTATGTGAGTGAAGATTAAAATCACAGACAGTAACAAAGAAAAGAAGAAAAGAATAAAGTAAAAATAGATAAGTAAATAAAATCACACACAATAGCTTAGGCTGAGATTACAAATAGCCTTTGTTTGTTTCCTTTGTTGTGACTGATAACTAACATCCTATATTTTGGGAGGTATAAAGTTCTCAAGATAGGTCTTTCTAATTCTGACACTTATATTTTACATTTGTTATAACCTTGGTGTGAATTCATTTAATTGTTTGATGCTTAACTACCAGTGGCCAGCACTGCTCCGAATGCAGGACATATACTGCTGAGCAAAGACCCTGATCACACTGAGCACAGTCTCTAGAAGGAGTCAGACATTAATCAAATAATCACAGTAAAAGATATAGTTACAAACTAAGAGAAATGATCCGAAGAATAACACCCAGTTTAGTGTGTACAATTACAGTTGTTGTAATGAAATTGTGTCTTGTTAAATTTATCCTAGGCTTCCACTTTGGGGATGTTTTTGAGTCTGTATTATTTCATCCGGCATGCTAGTTATCCCTCCAGCTTTGTGTCATGTGAAACAGTCGAAAGCACTCCCCCACGTCCCTAGGCAAATCGCTTCTCCCTTTGAATCTCAGTTTCCATATCTTGTTAAAGATAATCACAGTGTCCCAGCTTGTCCCAGCTTTCAGCACAAGGCAGTGATGAGGACTAAATGCGGTATTTTACCTGAACGCTCTTTGTGAACTGTCAGATGCCGTACAATGGGGGGCATTATTCCTCATCCGAGTTAATAGACCGAAAACCAAGGAGTCTTGTTCATGCAGTCAAAGCTTTCATTAATCCATTAACCAGCAATCATTAGGTGTATTTGTTCAACCAGTTGAAGATACCAAGTTCAAATGGCTTGCTGAAACCAAGATATGAAATGTATATATATCCCTGGCTCTTTCATTTCATTTCTTTAACATTCATTCCATTAGTCAGTTAATCAAAACAATGTGGGTCCTCTTTTCCTCACCCTTGTCCGCACTAACACAACCACTTGTCAAAGAATCCATGGGAAAATGCCTGCCAACCTGTAACTCACTCTCACCTACTCTTTTAAACTTTTTGCACTTCATCTAATATTTTTAGTTTATTATGCAAATGGATGACTACTAGTACATATTTCTCCTTTTCCACTCTTTACGTTTTGTTCCCAATTTCAAAGATAACTCATCCATTGCCTTTCATTTCATAGTGGCTGGAGGTGGATTCTTCTTAACGAGGCAGAGGTACAATGTCACGCTGAGCAGATCAGAGAGCTGAGCACGGCTTTTAAATAACCTTTCATCCACCTAGACTTTCCTTTTGGAAAGATGAGTTATAAAATAGATTTTAGCAATTACTCACTTTTAACTTTTTTAATATAAATGAATGATCTCTGATGTATCCTGTAGCACCCATAGCAAAAATGAAACTCTCAAAAGTCATCATTCTTTGCTGATTACATGTAAACGAACATGTATTTTGACAAATGTCAGAGTTCTACTTTTCACTGTCCACTGAAAACTACACCAAAACCATAGCATTTCTTAGAATGTATGCCCTCTTTTAACTGGAAATTGTCAAACGGATCTAGTGGGTAAATAAACCAATCAAAACTTTGTAAACTACCAACTCCAAAATCCATACTTTGTCTAAATTTACATATATTGACATTCTTTTACTGAACTGTGGCTTATCTACACGTATTCTGATATTTAATGCTTTCAGGTGTAAGTTTACAACTAGTTTAAAAAATCATTCATTCATTCGCCCAGGAATCATTTGTTGTTGCCTGTGATGCACTAAGGACTCGGACAGGCACTTGGTACACAACACCAAAGAAACTAGCAAACAGCTCAAATTCCCTGACCTGATGGCGCTGACATTCTAGCTGGGGGGGGGGCATTAAAAGTGAACAAAATACATTAGAAAAAATATCTTAAAATCAATTAGTGTGATGAAGAGAAATAGAGCAGGTTGAGGAGAAGGAGACGGTCTGAGAGGGGGCAGGTTGTAATTTTAATTGTGATGCAATAAGAAAGGTCACCCTAAACCTCCTTCAGAAAGTGACGGTTGAGCAAAACCTTGAAGGAGGTGAGGAGGTTACCTGTGTGGGCCCCAGAAAGGGGGAGTGGCCGGAGCAGAGGCTGGGTGGTGGGGCATCCCTCACTCGAGGAGGGAGATCAGTGTGACTGGAGTGTAATGGGGAGCGATCGGTGAGGGGTCGAGACCTAAGGTGAGAAAGGTCACAGAAGGCCTTTTAGGACATTTCCAGGATTTCCCTTGGCTTTTGCCCTGAGGGACACAAGGAGTCCGAGCAGCAGTATAAACAGAGTTGGATTCATTTTTGCTTCTCTTACAAAGGATTCCCTCGCCTGCACACAGATGTCAGTGGTCTTTGGCAGAAGCAGTGGAAAGGGCTGCTCACACTCTAAGTGTCTTAAAATAATGTTAATGATGAGACTTTCAAACACAGTCAAAATTTAAAATAATAGTATAACGACCTTATATATCCACCACCCATAAAGAAATGTCACGATTTTGTCACATTTGCTTTACCCTCTTTATCACTTTCCTCCTTACAAAGTATTTGAAGTAATTCCTAATATCTTGTAGTTTCCCCTATAATTGCACTAGTATGAATTTCTAAGCCAAGGAGTTATGACCAAAAAGACGATGATATTCCTCAGTATCCTCTCCTTTCATAACCAAATTTCCTTCCGTTGGTTAAAAGTGTATTTACACAGTTGCTTCATTGGAATTGAGATCTAAATATTTCTTCCATGACTTTTTGTTTTATTTCGTCTCTTAAGTCACTTCGCTGCAGAACAGGTGTTCCTTAATTCCTCCCACGTGAGTCTCTAGCAGACAGCATGGGGTCCCCAGGTAGCGCAGATGGAGGAGCGTGGTTCTTGGGGAGCAAGGTCTGCTCGGCTCTGTGGAATTGGGGAGCAGGGTTCCACACCAGGGACGTGAACTGCCATCTCTGAGACCACAGTGGCGCCCATGCCACCATTAAACTGTGTGACAGATGTCGTTCGCACGCTCGGCCGCCTATTTGATATGACACTCACGTTCCCATTCAGTGAACCGTGCGTCAGATCCTAATGCCACACTCGGGAGCTAGAAGGAGTGGATACAGAACGGTGTGACGAATGTGACCTGACAGTCGTCGGAAACAAAGGAGAAAGCTAGCTGCCGGTGTTCCTGGGGGCGTCTCCATAGGCTTCGCAGAGGTGACCACTTTTGACATGAGTCAGAAAGCCTGGGTGGGGGGAGCCATTTCAATGAGCCATGACGCTCGATACAATCTTCATAACAAACAGTCGCCAGATGCGGCCGTAGGTTTTACTAGAACAAGTCATATTTTTTTCTCAAGTGCTTTTCTACTTTGAGTGTGCAGTGTGAAGAAACACGGACAGCAGGGAACATGCCATGTAGACATGAGAGCGATTTAAACTCAGCCCGCTCGGTGTGAGAGCATTTAATTCAGAATCTTCACATAATTTCCTTTTATTTAATCCATTATTAAGAGATATCCTCCAGCTTATCGTGTGTGAATTTTAAGCCTCGGTGGTATTAGCTTTGAAACAGACGGAGCACTTCTGGGATTTCATTAATTTGGGCAGCAGTACCTGTCAGTGAGCATGTGATTGCCCGCAATGCAGGAGGATTTACTCAGGTTATTGATTTGTTGGCAAATATATTGGGTGAAAATCCCCTGATATTGCTGGCAGTTGCGCATTCCAAATTTTATTGGATCGGTGAGCCATTTCCCTCTGGGTGTGAACTTGGGATATCTTTCTATAAATAGGAAAACCCAGGCGTTAACCGTAAAAGAACTCACTGTTCTGCAACTGCGCCCTGAGCTTTCGTCTCTGGTGCTGAGTTATAGCAAGTGCTTCTGTTCCTTTTCAATTTTAATTTTGTGTTGTCATCTCCGAATCAGTCAACAGGAGAGCAAGCGTAAAACAATGACAACTTATCCACACAGAGGCAGGGCCTCGAGCTCCTGAAGACCCAAATGACTAGGTGATGGGCTTGGATGTTTTTAGGAAACAAAATTTACTTTCCATATAAATTGCTCTGCATTTGTCTTTAAAAACAAGGCAATTGGATTAAAACGTATTGTCTCTTCAGTTCCAAACAAAAATATATATTGTGCATGCCATGGTATATTTAGGCCAATTCTATTTCTAAAACAGCCCAATCCTCATAAAACCTGTTTGGACACATTCCATACTGCGGATTTCTATAGCCCACTGCTAGTGTGAAGCATCTGATATTTCAAAGTGGTGGCAGAATCTTTATCCAAAATTAAGGGCCCATGGCTGTTAAAACCTAAAGCTCCTAGCATTTACAGTTTGGTAATCATGGTATTAGGAATAGAATTTACTTAACCTTTGAAGTGTCCTCGGACATATAGATTAAGTCGACAGAAATGTCAGTCTCTGGACCTCAGGAGAGAGCTCTGTCTTTTAGGTCGAAACAGTAACTGGGGAAAGAAAAAAAGATACCCAGAGCACAACAAAGCATTGCCCCTTAGTCTTTCTAAGAGGAAAATAATACACACATTTTTACATTAGGTTTTTAATGGCATCTCTTAACAGCTGATGGTTGTGGTGGTCATTTGCTTCCACAACCCAGATTTCTTTTTGTTTCACTACTTTTGCCCTCGGGCATTAGAAGACAGAAATTTGGGAATGGAAGGACTCCCTAGCAAGGAAGGTGTCTTCAAAGATCATCGGGAAAGTAGTAACTGGAATATTTGAGGCCATGGACTCAAAATTAAGCACACAATAAGGGAAGACAAGAAATGAGATTTAACCATAACTTTATACCAATGTATATCATTCAAGTACATTTCTAAACACACTATATAGCCATTTTTTTGTATTCCCAATGGTGTATATGTAATCAGTGTTTCCCAGACTGTGTTGGAGGTAAAAGGAAAGCATTGGATTAGATTCTAGTCCCAGGTCTGCCACCAGACAGCTCTGTAAGTTTTGACAGGTGATTACACCTCTCTGACCCATCGGGTTATTTGGACTCGGCTCGCCTTGGTGACTATGGATTGCTCCCACTGTTAATGCCAGTCCTTGTGTTCAGCCTGGGAGCCCAAAGATGAGAATTACTTGTACATGAGTTACTGCAACTCCCAGTTCCAATCTCACCGCACTTGCTAATGTCCAAATTGTCCACACTGCTCTAAAGTGATCTCTTTGTAATGGAAGTCCTCTCAAAGGTTTTCAAATGCTGTAACAACACCCTGTGGCCCTAATTAAAAACTCTTTATCTAGAAATGTACACCTGGCACTTTATGGTTGGTCCCTCGTTGCTTCTCTTCACCAATTTCTTATCCCTCCTCACTAGACCCCATCCATAAAAATCCCGTGCTGCCTCAGCAATGCTCTCTCCATTCTCTTTTCTTCCTTTGTAGTGCGTGCACTTCTTTCCACCTAAAAGAGCACCATTTATCCCTCCTGCTCCTCCTTAGTTTTTGTTAATCCTTTGAACCTGTGCACCTAAGACTCTCTTCCTATAGACAGAACCCTCTTCTCACCCTGCTGATACATCATGGAGTTTACCCAGCAGTAGCTCTTTATGGGTCTGTTCACCACCTGTATTAGAGATCCCAGAGTATTGAGTAAGAGTAAGAATTATTGAATCAGATTACCTAGGTTCAAATCCAGCCTGCCCCAAAATGGGTAACCATAGGCAAGTTTTTTTAACCTCTTCTAACGTCAGTTCCTTTACATGTGAAATGGGAAGTAATAATTAGTACCTAGCTCTTGGGAATGTTATGAGGGTTAGAAAACAAACATAAAACTGAATAAGCACAACATGAAAATCAAATCAGTGCAAGCAAAATGCTATACACGGAGCCTGGCATATCATAAGTGGTTAATAAATGTAACTTACCATTTTATTACTGCTAAGGATGTCCCATCTCTGTATTTCTAGCACCTTGCACATTACCTGCCCTAATACATTTACTAATTCACTAAGTAAGTGGGCATGGATTATGTACCACTGTGTCAAGCATTATGTCATTTCAAGCCAAACAAATATAAAGAGTGAGCACAGTAAATGAAGGCAAGAATGAACAAATACAAGCTCTATCCTTATTCATAAACAGTGATTGTTGCCTAGTGGGGAGAGACGTGCAAGTGAACCCTAACAAAGGGTATGGGGCAGTTCTGAATCAGTGTGGGAAGCAAGATCTTTTCAAAGCATGCCACGCGGAAAGGAATTCTAAGTCAGGGAATGTGATGATGGATTCACCTATTTCTCCTCGCAGCTCTATTAGTTTTCTCTCACATAGTTTGAGTGTTCTCATTTTTCATGTGTTTTTGGTGTGCTTTCTGTGGCTTGTTTAAGCACTTTCATTAGAGCTGCTTTGAAAATTTGTGAGAGACTTCTGGTCAAGATGGAGGCATAGGTAAACATGCTTGTTTCTCATGCAATCACAGAAAGAATTACAACTAGACCTCAAAACAATAACACCCAGAACCATAGGAAAAATCAAGAAGTACAGAAGTCTGACAATCAAGGATTTTAGAAGCCACATTCATCCAGATGGGTAGAAGGGGCAGAGACATAGAGACAGGCCAAGAGGCCCACACCAAGACATATCATAATTAAAATGCCAAAGGTTAAAGATAAAGAGAGAATCTTAAAAGCAGCAAGAGAAAAGCAGAGAGTTAAGTACAAAGGAGTTCCCATAAGGCTGTCAGCTGATTTCTCAAAAATTTTTGCAGGGAAGGAGGGACTGTCAAGAAGTAGCCAAAGTGATAAAAACCAAGGACCTACAACCTAGATTATTCTATCCAGCAAAGCTATCGTTTAGAATGGAAGAGTAGATAAAGTACTTCCCAGACAAAGTAAAGCTGAAGAAGTTCATCATCATCAAGCCATTATTACATGAAATGTTAAAGGCACTTACTTAAGAAAAAGATCAAAACTATGAACATTAAAATGGCACCAAATTCACAACCACCAACAACTGAATCTAAAAAAACAAACTAAGCAAACAAGCACAACAGGAACAGAATCGTAGACATGGAGATCATTTGGAAGGTTATCAGCTGGGAGGGGGAGGATGGGGAAAAAGGTGCAGGGATTAAGAAGCATAATTGGTAGGTACAAAATAGACAGGGGGAGGTTAAGAACAGTATAGGAAATGGAGAAGCCAAAGAACTTATACACACGACCCATGGACATGAACAAAGGGGGAGAGATTGCCAGGTAGAGGGGTGCAAAGGGGGAAAATTGGGACAACTCTAATAGCATAATCAATAAAATATATTTTAAAAAAAGAAAGTTTGTGAGATAATTCTAACACCCGTGTCATCTCATTGCTGACATCTATGGGCATCTCTTTCTTAAGTTGATATCTTTCACAATCTTGGTCTGATGACTGACTTTGTTGCTGGTGTTGTTGTTGTTGAAAGCTGGGTGTTTCTGATTATGTTACGAGCTCTGGGTCTTGTTTAACCCTCGGTGTGCAGTGACCTTTCCCCGACACACCCTGACAAGCGCCCTGGGCAGATGGGAAGACTTCCATCATCGCTGCAGCTGGGCGATGGTTCCAAGGCTTCGTGATATTATGTTCTCTGTTTGTGTGTATTTTTGACATATGCATACTAAAAATTACAGAAATAAAGAGGAACAATGTCTACATTTGTAATGGATGTTGCCTGGCATATAACCTATAACATATAACTCAGTGAGTAATAACTAAATACAATAACATGATATAAAAAGTCTACACTCCAAAAATATCCGTGATGAGATTTCCAGGTGACAGAATATTAAGACTATAAAGAAGGTTTAGTAGATAGGTTTAAAAATGATAAGCCTGTAACTTCTACACATGAAACACCAGCAATGAGAATCAAACTCTTCGGCCATCACATAAAAATTCCTTCTTCTTTAGTTTAATTTACTTTTCTATGGGTGGGGAGTGTCCGTATGACAACAGAGTTAGAGCGTATTTAATGTAAAGTGAAATTGCCTGGTTTGGGTTCCTTGTCTTGTTCAAGTTTTATATTAATGGCCTGTCACCTAAAAGATATGCTTAAAAATGATACATGGTAGTCCTGAACTCTGGATAAACTCATATTACAGGACATTTTATTCCTTATTTATAGTGTCTCCTGCTCTTCGGAAGTAACAGACTTCCTACAGGCATACTTAGGGACTTTGGAGGAAGTGTAATATATATTAGGAACCAGATGGGCCCTTAGCAGTCATGTAATTCAAAGACCTCGTTGTACAGATAAAACCATTTAGTTCTCCTGAAGGAGGTAGACGTGATCGCTTGCACAAAATCCTCTTCAGCTTTGCTAGGAATTCCATTTCACCCCTTCCATCCTTAGGATTTCTGCTTCCACGCCCCTCAACTATGTCCTTTTACCCCTGGTCAGAGTGGATTGCTCCAGAACTGGTATCTAGGAAGCTTTTCTGATAAAATGTTCCCTAGCTCAGGTGGGCTACATACCCCCTGCCATTCCCATACCAACCTGTGCCCACGTCTATCACGAGAGTCAGCACACTGCACTCACTAGTTTTTTACTTGGTCTCCCACACTTGTTTACCTTTGTTTCCCAAACTCACGACACAGTCCTGGGGCACAGGCGGCCCAACACATAAATGGTGAATGATGGCAAAAGCCACACTTCTGAATCTGAGCATCTACCGCAGGCAGAGTGTCCGTGGTATGTGAAGAGCAGCATCCCCATCCCCACCCCCACCCCCGGCACTGCCTTCGGACAGTGAGAAAGTCAGGACATGATTTCTGTTTTAAAAAAATGGGTAGATGAGGACGTAAACTACAAAACGTGTAAACATAGTTAAGTTTGCAGTCTCAGAAAGCGAGGTGAGTTACGGTGAGCTCTCTCCGCCATCTCCGTGCTCCGAGGAACATACATACAGCTCGTTTCTACTTTCCGTGCTCACCCCCGTGGGAGCACTTCGGCTGTGGGAGGCAGCCAGCTGCCCCCGGGGGCAGGCATGCCCCGTGTGAGAAGCTTGACTTGGCCAAATTGTTAGTCTGAAAATAATGTAATGCCCAGTGAGGAGGCTGAGTAGGAAGAGGGAGCGTCTGCACATCTAAGGCTGAAGTCAGACGTAAATGTCCCGACTTCGCCAAGTCTATGCCCCTCGGTGAGTCCCCTCGGTGGCCACAGCCCGGAGATTCTGATTCCTCTAACTTCTGCATGTTTTTGCATGTTCTGTGGTGTAGATTGGTTAGAGGAAAAACTGCATTGTTTTTAGCCAAAGTTTTAGTCAGTTAGGTAAAGCCAAATTTCAGGCAGTCTCTAATAATAGGTTACAAGGTTCATTTTCACTGAGTATCTGCTACTGGTTGCTTATTATGAAAATAAAAGCAACCTCATCTCTGTGTCCATGATGTATGAAAATGCATTTAATTACTGGCCCTGGCCGGTGGTTCCATTGGTTGGAGTGTGGTCCTATGCAGGTTCAACCCCCAGTCAAGGCTCATAACTAGGCTGTGGGTTTGATTCCAACTTGGGGAGCGAATGGGAGGCAACTAACTGGTCAATGTTTCTCTCTCTTGTGGATGCTTCGCTCTCACATCAACATTTCTCTGTCCCTCCCTCCCTCTCTCCCTCTCTGATTTAAAAGAAAAAAGAAAATTCATTTAATTATCCAACAAACACTTGTGGAGGCACCGATCATGTGCTGAGAGTAAGACACCAAGGATGTAGCAGCGAACAAAACCCTGAACCTGTGTCCCTGGGGTTTTCAGTCCAGGGACCGGGAGACAGACCCCTGCGCAGCACACCTGCCGCATCAGGGCACCGGGCGCAGAGGGAGGCGTGGTCAGGCAAGGGGTTCTCAGGGAGGTGGAGTCGGGGGCGGAGGGTTTGGTTTTTCATCGTCTTTGCTTCTCTTCCGCCTCTTCCCCCTTCTCACTTCCAAGCAGCAAATAAAAAGACTCTTCAGAGGACTGGCTCTTCGCAGGTTAATTGCCAAGGGTCTACCTACAAGACTGGCACACTGCCACGCACACCTGCGTGGCCAAATCACGTGTTCTATCCAAAGACAAACAAGCAAGCTATTTACACGTAGCAATTCAGGGTCTGAGTTCTAATTATCCCTGGAGAACAGAGAATGTGCCATGCTTAAAAGCTGGTTTTTCTAAAACTGTGTTTTTAAACCAGTTCTCTCCCTCTTGGTCGCATCAGGCAGGAAGGTCGTTTTTGGTATCGTTCTTTTCTTTACACTGGTGAAGGTGGCTGTTTGCCTTTAGCAAATGTGTACCCTGACTAGTCTTTCCAGTCTGCTTCGTAAGTCTCACCTCTCACCTTTTGCTTTTGTAGCTCCAATGTGTTATTCTGAGAGTACTATTTTTATGTAAAAAGTGCTACTCTTTAATTATAACAATAGCTGGAAAAACCATGGCTGTGTAAAAGTTAGCCCAAACGAATGTTTCTCACAGAGGACATAAGAGCATGTGGTGTCATTTTACTTGGTTTTTATTTGAACTTGGTGCCTGAGCCGTATGGGCTCTGGTAGTTAGTTCTATGGCACACCCTCTTTGCCAAAATGCCAGTTCAGAACCTTAACACTTCTCTCTTTCCTAAGAAATGACTATAACTTAAATATGTTTACACCTATTAACAATAGTGATTACTAACCTGATGGACAAAGTTGATTCTCACACCCTAATAATGATTTAGTAAAATGGAATCCATTATTTTCTTAAGAAGTCAACAAAGAAATCAAAGTCAAAAATAAAACACTATTATGGCCTGAACTATGCCCATCTGCTTATTTTTTTCCCAAAGGGCATTAGATGAGATTTGCATATTTAATTCAAATCAAAGCTCCTGTTTCAGACAAGGAACTTCACAGACCTTGATGGAGAAAAAAAAAAGAAAAGAAAGTAGCCAAAGGCAACACTAATCGTGAATTTTTCTATTTAAAAGTTTATCTGAGATCTAAAATCCTTAATGTAGCATAAAGCATTTTCAACATTTTCAACATTTAAAAAAATTACCCCCCTTCCAGAAGAAAAATGCTCGGCACCTACTCGTATTTGAGACAGCAGTGCCCCCTTGTGACAAGACATTGCAACGTAATTCACTCCGTGTTCCATTATTCTTCACCCACTGTGTGGACCTCTAAAATACAAAAAATAATGAAAAAAATAAGGGGCTTTGATTTCTTTATGATATTTAAATGATATATTAAAGGAAAATGCAAATTTTCCTTTATTAATTAACTATTAGACTAAAATTATCAACATTTTTAAGCAGCCACTGTATGTGCGGTATTTTCCCAGACCACACAAAAATTTGTGAAAGAAATAACCAATGGTTCGGACTAGTGCTCTTGAGAGGCACGTAATCACATAGAAACGCTGATGAAAAGCCAGGTTCGGGAAGCAAGCATTTGGCAAATAAAGGAAATCACAGAGGACAGCATTTTCTGAGGACCTCAAACTAGGGCAGCCCCTAGGGAAGAGAGATCATTTTTATTTTTTTCACAATTTTTTGTTGACAATGGCACATAGATTTTATCAGAGGCTAATTGGGAAAAACATTCCCTTTGTCTTATCTCATGTCTTTTCTTCCTCTATTATCCAACTTTATTTTTCAGAGATAAAAGATGCAATATTTTTGAAATTTAAATTTCTGTAAAAGATATGAAAAGAACCAATTCAATGAGGTTCATTTTGTGCTGGAGGCCTTCACTAATGGACACTTTAAAAACATTTTAATGTTTTTCGATGTGTTTTTTTTCTCCCAGTATGCAGGTGCTATATTTTGAAGGACGTTGTTTTATCCATTGGGTAATTAAATTATTGCATAATATTATCTATACGGCTCTGGAAACTACGAGTTTTAATGCACATGGTTCAGTTCAAATCGCAGTTGGCATCCAATGCCTGTCAGGCAATAAAAGGTCTAAGTGCCTTTATCTTCCTGCTGTGCAAGTTCCTTCAACAAAACCCTGGCTAACAGCAAGAGAAACGGCTCATTCCGCTGCCCTGAGACTCCGCTCTGTCACCCGCTCACCTTCGGCCCAGAGCTGAGCTGGCCTGGAGGCCCTCCCTGGGACACTAAGGAGCGAGGGAAAGGAAGCAGGGCTGGTGCAAACGGTGGTGGGTCCTCTCGTCCTCACCCTGTCAACAGAACTGCACCTTCATCTTTTTTCACAACGTCTAATCCGGTAACTAAATCGTCATTATGAGGCAATCCTCACTGGGAAAAGGGTGGGAAGATTGGACCCAAAATTATTCCTTTCTTTACGTTTTAAATTTCTTGAAAACTAAGCATCTTGTTCTCTGTGACCCTGAGCAGGTTTAACAAGAATAGATAATCATTGAATACAATTTTTTTAATTTTATTTATTTATTTTTAGAGACCATGTAAGAAACAGAGAAAGAGAGGGAGAGAAATATCAGTGTGTGGTTGCCTCTCACACGCCCCCTCCTGGGGACCTGGCCCACAACCCAGGCATTCGCCCTAGACTGGGAATGAACCAGCAACCCTTTGATTTGCAGGCCAGTGCTCAATCCACTAAGCCACACCAGCCAGAGCAAATTTTTTAAGTCCTTTCATTCCTAATGATATTTTTAGAATAATCTAAAAGGATAACTCCCCTCTAAAAATTACTCATTATAAACCCTTTCCCTAAATCCACTGCATTTTAACACAGAAAATTCAAGAGAAGGTTGTATTTCCCCTAAGCCAGAGCCAGATGAAGTGGAAAGGAGGGAGATTAAAGAAGAAAGTCCCCCGAACATAGGTTGTGAGGAGACAGAACAGTTTCCCGCTGGAAGTCTGTACACTGATGGGCCGCGGGCCCTCCTGACCAAGCAGACGTCCGGAAGCCAGGGGCAGGAAGAGACAAAACCATGTACAAACTGAGACAGTGACAATGAACCTGAAGGAAGGAGAAGCAGGGCTGGCTATGACGATCTCAACTTGGATTCCCCCACAATCACAGTGGGGTTTTTCTCCATTGTTTGTTTTTATTGTTTTTCACTTATAACAGAAAAAAGATGTATTCAAATTAAGCTTTATTTCTGTCGATACAAAAATTCAACTATAAAAGGGCAATGTTTAAATTTCAAAAATTAAGGCTAAAATAAAACCAAAGCTTAGTTTACTGTTTTAAGATAGGAAGTGAAGAAATATTCACTTAGCAGTTTAGAATGCACAAATATTTTAGATTTCTATTTCAAAATTTAGCCAGGAGCAACCAAATGTCTCACATGTAAACTTTAAACATATTTTCAGGGTGAAAGCCATCTTCCTGCTCTCAGATACCGGGATTCTGATTCTGCCCTCCTACTGTAATCAATTTTTTACTGAAATTAAACATAAAATCATCTAAAATTCAATAGATAGTTTTGAGAACTCTCATTGACCTCTCAGCCACTTCATAAAAACATCTGGATCAGTAATAAAAAATTCAACCCTGAAAACTCAACTTTTTCTTTCTAATTAAGTGTTATCTGTAATAGGTAGTTGCTGAATTTTTTTCCTTTTTCACGCATCTTATTTTTTATATATCAAATGTTCAAATCTATATTAGTATTCCATATCTAGGCGAACCACTGCTTTCTACACTAACTTGTCCAGGTAGCAGCAAAAAGTAATTTTGAAAGTCATATTTATTATAATTGGATGTATTCATAGCAGAGCTGCAAATCTCTTAAAGTTGTTATAAACCACGCAAAAGTACTTCCTCGTGACAGTTTGGTGAGCATTTAAATGGAAATCAGACAACCTAAGCTATCTATTTCAATTCAGCTAGCAATTCCGGAAAGCTTAAAAATCTAAATGCCACAGTACTGTGGAAACACACACTATCAAAAATTTATACAATTAAATTAAAATCTATAAAAAGTACATTGTTTTCAAACATCTACTCATGTCCTTATCAACATCCATTTCTTTTACGAAACCTTTTTTAAGCTCCCTAATGCCAATATTATGCAGATTGCCTTCAAATTACTCTGATGTTCTGATGGGATTTAAGCTTGAGATTTCTAAACATGGTTATTTGATATTGTTTATCTTCCCCACATGACTCTCAGACCGGAGTTTTCCAGGTCTCCAAGGTCAAGGTAACCAGTTTCATTACAGTCTTTCTGCCCCCTCTGTCTCCGATGAATCTCTGTCTTTATTTTAGTTGCACTGTCTTTGTTCCACTAATTCCTAGTTCTGACCTCCACAGCCGTTTCTTATCCCCTTTCCCAGCTTTTTCCCCATTCCTACTCTGTCTCCCCTCCCATCATTTCCATCCCCTTTTCCTCTCTTTCCGCTCTTCCTTGCCTCTCTTTTTACTCTGCAAATATAAAAGGAATCTCCATTGTGGCTCATCTACCACTTGTATATTGAAAACACAAAAGATTTTTCTCATAAAAGCCTGAATCTATACATCCAGCTGCCTGCTGAACATCACTTCCCAGAAACTCGGGTTCAAATCTAGGTTAATGATCATCTCTGTCCAGATCTATTCACCTCCAGTATTTTATTCTTTTTGTTTATTTGTTTGTTTTTATTGTTGTTCAGGTACAGTTGTCTCCATTTTACCCCCACCACTCTACTCCACTCCCCCACCCCCACCTCCCACCCTCAATCCTATCCCTCTTTGGCTTTGTCCATAGGGCCTTTATACGTGTTCCTTGATGGTTCTTCCCCTGTTTCCCCCCATTATCCTCCTCCTCCCTCCCCTCTGATTACTGTCAGTTTGTTCTTTATTTCCAAGTCTCTGGTTCTATTTTGCTTGTTTGTTTTGTTGATTAGGTTCCACTTATAGGTGAGATCCTATGGTATTTGTCTTTCACTGCCTGGCTTGTTTCACTTAGCGTAACACTCTCCAGTTCCACCCATGCTATCGTGAAGGGTAAGAGTGATTTCTTTCTTTCTGCATAGAATTGCATTGTGTAAATGTACCACAGTTTTTTGACCCATTCATTTACTGATGGCACTTAGGTTGTTTCCAGCACTTGGCTATTGTAAATTGTGCTGCTATGAACATCGGGGTGCTTAGGTTCTTATGAATTGGTGTTTCAGGATTCTCAGGGTATGATCCCAGCAGTGGAATTACTGGGTCAAAAGGCAGTTCCATTTTTAGTTTTCTGAGGAAATTCCATACTGTTTTCTACAGTGGCTAAACCAGTCTGCATTCCCACCAACAGTGCACTAGGGTCCCCTTTTCTCCACAACCTCGCCAGCACTTGTTGTTTGTTGATTTATTTACGATATCCAATTCTTTATTCTTATGCAATTCTTTAATCACCTACAGTTCTTCTTGTCCCCCATTTTAGTGATGGCACCATCTGTGTCCTAAACTGCACCCCAAATTTCTAGGTTAACCTAGAAATTCTAGGTTACCTAGAAACAGCAAGAGAAACAGCTGGTTGTCCTATTCTAGGTTATCTAATTTGTGGTCATGTAATTTTTTATTATAATTTCTTATGATTCTTTGTGTTTTGTGGTGTCAGTTATAATGTCTTTTTCTTTCATTTCTGCTTTTATTTGTTTAAGGCTTTTCTCTTCTTCTCCTAGTCTAGCTAAAAGTTTCTCAGTTTTGGTTATCTTTTCCAATAACCAGCTCTTAGTTTCATTGATTTATTTCTATTGTTTTTCTAGTCTGTATTTTATTTATTTATTCTTAGATCTTCACTATTTTCTTCCTTCTAACTTTTGGTTTAGTTTGACCTTCTTTTTCTAATTCCTAAAGGTATAAGTTTATATTGTTTATTTGAGATATCTTTTTTAAATGCACATGTGTATTGCTATATTTCTCCTCAGAATGGCTTTTGTTGCATCATATAAATTTTGGTATGTTGTGTTTCCATTTTAAATTGTTTCAAGATATTTTTTTAATTTTTCCTTTGGCTTGTTGGTAGGGTATGGGACCACAAAGATCCCAAATACCCAAACCAATCTTGAGAAAAAAAGAGCAAAGCTAGATTTATCACAGTTCCTGATTTCAAACTATATTACAAAGCTATGGTACTTAAAACAGATTGGCACTGGCACAAAAACAGGCACACAGACCACTGGAACAGAGCAGAAGCCCCAGAAATAAGCACATACACGTACAGCCTGCTAATCATTGACAGAGTTGCCAGGAGCACACGATAGGAAGAGGACAGTGTTTTTAATAAGTGATGTCAGAAAAACCCAATATCCACGTGCAAAAGAATGAAACTGGACCTCTATGTTTCAGAATTCAAAAAACTAATTTGAAATGGATTGAAGACTTAAATGTAAGACCAGCAACCTTAAAACTCCTAGAGGAAAACACTCCTTCACACCAGCCTTGGCAACTTTTTTTTTTGGCTATAACACCCGAAGCACAAGTGACAAAAGCAAAAATAACATGACTATAGTGAACTAAAAAGCTGCACAGCTAAGGACAGCAGTGATAAGATAAAAGGCCACCTGCAGAGGGGGAGAAACTATTCACGAGCCATGTGTCTGCTAAGGGGCCAATCTCCCAAATACATAAGGAACTCTTACAAGTCAACATCACAAAAAATAGTAACTACCTGATTTACAGCGGGCAAAGGCCCTGAGTACACATTTTTCCAGGGGAGACACCCAGATGGCCAACAGGTACGGGAAGAAGTGCTCGGCGTCCCTCATCATCAGGAAAACGCAAATCGAAGCTACAGTGGGCCGTCCAATAGCATGTGAGGTGTGAAGATTTAGTGCTCCTTAAATGTAAATAGATATTTGAATGATTATGCGGGTTTTTCCTTCTAATAACATTTTCTTCTTTTATGAGCTTTTCTCAAATTACATATTTATTAAAATAGAGATCTTTACTATTTATTTAATACTGTTAATGCAATAATAAATTTTGGAAATATTTTTCTAAACTGTCTGAGATACTTCCCCCGCCCCTTGGAAACCTGGACGGTTCCTCATTTAAAGTTTTTCCTCCGAAATCTCTGGAATAATGAGACTGCAGCCCTGCCTGACCGAACATGGGCTCACTCACCCAATTATACTGCATGTATTTTCTTAGCGCCTTTGACTGTCCCTAACATATTGGTTCATACTTGCACTGTGTTCATCTCTGAAAAATAAAATCTGGGACAGAGGTGACAGGAAAACTCCCCCTAATTGGCAACATGTCAGCAGTTCTCTGAGTGACGGACAGCGATGAACTTGGCGGCAGTCAGAGCCTGGGCAAATGACCTGGCAGCAGGCAGAGCCGTCACGCAACACAGGTGACTTAACTCTGTGAACGGCCAGCATTCCCAGAATAGGCCTTCTTTTCCCTTAAAATAAAGGTGCCATTTTCAAGTTCAAAATTCATGCATTAAAATACAGCTTTGGCTTTAATCATCTCCCAAGGATGAGCTAAATGATATAAATCTCTTCCAGGCTCTCATATGACTTCGACTAATTTGGCGGAGGACAGTAAGTCAAAAACAACAGACGCTTCCTTGGACCTGCTTTGATTTGGGCCTAAGCTTCTAGAAGACGTCAGAGAAATCCCTGATTTGATGCACTTCTCTGTGCATCAAAGACAAAACGATATGAGGTATTGTCTGAGGCGTGGGAGAGAAAGGGAGAACACAAAACTCCTTACAGGGGCAATTCTAATACACTTCCCAGCATCAGTACCCCACGTTGCGGTTTAGGAAAGAGGAGAGCTGCGTCACATCTATGCCTGGATGGCCCACCACGTGGGTGCTTGTCCTCACTGCCTCCATGTTTGTCGGGGGCCACCACTCCTGCCCCCGCTGGTTGTCCTCCAGATGCTTCTGAAGGATGCTGCTCCTCCCACCCAAGTGGCAGGTGGCCACGCTCCCCTTTTACCACCCTGGACCTTTAGGCGCCCCTGTGTGTGTGTGTCAATCATTACTCAAGGCTGGGAGAAATCAGAGTCCCCGCAGGAGAGGAGGAAGTGAAGTCAGCACACCCGATTTTCCCCACAGCCCTAACGGAATTCCAGCACGGCACAGGTAAACACCTAGCGCGGAGTCTCCCCCTGGACCCAGCTCACTGCCACAGTGACGTCTCCCCCTCGGTGGGAGAGCCTGCGTCTTCGAAGAACCTCAGTGACGCCCCCTCTGAACACCAGGCCGGTCATGCTACAGAGCACACGTTTTCCCAGAGGGTCAAGGGGCAGAGGGACGCAGGTGCCCGGAGCTTCCCGAGTGTGTTCACCGCTCCGCGGCGACCACCGCAGGACTGCCTGGGTTTTCGCCCACGATGGGCGATGCAGCGCACACACCGACCGATGCCAGCAGCTTTGCAATGGCTGGACTAGAGAGAAATAAATACATACATACACACATAAGTATAAAAAATTACAAAAAAGAAAAACATTACAAATATCATAATACAACACTCAGAACTTTGTGAGAGTTCTATGCAATTTTGTGCTATGGTTTTTAAAATGGTTTTATTACAAAGGCATGTGGGTTCTCTCAAGGTCGGGGCAGTGCTGGCCTTGGCTCTCCTCTCGCTCAGGTGACCTGTGAGAGTTAGAAATAAATGTCGGTGTTAAGGACTCTTCTGTCTGTTGTAGGCGATAGCCGCTGTGAGCTGCCCTCTCCTCTTCCCCCTCCCACCAATGCAGATACTGAGTATCGACTTCCCAACGTAGAAGGTCACCGTTCGGCACCGTCACACACCTCCAGACAGGCCTGCGTTCCGTTTCCCATCCTCCCCGTTCGGGTTTTGTCAGTTAAATCTAAACGTCCTGTTTTCGGTAGTATGTCTCTGTAAACATTTTTCATTCCGAGCCGAGCATTATAACATTTTACTGCCTTAGACAATAGCGTTTACTTCTCTTCAAGTTCATTTTTTAATATTTCTATTTGCTTGGTGTTTAAAAAATATCTACTCGTCTCCCCAAACTCCCCAGTTAGCTAAGATGCTTTTTAATCAAATTGTTCACATGATCAAACCCGTCAACTAATGTATCACCCTTATTTTTCTAAAATGACCTTTCTCACAAATCCCACTAATGTCCTCTTCTAAAGTTCCCTGGTTTATGTCTAGCCGGGGGGACCCTGCTGTCCTGGGACTTTGTCATTATATTTAGAGAATTCCCTTCCCTTCTGTAGTGGATTCTCCCTGTCTCAGAATATTTTCTTCTTTCTGGGTTTACTTATTTATTTTGGCTTAAAGAAAGATACATTGGAGTTATATATTTTTAAGTTTTTGCATCTGATAAACATCTATTCTTCCCCAGGAATTACGACTGAGAGCGTGGCCCCCTACAAAATCCTGGGGGGGACCTCATTTCCCTCAGGATGTTAAAGACACCGTCCACTGGGCTCAAGCTTCCAGCATGGCTGCTAATGAGTTTTCTAATAACAGCTGACATGAGCTTAGCGCTTCCTGTGTACCAAGTTCTGCGTCAGCCTATTTATTCCTCATAACAAACTTAGGAGAAAGTAATACTATCCCTAATGACAGATGAGGAAATTGAGGTCCAAAGAAATTAAGCCATTTGTCTGAGGATACTTAGCAAGTAAACCGTAGAGCCAGAACCTGAAACCCCACTCTCTCTGTCTTGCATTGGCACTCTGGTGCTAATCTTTTTATTTAACTATTTTTTCCTTCTGGTGCTAATCTCATTCTGATCCACCCGATGAGAACAAGTCATTCTCTTTCTGTGGAAGTGTTTCTCATCGCCTTTTATCCTTGGGGTTTTCTGAAACATTAATAATATGCATTCGTCATTATATGCAATAATATTGCATTCAGCACATCCATTTTTAATGTGTACACTCATGTCCTTGAGCTCATAGTTGCCCCTTTCGTTACCCTGGAGCCTCTCCACATATCGTCACAATTACATGTTGGAGCTCCTGGAATAATTGTTTTTCTCTTCTACTTTCCCTCTTTTGTCTTTTTCTTCTATTTTCTGGGAGATTTCCTCAATTTTACCTTCCAGCATTTTTTTTACAGATATTTAATTTCAAGTGTAGTTATCACAGTTTTAATTTCAAGGATCCCATTCATGTATATAACAGATATTTCCATTTTCATTCTTACGGGCCCTAAGAAATTTTAGAATTGTCTTTATAGTATCCATTCCAATTCTGTCGGGCTCATTCTCAGGCCCCTTACAGTGTTGTTGTTTATTGCCAGTGATGTTTTTAAACTACTTTTTCCATTGATGTCTGGTGGTGTTTAAGAGCGCTATTAATCTTGTACTGCTGGAATTTTTCATCTGTCGCCTGTTTACCTTCCTTTCCTTTTTTAGATAACTGCTTCACCTGGGCCGAGGTGGTTTCCTTTCCGATTATTAGTCATTTTAATTACGAGGAGATCTCCGGATCCAGCTGAAGCCCTGACTGTGTAACCCTGCCGTTGAGGCAGGCACGGGAGCTGGGACAACGCCATCTGGCGGCTATTGTCTCAGAACACCTTTGCCATGGAGCCCTCTGCGTCTGCTCTGAGACCCTGTATTTTCATTGCAGTACCTTTGGTTGCTTCTCAATACCTTTTCTAAAAAAGCTGAAAGTCGGTCAGGCTCATTAATGAGGTTTTCATGTTGTAAATTTCCTTTATGGTATCAGAGAGTCCATTTTATTCCTTCAGGCTGCCACGTAGAATCGGATGACCAGTTCAGACACCAGTGCATCCGAGCCCTCCTCCCAGCATCCACCTTTTACCAATGATTCCCAAGGTGCGAACAAGGGGTTCGGATAAAACAGAGACAGGCCTGTGACGTCAACAGCAGCCCCGCCCCCAGGTCTCCTATCCCTGAACAGAACCTGAGTATCGGGCTCCGAACAACAGATCCACTGACCAACGAGGTTCACGGCGTTACGTCACACAATAGGATCATTACGGTATAAAACATCTCCAGGTGTATCTCAGAGAATCGAACAACTTGGAAGATACCTGCCATGCCTCACAGACCCTGGGTTCTATTTACTGTAGATCACCCGTACCGGGGACGCTCTACCAAGGGCATTCCAGCGATAAAGCTCCTTTCCCACCGCACGCCGTAACCCCTGGCCCCCGAAGGCCAGCTGACGGGGAGGTTAGACCCGGTCACCGCCCTTCTGTTCTTTCTCCTGGGGTGTCTGACAGCGACGAGCGTGAATAGATGGCGGGCGATCTGCGTTCATTACTCCTGTACACCGCTAGGCGGACTTCATACAGTTGTCCTGCGCGTCATCGAACGTATTTCTTGCAGCTACTTGCAGCTCTTACTAACTTCTGGAAGAGATAGGGTTTGTTTGGTTGGGGTTTTCTATTTTTCTTTTTTCTTTTGCAGCTTTTCTCTATTCCCATTATGGAACTGGATTTGTTCCTATCCCACAGTTCCAGTGCCCACCACACCCCAGCTGCTCATTAAAGAAAGGAACCTTCGATTCCATCTCTATGATCAGAGCCCACCTTGTTTTCCAGCAAGTGTTTGCCCAGCTGAGACCCTGTCGGCGCTATTCCTCCATAATTAGTCCCAGTTCCACTCTAGTGGTGTTTCTGTGCTGGTCCTTACTGTTCATTATTTGGGCTGAAAACCTCATAGTTTTATTAGAGATGAAGGGGATTTTTTCCTATAGTTTTTGTTCTTGGTGTTTTCAGCTTTCACCAGGGAGAGGATGGGGCTGGAAATAATTTCAATTCATCATCACCAAACATAGAATAAAAGAGTTTTTAAAAGGACTTCTACTGCTATAACTAAAATTTCTGTGATTTGAAGACATTTACACAAAAAAAAGATTAGCTTTAAACTCATATATTTGATTTGGGTAAAAGAATCAGTTTTGTTTTAATTTCAGAATCAACAAGGACCCTATATAAACTTCAAAAATATGGAAGAAGCTTTGAAAAGCAAGTGATTACATTTTAAACAATGATTTTGGATTCTGAAATTATATAATTGACAAATATAAAAATAAAGAAAGAAACAAGATAACTAGATTTGCTTTCGACTGTTTGTAATCCATACCCACAGTGTCCAACTAAATTGCAACAATGAGGAATTTAATTCACATCAAGGCTGCAGTGAAAAAGTGTTGTAGCCTATTATGTGGTGAGTCATAATCATTTGGCGGGTGGAAGGGTCTTGCCTTCAATTTGTGAAAACCCCATGTCTGTCTGTGCAGCACAAAAAAGCGGAGCACAATAAAATGAGGTGTGACAGCGATGTATTGGAAGGGGAATAGCAAATCTTCAGCAATGTAACATTTGTCCAAAAAAAGAAAGAGAAATATCCCAAAGTAAATTACAGAGAGGCCTGACACTGACAGACTACAAGCGCCCAAGAGAGAATTGCCCAGAATTCCTAAAGCAACACCCAGCCCTCATAAAGCGTACCACCAGGAAACAGAAATTGATTCTACATCTCATTGTGTCTAGAAAAGCAATCTTCTTCAGCAGAACCCCAACATCCCTCTTCAATTTCAATAGGGCGTTTTTTCTGAGGTTAATAGATATTAATAATACATACAACCACAGAATGTCAGCTACAATAAGACACTTAATACAGAGGAGGCAGTTCTGTGGCCTCTATTCCATTAGGACACAAGTCACCTGACCAGGTGTGAGACTTTTGCACTTGAACTCATCTAGTCCACTGTCCTGCTGTAGGTGACTGGAGCGAGAATCTCAGCGACAGGGTTTCACCGTGAAACCTTTCCTCACATAGTTACCTTTCACATGGGACCCCATAAGAACGAAACTTTGGAAATTACAGGTCTTATAATAGAAAGCAGTGTCACTGTGGAAGGCTTTGGGTTCAGATAAGATTTAAATGACAATAATGAACACAGTATTGAGTTAAAGTATATATTATATATATTTTCAAATATAAGCTTGGATGCATTTAAGTATTCTAATAATTACATTGCTGCCCTAATGAGTTCATTAGGGTGGCTAAGTAACACAAGTCAATTCACAGTAGAATTATTTATATGTAGGCAGAGGAGGGGTCTTGGAGCAGGAATAGGTGTGAATGTGAATCCAAAGCAACGATCGTCAAAGAAGAAAGTGAAGACTGGGTCTGATGATTGAAGTGATTCTAACAGCTCTAATTTCTAATGGCGAATGATGGACTCACTGAGAATTTTGAAGAGTTTCTGCTTGCTTTCAGGGCATTTTAGTGTTAACTTCTATATCTTAATCCGCAATGATGCATTCGTTTTTGTGATGAGACAGTGAAGTTGTTCCTTAGAATTCAGTCTGTAGGTTCAATGCCCAACCCATGAGCCCAGTATGTACATTTAGAAATGTCCAGTTGTTTTGTGGTGGGATTCTCAGTGTGATCAGAAGTTGTCATAATGACAGAATTCAATCAATGGTGAACTGCAAGGGGCAAGACCTCTCTTTTCCTCCAGAAATCAGGAAAACCTCAGGAAATAACTCATACAATAAGAAAGGCAAAATTTAGTCAAAGACAAGAAAGGAGAGATTCTGAGAGCTATTGCCTCTGTGTCCCGGATGTTTTATGGACAGTTTCCCTGAACTGATTGTTAATGACCAGACAAGGAAACTCTACACGTAAACGGAAACTCTGTGACACACTTGAATTAAAAGGCCACACTGATTTGAGATTTGCGCAACATGTCTTGGTTGGGAGAAAGAGACTCTTCCCAAATCCGAGACTCGGGCACTTCAACAGCGTCTGTCCGTCAGTAGGTGCAGGAGCCGGGCTGGCGGCCTTGGCGTGGCGGTGCGGTCTTTTCACAAGGAGAGTCCGCATGGTCAGGGAGGCGTGGTGGTGGTTTCACGTGCTAACTTAACGATCACCGAGGAAGACATGATACGAAGCAGGAGAATGGCGGGTGCCCCACAGTTCAGAACAATATGGTCCTGCCCGAGATCCGGCAGCAAGTCCTCCAGGTGGAGAATTGGGGAGACTTCGAAGGCCATCTGCCGATGCCACAGTAACGGGAACCGTGAAATGTGTGAACGTGGTAAAACACAGGAAAATGGTGGAAGTTGGGACACCTTGCCCTGAGGTCTGGGAGGGCGAATGCCTAACCGAGGAAATGGGAAGACTGGGTAAGGAACTGAGTTTATTCAGCAAGTCTGCACTTTCGGGAAAAATAGCAAGTAAATCATGAGCCCAGGATATGGTGAAAAATTAAGATCGCATGGAAGGAGATGGCCCTGGAAACTGGAGGGAACCTGTGTGTGTGGGCCAGCAACGTGACTTGACGAGTGGGTCCAGAGAAAGAATTTCGGCAAAGGACTGCGGAACAAAGAGAAGCCATGGGCACTCGTATCAATGCTTTGGATTTGAAGGGGCAAACACAGTCCAACTGGCTCACACGCAGTGACAACTGGCTGGTGTTACGGCTAGGAGGTGAGAGAGACAGATGGAGTCAGGCTGAACTTAGGAGATCAGAGAATCATCAAGACCTGCGCTGTCTCCACCCCCTGGCTCTGGCTTCTGCTGTCTTGGCCTCATTCTCAGGCCGGCTTTTCTCCCTAGGCAGCAGCAAAGCGGCTCACACGCAGCACCAGGTTTAGTTCCTGCTGGGTAAGCAAACTCGGAGAGAAAAGCAAACGCTTCTTACCTAATCGTTTCAACGTGTCTTTGCCACCAGTGCAAACTGAAGACCCAAGACTGACTCTTCACTGCTCTGGCTTGGTGTACAAGCCTATCTGTGACCCAGACGCTGTGCTAGGGGACTGGCATGTCCTGAATGCTCCAGCAGAGCCCACGTGCCTGCCCCAGAAGTCAGACACGAGGTCCACTGAACCTCAACAGCGTGGGAGAAGCGTGGTCTCTGGGCAGTTTCTCAACGGGAAAATGACGAACTGTTACCAGCAAAAGAGAAAAGGATGCTTGACAAAATAAACGATATATATTCATCCCACCCACGCACTGAAAAACTCTCGCTCAGGGGCCAAGGAGACAGAATCACTAAGAGTATTGCTAACTGTAATAATTAATTGAGAGGGAACCACACAAGCTTAGACTCACGGTAGTAAAAAGCACACGTGTGCACAGAAGCATGTTGTCTTATGTATTTCTATTCACTGTACCGTATTTGTCCCGAAGTGCCCATCGTAAAAGCTGAGTCCAGTTTGTGCTATTACTACTTGCTTTGATATTTTTGGTTTGGATTATCATTCCAAATTCTTTAGTTTGTCAACATTAAAGAAATGTGCACCACACATTGGTCGTGTGACTTTGCAATTCCTCCTGTTAGAGTAGACGGAGTGTATTTCTGTGAGTCTTGATTCGACCAACGCTCATACCAGCAAGCAAAGGCTTTGAGTGCTCTTCCAGGATTAGACTTGGACCCTTGCATTTCTGCCTTGAACTGTAACAGAGAACATGCCTTGAGTAATCAGTCAGTCACTGATTGAAGAAAATGAATCTGATGTGACTTCAGCTTACAGCATAGCGCCAAATTTTTTTTATCCTCACCTGAGGACTTTTTTTTCATTGCTGAGAGAGAGAGAGAGAGACATCACTGTGAAAGAGAAATTCGATTGGTTGCCTTCTCGTACACACCCTGACCAGGGATTGAACCCGCAACCTTTCCATCTATGGGACGATGCTCCAACTGACTGAGCCACACTGGCCAGAGCTCTAAGCCTGCGCACTAAAAATGTTTTCAAGTAGTACCTCTAAAAGTAAACCTCTGTAAAACTATACTTTGCCAAAAACATTTTCTTTCTCAGAAAAGTTTCTACTAATATATAAACCTTTTTAACTTTCCTGTTTTTTAAGCTGTTTTTGTTACATGGATACAAATATAATTTTTTGGTGCCTTTAGAATAAAAGGCAGAAAATACTTTGTACCAATTGATGCTTTTACTCTCCATTGAAAATCTTAAAATGTTTACTTTCATTGAAAGAGAATTTTGCTGGGTATAATTGTAAAGCTTAATTTAAAAATGCATTCATGTGCATAATGCGACAGGAAAACATTTTATGTGTGTGCTTCCTTCCCCAAAGCCAGCAGCAATGTGACTGAAACCACAAGCTCCTGGCACACCGAGGCGCTTTGTTTCATTTTCTCCTATTCTTGAGATGTCACTTGACTGACAGCCACATCAAGGGATACGGTTCTATTAGTCCCCTCCCCAATCAGGTACAGATACTGAGCGGGAGGCAAGCTGTCACTCACCATCGATTATGGCCGCATGACCACGGTGAAATTATTTCAGCAAGCCTGGGGTGAGCGCTGACAGCTTGGGAGGCTTCCTGGCGTCAGAGCTGATGGAAGGTTGGCGGACCTGCGTGCATCCTCCCGGACGGGCGGCATCCAGAGCCACCGAAACCGCTCCGCAGGGCGCTGGGCGGGGGTGGGGAGAGCCAACTGCAGAGGTAATGCAGGCCAACCGAAACCTAGCTAAGTCTGTTTTAACGTCAACGTGAGTAATGGTAGTTCCTGGAACTTCCCGGTGGTAACCGATGATTATCTTGCATGGATGGTAATCTTTCTATTTGGAAATACCATGGCTGGTATCCATACATCGAACCTAACAGAAAGGCCTTGACAGGCAATTTATGTTACTGGTTAGTTTTATTCCACCTTTGCAACCTGTTTTCCACTGGTGTTCCACAAACCCCGCCTCCTTTGCGCTTCGCCACGTCGTAACTTTTCTCCGTCTGGATCGCCCCCTCCCTCTTTCCCCTTCCTTAGAGCCCCTCCTTATCCACATCAGACCTTCCTTTCCCACAAATCTTTCTCAGACACGCATGATCTCCCTCCTTTAAAATCAAACAACTTATGATCCGTACTCAATTTGTATAACTTTGACCATGGGGCTCTATTTTCATTAATGTGTCATATAGTTCCATTCTGTTTTCCCAGCTCTGTTTTGTACTTAAGCAGGGGTAACATGTTTCAAAGTACCTACAGGAGTGCTGTGCGCTTGATACATGTGTTGGGTGGATGGGCGTGCATGTTCACTGTAACATACAGGTTTCCCTGACCCTTTTCACCGGTGGCCCTACAGCACACGTAAGACCACACACAAAGCTGAGGCTGAGACCCTGCTGGCTGCGTTCCTGCAGGTCCATGACCTAGAACTGAACTAGAAACACTGAAGTCAAGAGGGCTTTTCTGTTAACTAACGTTCAGCTAATGGCACACAGGCTGAACCTGGCAAGATTTCCGATCAGAGGAGAACGTTACCTTCTGTTCCAATTCCAATGCTTTGTGATCTTTGCTTCTTCTTTCGATTAGATTTTAGGAGACATATCAAATTGCTAGCCCTCAGCATTAGAATAAGAGTCATGTCCTTATTGAGGAAGTGAAGTACGTATTTAACCAGAAATAGCAGTTAGTGTGTTATACATGTATACAATTTCTCATTTAATACCCAGACTAAAGCGAGATATTATTTTCACTTCACAGATGAGGAAACTGAGGTTCAGGGAGGTGATTGAAAGATGTTCATTGATTGAGTTGATTATAAAAATGTAGTTGTTTCTTGATTAAAAAACATCTTCAAAAGTGTCAAAAGAGAGTGCATTGGACTTGCAGATTTGGAATTATAGGGAAATAATAAATTTTACCTTTCACTCCAATGGAAGTAGTATTCTTTGTACCTAAATCTTTTTAACTCATCTATTTCTCCCCAAAAACAGATTATGTAAGTGGCTCTGAACCACACTTCCTTTTTCTTTTTCCCAGAGTTTGTGTTCAAGGGCAAAAAGAGCAAACAGACTGTGTATTTGCCCATCTGTTCAATTTCTTGTGAAAGACCTTTAAAGGTCTTTTAATATATCACTTCCCTTCTGTTTTTTTAACAAGTGTTGTTTTCATTGGCATTCTTAAATGATTCTTTCTAAAACCTTGTGATTTTCTTCAACAAATTGTAAGCTACATCTAATATATCCAGCCTCCCCCACTCCCCTCCTTTATATCTAGTTTTTTGTTTTGTACTTTTTAAGACATTAGCAGGGGGAAGCAAAACAGAAGGAAGACTGAGATTCAGTTAAACTAGCCCTGAGTTAAGACCCTAAAAATTGTTCTCATCACTTTCAAGTTGGGAGGAATTTGCTTTGATAGATCCTTAAAAGCAAAATGCAAATGTTCAAAACAGTTCGGTTTAAATAATTAGAGATTTTTCTGTCCTTTACAAAAACAGTCTCATTGACCTCTCTTTGCCACAGAAAGTGTTCTCTTTCGAGATTTGGTTTATTAATCACAAGTGTCTTCTTGGAAACATCAGAAATTGGCCCAGTGCATAAGCGTACTTTGTTTGGAAGTTGAAGGATAATAATAGCGATGCCAATGATGATAATGCTGAGATTACTCTGGAAAGGCACTGAGCGAACGGCCCAGTCATTCTGTGGTCAGTCACGGATGAAGAGGCTCGTTGGCTCAGCTTTGACTGGAAAGGGAAAGTGATGAGAGTAACGACTTTTCAACACAAATAGTTCTCCTCTCTTCCATGAGAAAGGAAACAACTCAGTCTTTATAGGCAGGATTACTCCTACAATAAAATGGAACATCTAAAGGAAGAAACAAATTATATATATGAGCAAATGAAAGCCCCACGAACGCCCCTTTGTATCACAAAATCATGAGCATGTAGTCCTGTAACATAATATCACACTCAAGCACGCCATATGACATTTTAGGTGAAATAGTCACATTAAACTATAAAACATTACTCCCATATTATTACTGTACCCACCACACTCAAGCAGGCATCACTTCTGCTGGACCCTGTGCAAGTGGAGTTCAAATTTATTGTATCCCCACCAGCTGACATCATTTTCTCTGCCTTAAGAATAATTGGTTGACTTCCTAAGGGCACAGCTTCCCAAAAGAATGACTTCTCTTATGGCTTGAAAAATCCAGAAAACAGGATCGTATTTTGCCAAAATACTTGACTTCCCCATGATTTTTTTCCTCTAGCTTTATTGAGAAATAATTGACAGATAAAATTGTATATATTTCAAGTGTACAATGTGATGATATAATATGCATACACATCGTGAAATTATTACCAAGATTAAGTTAATTAAACACCCACCCCCTCGTATAATTAACATTTTCGTGAGATGTGATATCAGAAAAGTTCAAGTGAACACCTTATTATCTCTAGTCACTTTGCTGTTTATTAGATATTCAGAACTTACTCATCTTCCCTTAAAATTGTGCACCTTTGTCTCACATCTCTCTATTTCCCCACTCCAGGCCCCAACAACCATCATTTCTACTGTTTCTATGAGTTCAACTTGCATTTAATATAGATTCCACATATAAATAATAACACAGTATGTATTGGTTCTCCGCTGGCTATTTCACCTAGCACAATACACTCCAGGTTCATACATGTTCTCATAAAGGCAGAATTCCCTTCCTTTTTATGGCTGAATAATATTCCATTGTGTATATTTTCTTTATCCACTCATCTGTTGACCTTTAGGTCGTTATCCTATCAAAAATTGGTCCAGCCTCTAGGTGTACTTACCAGATCTTGATTATTGTGGATGGTGTTGCAATGAACACGAGAGTGCACATATCCACTCAAGATGTGACTTTATTTCCTCCAAACACATATCCAGAGTGGCACTGACGGGCCATATAGTTCTCCTCTTTGTTGTCTGAGAAACCTCCATGCTGTTTTCCGGAATGGCTGTACCAACTTACATGGCCACCAGCAGTGTACATAGGTTCCTCATCCTCACAAACTCGCCAACACCATCACTTATCTTTTTTAATAATAAATATCCCAACAGGTGTAAAGTAATGTCTCACTGCAGCTTTGATTTGCATAACCCTGATGATTAGTGATGCTGAGCACTGTTTTATGTTCCTACGGGCCATTTGTATGTCTTCGTAGGAAAAATGTCTATTGGGAGGCTTTGCCCATTTTTTAAATGGCTGGGATTTTGGTATTGAGCCTTAAAAGTTCCGTATGTATTGTGGATATTAACCTCTTTTCAGATATATGGTTTCCAAATATTTTTACCCATTCCATAGGCTGTGTTCTTATTTTATGGACTGATTCCTTTGGTGTACAGAAGCTTTTTAGGTGATGTAGTCCCACTTGTTTATTTCTGCTATTTTGTGTGTGATTTTGGTGTCCTGTCTATGAAATCCAAGACCAATGTTATGAGGCTTTTTCCCTTCTTCTTTTAGGAGCTTCATGGTTTCAGTTTCTACGTTTAGGTCTTTGATCCACTTCAGTTAGCTTTTGTGAGTGCTGTAAGATAGTCCAGTTTTATTCTTTTCCCTGCACATACCCAGTTTTCACAGCACCATGTACTAAACAGACTCTCCCCATTGTATGTTCTTGGCACTCTTGTCAAAGATTAGTTCACTGTATATACGTAGGTTTATTTCTCTCTATTCGGTTCCATTGTTCTTTGTGTCTGTTTTTATGCCAGTACCACACTGTTTTAATTATTATAGCTTTGTTATATAGTTTGAAATAAGGCAGTGTGATGTCTCCAATTCTGCTTTTCTCAAGTTTGCTTTGGTTATTCTGGGTCTTTTTTGGTTCCATATGAATTTTTGGATTTTTTCTCTATTTTTGTGAAAAATGCTACTGGAATTTTGATAGAGACTGCATTGAATCTATAGCTTGCTTTGGGCAGTATGGACATTTTTAACAATATTAATTCTTCCAATCCAAGAACACAGTATCTTTTCATTTATTTGTATCTTTTTCAATTTCTTTGATGAGTGTGTTACAGTTTCAGTGTATAAATCTCTCACCTCTTTGGTTAAATTTATTCCTAAGTACTTTGTTTTTATGCTATAGTAAATATAACTTTCTTAATTTCTCATTCTGATAGTTGAATGTTAGTGTATAGAAACAAAGCAAACTCTTGCACATTGATTTTGTACCTTGCAGCTTAAACTAAATTTTATCATCAGCTCTAACACGTTTTTACTTGAGTCTTTAGGAGCTTCCGTGACAAGATCATGTCATCTGGAATCAGAGACAGTATTACTTGTTTCTTTCAGATTTGGATGTTTTTATTCCTTTGTCTTGCCTGATGGATCTTGCTAGGACTTCCAGTACTGTGTTGAATAGAAGTGCTGAGAGTAGGAATGCTTGTCTTGTTCCTCATCTTAAGAAAAAAGCCTTTTAGCTTTTTACCATTAAATATAATGTTAGCTGTGGGTTTGTCATAGAGGCCTTCACTATGCTGAGATACATGCCTTCTCTATCTAATCATTTGAAAGTTTTTACCACAAAAGGTTGTTGAATTTTGTCAAATACTTTTTTGCCTCTGTTGAGATCCCATGATATGTCTGACCTGAGAAATCAGGGTTAACCAAGAATGAATTAAACTTGAAAGAATTAGAGAGAGAATTCAACTATCTGTAGTCCCAGGCCACATCTTTCCTAATAATTCTCTCCTCAGAAGTGATCTGTGTTTCTTTTCTCCCTCTCATTATCTCAGTTTATTTTGCAGATGGTCACTGAGCTCTTATGTAACATGTGCCAAACAGTGTCCTGAGACTAAAGGTCCAATCGTCCGAGCAAGTGAAACAGGATAATTTTAGATCCAAATGAGTCCTTGTGTCCAACCGAAGGTGAGCCAGTAAAAATGTGGGAAAAGGGCAGTCAGTGAGAGAAGAGGAGACTAAGAGGAGAGACAGAAGCGAATGGAATAGAAGAGGAGGGAGTGACTCAGCATTGTAAATACTGTTGGGCAGTCATCTAGATAAAGGTAGAGAAGTGCACAGGATTAATAACAAGTGTTTCTGATGATGTTGCTAAGGAGCAACAAAGCCCACATTTAACGTCAGGGTGAAGGAGAAGGGTAGCTAAGGACACCCCGGTTCGTGGCATCTTGAAAGCGTCCACCATAGTGAGGGGTAAGCGGCAGAACAAAAAGCTGGGTGGCATCTCATTAAAGCCACAAGATAGAGAAAGAAAAGGAGAAAGAAAAAGGATTCCTGTGAGCTCCAGATAATTAGAACTACAGATTGCATAATTTTAGTTTATTTTTAAACTTATTAACTGTAAAGGGCTTTCACATTGTTAAAGCCACCCATATGTTATTACTTTTACAGGAATCATCCCTAAGTCAGCTATCCCTAACTGCCTGCCAGAAACACTGCGTGGGAGAAATAAATGCAGACGCACATCAGTGACCCAGAGCTGGGCACCTGGTGTTGTCAACAAACGTGTTTGTTTATCAAGGTGCCTGTCCGAGTTCTTAGAAATCTCTTTTCTTACTTAGTTAATTTATTTATTTTTTTAAAGTATTGAGTTGCCCTAGCTGGTGTAGCTTAGTGGATTAAGCGCGGGCCTGTGAACCAAGAGATCACGATTGGATTCCCAGTCAGGGCACATGCCTGGGTTGCAGGCCAGTTCCCAGCAGGGAATGCACAGGAAGCAACCATACATTGATATTTCTCTCCCTCTCTCTTCCCCTTCCCCTTAAAGATAAATAAATAAAAAAAATAAAAAGAATACTTCCAAAAAGAAAGTATTGAGTTTATTGGGGTCACATTGGTTAATACAATTCTGTAGGGTCCAGGGGTGCGATTCTACAACACCTCATCTGTATGCATTGCGTGCTCACCACCCAAGCCAAGTCTCCTCCCATCAGCATTTATCCCCCTTCACCCGCCCTCTTCCGACTCCCCACCATATTATTGTCTGGGTCTATGAGGGGTTTTTGCTTAATCACTTTACCTTTTTTTCACCGAGCCCCCAACTCTGACAAACAGGTTAATGTGAGTCTTCTAAAATATAACAAAAGGTTGACTGTAATTATTTTATAATTGTAAAACTATGTGATATTTATGCTCTCCCGAGCTTTCAAGTTGATTATTTACTACAGTTCTACCAAAACCGATTGAATTATAAGAATTCATAAATGTAAAAACAAAGCCACACACTTCATTATTCCTCTGGGTACACAGGTGTTTAATTCAAATTGTTTAATTTGGATTCAGCATGAATGGCGATAAATGGATCTTCGGCAGAGTTACTGATAGAAAAGTGGGCGTTGCCATCCTGAGAAACGTGGACTTTAATCCCCGTGCACTGGTCCTCAGCGATTTTGTCGCCCGAAATAACGTCACAGTACGTGCCAGCGGGCAGGCCGGTTTGCAAAGTCAGAGACAATGGCCTGTAAGACAAAAGCTCGGATTGAACTCGAAGCCCACGCAGTGCGAGGCGAGGCTACAGAGGCGCCCTGAAACCCACGCGGGCGGACGCGGAACGGTCAGGGGCTCCGCGGGAAGAGCGCCCACCCACGCAGCCTCTCCGGGGCGGGGGCAGTTTCCTCGGGATCAGAAGCGATCTCCCGGAGGACTGAGCGACCCCTGGTCGCCCGTGGGCGCACAGGAAACCGCGGGCGAAGGCTGTCCGCGAACACGAGGGTTGCACTGCCCCGCCGGATAAAAGCACTTCTTGTGGCAAACGCGAGTGTTTTAAATGTGCCCCCGTCTGAACTGAAGAAAATGCAAGTCACTTTCAGATTTTTAGACTTGATGATTTCTTCAAAACACTCCTGTCTTCAAGAGGCTACAGTGAAGCATTTGGGCTGGAGATAAAACCAACGTAACATTTCTTGGGAGAAGTGCACAGTGTTCAACACAAAGCTGTCTCCTACATTTATGTCGGCTCTCCCAAACATAAAAGACAGAACTTGAAGGACTAGCCACGGATTCTTTTGGCAAGAGAGATACACTCAATTAATTTTGTTTTGTTAGTAAAACACAATTTAGGCTCCAATGAGCTGAGTATGAGCGGAAGTCCTCCCTGGGCGAGACATTGCGACCGCTGCGGAGAGGTCTCCTAAGCCATCGTTCTGGTCTCAAACGGAAAACTTAAAACTCTGCAAAAAACATTGTTTACCATAAGATACATATTCTTTACACATGTGCTTAAAAAAAAATACAGTCACAGAGAGAGGAGTGAAGACAAAGACCAAAGAAACTGACAGAAGACGAGTTGAGAGGAAGAGCTAGAAAAAGAAGCTATTCCAGTACCAACGCTGTAGTTTCCCACTGCTGTATCTAAACGAAAGAGGGTCAGTAGGACAGCGCCTTCTAGGGATCTAATGACCTGCACACAAACGACTGTGTTTCGTGTGAGGTGGGCACGCGAGCGGATGGGAGGCCCATGATTCGCAAGGCTGCAAACCTCACTCTGCTCAGCACAGAGATCCCTCAGCAAGAGGAGGTCAAGGGCGGAAGAGCCACCATCAGTTTCTTTCCTGGATCCTTTTCTGATCTCTGTGTTTTTAATCCGCTGACTAATAAAGAGTTTTCCAGACAGAAAAAAGGAAATGAGCAGCCAGAGAAAAGAATGAACCCAGCACGCGTTAGTGTAAAACACAAGGTCTCACTGATGCCTACTCACCAGTCATCGTTGTTAAAGACGATGAACCCTCTGTTGCCTCTTCCGAAAGCGACTTGGTTGCTGCCATTGTCCCACCAGTTTGTAAAGGGCTGGCCATCGACCACATTACGAAACATAACCATGTTCCTGAAAACGAAACAGTGTGCAATTGCTATGAATACGTCACCAGTTTGAAACAGAAGGTGAAAAAAGTTTAATAATTAGTTTTTTCTGTTTTTAAATTGTTGTTTAAGTGCAGCACTTTCCCCCACCCCGCCCCCCGCCCCCCACCCCCAATCCAGAGAACATCCCTAAAAAGGCCGTCTCACCTGATCTGCCGCCAGCGATGCTCACAGACCCAGTCGTTGCCACAGGTCGTGTCCTGATTAATAGTCACTTCTTTAATTACTCCATTATTATTTGGTGGACCGACCCAATCATTAATATCCTTAATTAGCAGAAGGAATTAAAAATGCTCAGATTTGCAACATTAACTACTTTTACCTCTTCCCTCCCCAGAACCCCCCACCCAATCTGTCCTGCTTGTGCCCCAGAGTGTCTGCATTTAAAATCCAGATCCTTCAGTAAAGCCCTCCACCGAGTCCTCATCAGCTTCCCTCCAACTTCTCATTTCCTGGTGCCATATTTCAAAGGAAATTTATTTTACCCCCTCATTTTCTTTCCCAGAAATTGCAATGGCTTCTTACATCACTGTAGGCAGTGCAATATCATTGAAACAGCTAGGAGTTTAGTGTCAGAGAAGGCAGGATGAAAACATTTTACTACTAAGAAAACTCAGTCAATATACATAATTTCTCTGTGCCTTACTTTCTTCTTCTGTAAAATAGGGATATTGTTTGGATGCTGTAAAATTAAATAATATATGCAAAATGCCTTAAATATAATGATTACTAAGTAAATCTGAGAACAGTGCCCTTCATTCTTCCTTTTGGATAAATACATCAACCAAGACATCCCCATACTCTCATTTGAGCAGAGGTTTAAAATTCTGTTTTCCTGATTGGTACTTTGTAAGATAAACATAGGAACCTTACAGATTATGTCCAGGAAGGTTCTCACTGTGTGTCTGCAAAGTCTTGTGATGAACAGTGGACAAAGCTAAGACTTTTTGGCATGCAGAAGCTTTAGAAAAGCGGAAATGTTATAGGAAAAATGGAAATGGAGGTGATCCATGACTCCTGACATCAGAAATAAGACCAGTTAACGGAAATCTGCAGAAGTTGGCTCAATATACAGGGCCATCTAAATAGTAAACCCGTCTAACAATAGAATGAGTTAGAATGAATGAGTTTGCTGTACAGAGTAGGGGGCTTCTAAAAGTAAAAGAATCTGGGAGAAAGTAGATAAATATCTGTCCAATTTGTAGGAAAGAGGACTTTCTCCTTTGGCTATGAAGTTACTATATGATGCTACAGCTGAAACCTTCACCTTAAAAAGAAAAGTTTCCACTACCTTTCTAAATGCATTTAAACCTTTATTTTCAGTTTCTTTTAAAATTTTTTACTCAGATTAATGCCTTTCCCAAAGATTTTCCTCCATACTAATCCTCCCCAGGAGGGTCTGCAAATTTATCTTCTTTAATACATGTATTTTCTTTCTTGTAAAACGCTTTGCCTGTATAACCCCAGTTCAACTAGATGCTGTTTAAAAGTATCTAACCAGTATCTATATTGCTATGGACAGGCACTGTTTTACGTTCCTTACAAGTTTGTTCATTTGTCATTCACATACCAGCCCTGTAAAGTAGGTACTGATGAGAAGTACGTATTATACTCACTGTATCCTCTTGCTCTAGTGTTTTGGGGAAGTAAGGAGGTATGTTTCTCCTGCTTCTGAAATAGCTTCCCTACCAGTTGACAGCAGAGACCATAAATTTTAGTTTTTTAATCCACTGCACTGCTACGAACCCGCATCAGGCTTACACTAATATATCCCATCAATGTATGACTCGTACATGTATCGGTATCACGTGAAGTCAGAACAAAACTGCCTTCCTTTTCTTGAGAAACAAATATCTTGTACAAGACCCAAACTTACTTTTCCATTCTCAAAATATCTGGGCCAACGGAAGCTCGACATCACTCGTGTAAATCCGTAGGGGTGGGCGAGCATGAATCCCATGCCCATTTTGTACAGTCTGAAAGTCACAAAACGCTGTCGTCATAGCAGAAAACAACGTTTTTAGCATGACTGAAAGGTAGGTGAGGATGAAACAGAAAACCGTCTCCTACCTGGGGTCCCAGAAGGTGAGGATGGACGCCCCTCCGGCCCCGTGTCCACGCTGGTTGTCGTGGTTGTCCACGAAGACAAGCGCTCGGTCCGAGGGCATGAAGCCCCAGCCCTCTCCCCAGCTCCTGCTCAGACACACGGGTGCCCTTTAGAGGGATCTGCACGTGCATTTCTCCCAGGACAGAATCCTCACATGAAACTCTCTAATGAGGATATTTCTGTAAGGTTTATATGAACGGGGGTGGGCAAATGGAGGTTTGCAGTTGTGAGTCTATATCTGTTTTATCATGTGTTAATTATGGTATTATTTGTATTATTTCTATCTAAACAACTGCAAACCTCCGTTTGCCCACCCCTGCATATACATTATGTAGATATAGCTGTATTATCCACAAATACGTTCCATGTATAAATATATAGATACATATGGATGAATTACTTTATTACATTCATGTTACAGGTATGTTCACTATTAAAACAAGTCCTTTTAGTTCAGTATAATTTAGATGGCCGACATCCACATCGTACTCTACAGGATGGCTAACTGGGTTACAATAAGGCTTCAATATTGTACTTTTATAATATCGATATTTTAAAATCTGAAGCGAACTGGTGCAGTATATGTAAACTCCACAGCGTGGCCACGTTGTGGGGACTTTATAATCGGCAGAGTCACCTGAGTAACAACCTGGGCTTCACAGGTTGTTTGGTGACAGTGAAACCTGGTGCGATCATGTAACACACAGACCAAAAAAGCCTCCAGGGCGTTCTGGGTTTCTAGATATACTTCCTGCGATTGACCTTCTAAATAATGACGACGGTCAATTCGAGTCTGAGGAACTGTAACACTTGTTACTGGTAACTGACTCCTTGAAAGTGTTAGTCTAAATAAGGTCTCAATAAGACAACTCCTGTTGGGGTGATACGATGTACAATAGCAAGTCTACGCAGCGACTCAAAAGACAAATCGCATTTCGTTTACTTCAAGTAGGCCATCTTCTCTCCGTTCCACTTGCGCAGAACTGTGCCCAGTTTCGCGCCGTACTTGAACTCTGTCACACGGCCATTTCCAAAGTACTCACTGCTCTTGATCGACTCACCGCCCAGATCGATGACCTGGAAGGAATACAGGGGAAAATGCCATTTTAGGTTAGAATTTTAACCAACGAGTGAATACTACATGGCCAGTGGCTCGACACTCTTCGTGTTCTTTGAAATGCCCCAAGTGACGCTCCTTATGCCGAGATTCCTGTTCACGACGACGGGGGACATGCCCTGACCAGGTGACCTGCAGTCCTGAGGGGACGCCAACCTCCTTCGGTCCCGCACAGAACTAACGCGGCCGATGCTGTTTCTACGCGCTCGATAAATACTAGCTCATCTAACTTTCTGACAAAAACACAGACATAGCTATTATCATTATCCCCTCTCCTCATGCAAAATAATTTCTGCGTAGGGAGGTGAATCAACGTGCCTACAAGAAGCGCTGCAGACAAGACTTCAACCCAGAGAGACGGGCTCAAACAACAGCTGTATTATTGTCTGTCTCCTGAAATGGTCTCCGGGGAGACGCGGGATGGCATGAGATGCTTGCAGCCTAAATAGATTCTCGGCACGTCCTTCCTTAAAACCCCTTGTGATAAAGCGAGAGTTTGATAAAGAACAGCCTCTGAATGAAGGACGAGAGAACGCCATTCTATACAGCTGGTCCCCGTGCTACACGAATGATTCGGTGATTAACCTACAGAAGTCGCATTTTCCACTAAACCTGCCGTTTACTTCCTACCGAGGCAGGTGATCTTGTGCAGGCACGCAGACGTGCCGCCGTACCTCCTGGTAAATGAAGGGCCTACTGCCCTCCGGGAACCAGCTTGTGTTCAGGTGCTGCAGCTGATCCAGGACCGCCTTCATGTCTCCGGGCCACATGTGCTTGGAGGCGTCGATCCTGAACCCCGCCACGCCGATGTCGATGAGGCGGTTCAGGTACTCGGCCACCTTGGAGCGCACATAGTCCTTCTCCAGGGCAAGATCAAGCAGACCGACCAGACGACAGTCTCTGACCTGTTGGCGTGGAAATTCGGTGGTGGATGCATGAAACATCGTGCTTACCCGAGAATCCATGAGATTAGTCACTCGCGTATTCATCAATTGATGTTTCTACGGTGTCTCCTTTGTGTTGGGCTCTGGGGCCGTGGACATGGTAGTCTGGACATACCTGGGAAATATTTCTAATTATGAAAATGGAGAGTGTAGGAAGTAAAGTAGATGGGCTTCTTAATTGGGAGAGATTAAATTGAGGAAAGCTTTAAATCTTGATTTGAGTCTCTTATTTTTAAACAGTCATACCTGCAATCCTGCTTCTTAGGGAATCCCAGCTAGTATTTCAATGGGGATGCATGAACTCTACGCAGACAGTGAAAGGTGCAGAGAGCTCTTCACTCAGAACACCGTGGTTTGTTGTAGCTACCTGGTAGGGATCATTGTAGTTCTCGATGTCGCCACTGCCAGTTCTGCACTTGCCATCATTGAAGTCCCACCCAGAGAAGGGGACGGCGGGGAAGTCCTTGGTGCCGGGGTTGAAGTAGCTCCCGCAGGTGCTGCTGGTTCCAGCACTCACGCCATTCCCACACATGTGGTTGATCACGGCGTCCACGTAGATATGGACCTGAAAGGCAGTGCTTCCATTTCAGGGTGGTTTGTGGAGAGACAGAAATCTATGATAGATTAGTGATTCAAGTTTACAGCACGTCCATAACACTCTGACTATTTGCGACTTTAAGAGGACCAAGAGTAAAGTGTGAAAGGAAAGCCAAGTGAAGACATGCATGCATTCTAGTCACATGGCCAAATGTTTACATATATGGTAAGTTAACAGCACCAGAAACTGAACCAGAAACTATCATAACTACAAAAACATGAAAGAGCTTTTATTTCGGGGGCGGGGGGGTAAGAATAAGTTGAGACAGCAGAGATTACTGATTTTTGAAATCTCCATGGTTCATCCTCAGAAAGCAGCCAGACCCTACTATTATCTCTCATTATGCTCCTCATCAAAGAAATTGTATCTATTTATCATCAAAAAACCCCTGGGGAGAAAGACTCGAGAATTATGGATGGAGACACATGTCACATAAAGTGACAGCTAATATTGTAACTGGGATTTCCCATTTCTAACTGGAAAGTACTCCCCGGAAAAGTTATAATGGTTAAACATTGATATTCGCTTTATAAGTAAAATAGCTTTAAACTGGGACTTGTATCTTTAGTAGACAAATGGCACATATACAAAGACTTACAAAACTGGACCATAAGCAACAATTAAATTTTAGTTGTAGCAAAAGTAGAAAGTAAAATAAAAAATATGGAACATGGTCTGCTCCAAAGGAGCAGGAAACAGGAGAGAGACGTCATTTTTTTACACAATACTTTTAAAGAAAATGAGTTCACTTACACCAACGTCGTTACATCGAGTCACCATGTCTCTGAATTCGTCTTCGTTTCCTGATCTCGTACATAACTTGTAGCTGATTGGCTGGTATCTTTCCCACCACGGTCTTGAAGGGTGATTAATGATAACATTTTCATTGGGTGGAGAGATCTACAAATAAAATAATCTCAGGTATCAAATTATGGCTTACTTTGTATCGTTGGATATTCTAGAAAAGAATCAAAGATCTAAAATTGATTCTGACTCTATAAATTGCTACATGTATTTACTATTATTAAGGGTATGTGGGAAATAGCCCACTGAAGAAAGAGTATAGCAGAAGCAAAACATAAAAGTTGCCAACAATACTAAAGTTCGCATCTTCCTCAGGAAACTCCTTACTTAGGGTACTTGTGTCTGAAGTAAAACATCCCTGCTTCACAGACACAGATCCTGCCACTCTCTCTAAGCCCAGCAAACCCCACAATTCATATTGTGAACGATGCCCACCTGAACCCCTCCAAATCCTTTGGGAGCCAAGTACCGCTCACACTCAAGGGCGATGTCAACCCAGCGCCACTCGAACAGATGAACGATGGAGGTCCGTCCGGGCTTAGTGTTCGGGGCGTACTGAGCCCAGCAGAGCCCAATGGCCGAAAGCAAGAGAAAGAACTTCATCTTGCTGTGTGGTTGTCAGTGTTCTTTCCAGCGGCTATTTATATTCCTGTCAGAAGCATATTTTACAAAGTCAATGTTAACATGCATGAATACTCAGGGCACAGAATGTTTATTCATAATCTGGAAAGTATTATCAATACTAGCATGAACAGGTAAAGAATATGCATGAAATCTTCCAGGAAAGGAATCTAGATGACCTTCTAGAGCTTAATGTTTTCCTTATGGAGGGAATATTAACCTTTTTCAACATCTGGCCTTTCCAATGCATAAAAAAAGGAGTCCTTAATCATGTATTATTTATTGAGGATTAGATTTTATTTCTGAAGCCCTTCAAGGATAGAAGGAAAATCACAAACAGAGCCAACTGCATTCATAGTTGAATTATTGCCTTCACCATTTGTTTGCAATATTTGTAATGTCTCAACTTCAAAAAGAAATAGGACATTCAATTCAGTTCTGTTTCTCACTCCCAGCCCAAATTTTCAGCTACTAAAATCTCTGCATTGCGACTTAAGAGAGTACTCGGAAGGGGAACATCCGTGCATTTTCCCTCCAGGAAATCATGAGCTGAATGCAATGGGTAGACTAGTTGTGTGTGAGTGATTTTTTCTTTATCCTCATTCCAGCAGGCCCGCATCTCCGGTGCGGATACGGATACGGATCTATTTTTCTAACATGCAAATGAATTAATCTTGACCAAGAAGAGACAAGTTATCTGCTCTTGTCATTTGTTGTTGTTAGTCTAGATGCTTCGTAAATATCTTTATAGCCAAACTTGTAGAAACAGAGAGTAGAATGCAGTTGCCAGTGGCTAACGAGTCAGGGAAATGAGGAGATACTGATCACAAAGACTACAAACTTTCAATTACAAAGTAAGTTCTAGGAATCCAATGTACAGCACTGTGATTAAATGTATTATATTTCTGAAAGTTGTAAAGAGAGTAGATATTAAATGTTCTGACAACAAAAAAATGGTAACTGTGACAGACTGAAGGAGTTAGCTAATGGTGGAGTGGCAATCATTTTGCAGTGTATATTTGTATTAAATCAACACATTGTATGCCATAAACTCACGCAATGTTACATGTAATTATATTCCAATAAATCTGGGGGGGATAAAAAAATATCTTTATAGCCAGTAATTTAGTAAAAGTATTGTTAAAATTTTATTAGAAATACCTGCAGTTGCACATTGATATCTGTTACTCGGTCACTTACATTGCTCTCTCGGTGCTTTTGTTTTGCCCTATTTTCCCAGTTATCAATATGCTAGAGCTTCAGGTAGTCACATTGCTGCACTTGGTCAAGGTAGTGCTTTCTTTTACTGAAAAAAGTCACAATCCCTCTAAATTTTACGTTGAATCTCATGAACAATTTTCTTAACATGCTTCCCTGGGGCCGATGAGCACTCCCCATCCCCCATAAAAAAAGGGAAAAAAATGAACCCAGGCTCAGGTCAGTAAGTCACACGTGAGTGTTTGAGGAAAGAAGGCAGATAATCAAGTTTGCCTACCAGGTTTCTGAAACGAGAGGAACACTTCTAAGTGAAGTTCGGATGCATTGCAAATATAAATAGTACATTCCGTCCTGCTGGAAACTGAAACTTGACTTGTCAACAAACCTAAAATAGATGGTGAAACTCTGCACTATATCATATCATATGACAAAACCTACTGAATTCAAGATAAAAGTGGGGAAGGGATTGTATGATACTCCAAAAAAAATTAAAGTAACTTACCACCTCAACTTCTTTCAATCAGCAATCTCTCAAACCTTCAGTTCAGTTTTTTTCAATTATAAAGTTTTAAAAAGTGTTTTTTCTCTTCAATTGGGGGGTGGGGAGCTGAATGTAGGACTTCATAGATTTCCTGTGATCCCCTTCCTTCAAGGAGACGTTGCTTTCTCCGAATCCAGTGCGTACAAAGTCTAACCGAGCCTCACAATGAGGTCAGCTCAGCCCGCTTGCCCCGCCCCCTCGGCCTGCAGCCCTGCCTCCGCTTAGGACTGCACCGCACCGCCGTTTGCTTTCCCTTTGCCCGCCTGCAGTTTCTCAGCGTCCTCTCCCCATCTCAGCAACTGCTTGTTTTCCGGGCCGTTTATATTAATCCACTGGGGGGGAAAGTTTGCTAAAATAACCTCAATGACCTGAAGGGCAGATGAGAACCTAACTGTGTGAAATTATTCAGGAACATCAGAGTGACTAGAACGGAAACAAAGTCTCTAAAGCAGGAAACTAATTTTGGATCCAAGCTTTCCCATCGACTGTGTGAACCGTAAAACCATTAAGTCTGTAGATTACTTCTAGATCCTCACTGAGAAAATGAGAATAATAGTATTGTGGATGTGATAAAAATACAAAATAACTAGAAACAGTTAACACCACGCATGGAGGGCTACTATGTGCCATCTCGGTGTGTTCCCACTTTGAGTGCTGACCACACTCCAATCAAGGCACAGTTAGGGCTGGACGCAGCTTCAAAAGGAAGCGTCCGAGGCACGGAGCAGCTGGGCAATGCCACGGCCACGGCGAAACGTTTGCAAGGCTGAGACTGAGAATCAAAACCAAGCACCCTGACGCCAGAGTGAGCTCCCGACCGCTGCCCGGTCTTCCCAGTCTCTGTCCCCGGGCTGTCACAAAACTCTGATCAAATATTGTCTGTGAAGATATTTTGCAATCTGGAAATTTCTTTTGCTAATATATCTAAAATGCTTAAGAGACAGTGAGGGTTAGTCTTTTATTTTTTGTCTGTCAAATTTTCACTCTAACAAGATTAACTTTGCCGCGTTAGTGTTTATTCCCGATCTTACATGCACCCACCCAATGTTTTGTTGCTCATAAATATCCAGTACCCCGCCTGCAGGTGTTGAATTCGGGAGTGTCCGTGTGATTGGCTTTGGCAATGAAATGCAAGCACAGTGACACTCTGCTCTGAGGCCCTGTGAGAGGTGAAGCATGTGTCCAAACGCAGTTTCGCAGGCAGAGCGCAGTGGCTAACACGAAGAATCCGTCCCTTGTTGGATGAGGGTCACAGAATCAATACACTTGGTTATTGTAAGCCAGAAGATTTTTAGGGTTTTTTTTATTACTGCAGCATAACCTATTTTTTTTCTGATATAACCACTAAGTCCCCACAAACTCTTTGATTCAAAACACATTCAATGTGATACTTGCTTTCTCTTGGGATGTAGGAAGTCAAGGGTAGAATAAAGCAGAGGATCAAAGAATATCAACAGTGAAAGAAACTATTAGAATAAACTAGTTCAGTGATTTCCAGAGTTGAGCTCTAAATAATCACTAACGCTTCAAAGAAATATATAAAAATATTTTTCCTGGCTGGTGTAGCTCAGTGGATTGAGTGTGGGCTGATAACCAAAGGGTCGCCAGTTCGATTCCCAGTCAGGGCACATGCCTGGGTTGGGGGCCAGGTCCCCATAGAGGGCCACATGAGAGGCAACCACACACTGATGTTTCTCTCCCTCCCTTTCCCTCTAAAAATAAATAAAATCTTTAAAAAAATTTTTAAAGAATTTAAAAACTTTTAATACAAAAGTTATACAATTTCACTTTATTAAAAAATCTGCCATTAATACATTGTTCTGGTTTCCTTTTGTCATTGGGAACTACTGATCTAAATCTCATCTTAATTTTACTGACACGGAAGACGAGAGCTGGGAACGAGACAAGAGGCATCCACATCACCCAAATGACCACTGACAGAGCGACGGAACTGTGATGTCGGCACCACGGTGGCAGGAATCGTGCCTCCCTCGGCTCCTCTTTGATTTGCAACTCACTGGACACGAGCAACTGAGCCCAAGTGCCTCTCCGCACAACACGCCAGGACACCTGGGAGATCTCTCCCCACGCGTGCACCTGAAGGAGGTGGAAAGTACTGGCAGGAGCGGAGGATCCAGGTGCCTTGCCCAGGTAGGAAGGAGCGGAACCTGGAATGTGCACGACTGGGCGGACACTCACAGGAGATGGAGAATATGTGGAGTCTAAAAAAGTAAAAATAAAAAAGGTGCAACATATAGCCACACAGGAGAACAGTGATCTCCAGGGACTAGGGAATGGGGAAAATATGACAAGTTTGGTAAAAGGATACAAACTTTCAGTTACCAAATGAGTAAGGTCTGAGGATCTAATGCAACGTGGTGACTGCGGTTAACGCTACTGTGTAACTGAAATTTGCTAAGAGAACCTAAAGGTAAATATGTGAAAAGATGGGTGTGACAATGAACTTGATGGTGTTCACTGTGGGTTTTCACATACAGCTTTCATTATGTTTAAATAGTCTCCTTCTATGTCCAGTTTGTTGAATGTTTTCATCGTGAAAGGGTGTTGCATGTGTCAGATGCATTTTCTCTATCAGTTGAGATGATCCTGTGCTTTTGTCCTTCACTGTTTTGAAGGGGGGTGTTAACATTGATAAATCTTCGTATGTTGAGCCATCCTCGCATTCCAGAAATAGGCCCCACTTGAACGTGATGTATAAACCTTTTGAAATACGCTGCTGAGTTCAGCCTGCTGGTCTTTGATGAGGATTTTGCATCAATAATCATAAGAGATATCCGTCTGCAGTGTTTGCTCGGCTTTCATGTCAGGGTAATGTCAGTCTCATGGCCTGAGTCAGGAAGTGTGCCCTCCACTTCCATTTTTGGAAAAATATTTAAGAAGGACTTCTATCAAGGCTTCCTTAAATGTTTGCTAGAATTCCAGAGTAAAGCCATCAGGTCCGGGACTTTTCTTTGCTGTTAGATTTTTGATTACTGATACAATCTCCTTACTAGTTGTAGGTTTATTCAGAATTCTTATTGCTTTGTAGTTTAGTTTTAGTAGATTATGTATTCCTATGAATTTGTCCATTTCATCTAGTTAGCTAATTAACTGGCATAGAATTCTTCATTGTACTATCTTATCATTCTTTTTATTTCTGTACAATATGCAGTGATGTCCCGCTTCATTTCTGATTTTAGTAACTTGAGTCTTTTGTCCATCTAGCTAAAGGCTTGCTGTTGCTGGTTTCTCTGAAACAGTCAGCTTCTGGTTTCATTGATTTTCTCTATTATTTTCTATTCTCTATTTCATTTACTTCTAATCTTTATCTCCTTTCTTCTGCTAATTTGGGGTTTACTTTGTTCTTTTTCTAGTTCCTTAAGTTACAAAGTAGGTCACTGATTTCAGATCTTCACTGTTTCTAAGTAATCATAAATTCTCCCCTTCACACCACTTTCAGTGCACCCCTCATTTTGTACATTGTTTTTGTTTTCAGTTGTCTCTAAATATTTCCTAATTTTCCATGTGATTTCTTCTTTGGTCCACCGATTATTCAAGCATCATTGTTTAATTTCAACGGGAATGGGCATTTCCAGCTCTCCTTATGTTACTGATTTCTAATTTAATCCCGTTGCAATCAGAGATGTTCTGTATATCTCTTTTAAAAAATCTGTTGAAACTTACTTGTGTCTTGATATGCAGTCTGTCCTGGAGAATCCCCACGGCACGTGGCGAGAATGTGTGCGCTGCTGTTGTTGGGTAGTGTTTTCTGCCCGTGTCTGTTGGATCTAGTTCATTTTGTGTGTTAAGTCCTCTGCTTCCTTCCTTACCTTCTGTCCCACTTTACCCCTTACCATAAGTGGGGGGCCGAAGTTTCCAACTATCATTGTAGAATTACTTTTCCCTTCAATCTCATCCACTTTTTGCTTCAAACACTTTGATGGTCTGGCATTAGGTACCTAAAAGTTTATAATTGTTATATATGTTCGCTCTATTGCAAACGTATATAACAATTTTTTATTAATATCTAATGTCCTTTTCTCTTGCAACCTTTTGATGTAAAATGTATTTTGTCTGTGTGGCCACCCTTTCTTCTGCCAACTACTTGCATGTAATATTTTTTTCTAATTCCCTTTAAATCTATTTGTCTTTGGAACTGAGTCTTGTAGACAGCAGGTAGTTGGATCGTATGTTTTTATTCAGTCTCCTAATCTCTGCGTTTTAAGTGAAGATTAATTCATTTACCCTTAAAGTAATAACTGAAAAGGAGGGACGTACCTCAGTCATTTTCATCATTTTCTGTATGCATTACAGCTTGTTGGTCCCTCACTTCCTGATTTAGTGTCTTGTGTTTAGTTGACTTTTGTAGTGAAATGTTAACTGTCCCATTCCTTCTGTGGCTAGTCTGTAGCCGCTTTCTTTGCAGTCACCATGGGGTTCACATCCTAGACATAGAATGCTGTGTTTGGAATTTATGCCAGCTTCACTTCGAGGGCTTACAAACCTGCATTACAGTGCTGTTCCCACTCCTTTTCATTTTGGAAGTCCCCCAAATGCACCTTTGTGTACTAATTATGTGTGGGGCACAATAATTATGTGTGTGTGTCCCCACACATAACTATTTTAAATGCATTAGCCTCTTAAGGAATGTAGAAAACTGTGGTTATAAACACTGCTACAGTAATGCTAGCTTGCACTATACATACGTATGTCCTTTGCTGAGATCTGTATTTCTCCGTATGGCTTTGAGTTCCTGTCTGACGTCCATTCATTTCACCCAGCACGGGTCCCTTAAGCATTTCTTCCAGGGTGGGCCTAGCTGTACCCAACTCCCTCAGGCTTGTTTTGGGGGGAAGGTCTTATTTCTCTCTCACTTTTGAAGAATGGTTTTACTACATATGATTTCTACTTGAGGCTTTTGTTTTTCTTTTGGCGCTTTGAATATATTAGCTCACTGCCTTCTGATCTTCAAGGTTTCTGATGAGAAGTCTGCTGCTAGTATTACCGAGGATCCTTTGTATGTGACAATTCACTTCTCTCTCGCTTGCTGCTTTCGAGATTCTCTCTTTCAAAAATTTGAGTATATCTCCATGCGGGTCTCTGAATTCATGTTTGGGATTCATGTGTTGAGCTCCTTGGGTGTTTACAGTCATAACTGTTATCCGATTTGGGCAGTTTCCAGCCATTATTTCTTCAAGTACCCTCTGCCTCTTTCTCTCTCTCCTCCGGGGACTTTCAGAGCCCATGCTGGTCAGCTCGATGGTGGCCCACAGGTCCCTGGGCTTCACTTCCTTCCATCTTTTCTCTTTCTGTTCCTCGGACTCAGTAACTCCCACTGTCCTACCTTCCAGTTTGCCGACTGTTTCTTCTGCCCACTCACATCTTCCTTGGAATCCCTGTAGTAAATTTTCCACTTTAGTTATTGTACTGTAGTTTTCAGCTCCAGAATTCCTTCGGTGTCTCGATAAGTTTTCTCTTTATTATTGAGATTTCCATTTTGTTCGTACATCTTTTTTTTTTTTTTACTTTCCTTGTCTAGTATGTCTGCCATCAGGTCTTTCCCAGGGACTGTTTGATTTTTTTTTCCTTTCAATGAGCCATACTTTCCAGCTTCTTTGCATGTCTGTCTTTTGTTGTTGCTGAAAACTGGACATTTGAATTTAATAATACGGTAACTCTGAAATTCAGATCCTCTGCCTTCCCAGGGTTTGCTGGTTTTTCTTTTTAATCATTCTTGGTTTTTGATTATCTCATGCTGTGGATCAGCCTGAGGTATAACACCTAAGGTCTTCTCAGATCTGTTTGGAGCCTTTCCCTTCACATACACGATACATTTCTAGTTTTCCCCATATATACACTTGTTTTTAATGTACTGTCTTTAATGCCTGGCTCCCCAAAGGAGAAAAACAGAAAAATAAAGAGGGGGCAGGAAAAGGCCGAGCAGGGGGGAGGTGGGCTTACAAGAACGGGAGGTACAACCCCCGTGCCTGGCTGCCCACCTCTCGGTGCCTCTGATCAGAAGCAGCAACCAGCTGTCGGCGCAGGGCCCCGGCAGGCGCAGGTCGAGGTTCCGTCTGCCTGTCCTGACTCCCACCAGCTCGCTGTGGCCAGCTGCCCCGGAGCACATGCACAGTGGCCTACCACATGGCCGAGGGAGGGGCATGGACAGCTCCTACTATGCTAGGGGCCGAAATGGAATGAAATTATCTGCAATTTACTGCCCAAGCCTTCCCCTGGAACTCACAAGGCTTCCTTGGCCTCCAGAGTTCCACAATCAACAGGCAATTTCCAACAGTGCAATTGCTGTCTCCTTAGGGAGAGGAATTCCTGGTGCTTCCCACCCACATGTCCCCAGGGTCCTCGTGTACAGGTTTTTGTGTGAACATTTTTTTCTGTTTCCCTTGGATAAATACTTAGACATGTGTCAGCTAGGTCACGTGTAAGTGTATGTTTAGCTTTGTAACAAAATCCCCCAACCTCTTTTGCAAAGCAGAAGTACAAGTCTCTACTCCCACAAGCAATACACGAGAGCTGTAGTGACTCCACATTTGTGACAGGTCTTGGTGCCGCCAGATTTTAAGCCGTTCTAGTAGGCGTGTGGTGCTATCTTACTGTGGCTCCACGTTGTATTTGGCTAATGTTCTGCATCTTACAAGGGGCTTATTTGCCATCTGTAAATCTTTGATGAAGTGTCTCCAAATTCATTGTTCATCTTCTAAGGGAGGTGTTCTTTGTTTTCTGAGTTTTGAAAGTTCTTCATATATTCTGGATACAATCTTTGTCAAATTATGCTTTGCAAAGATTGTTTCAAGTCTGCGGCTTGCCTTTTCATGTTCTAGGTAGTGTCTTCTGAAAAACAAGAGATATTTTTATTTGATGAAGTCCAATTCATCTTTCTGTTTGACTGGATCCAACTTCTGGTATGGTGTACAAAAACTTCCTATCTGAGCGAGATAATGCAGATTTCATCCGACTTTTTCTGAGTTTGTAGTTTTACAATTGGGTCTATGATCCATTTTTTTAATGCGATTTTGTGCAAGGTTTAAGAAATGCATTGTGGGTTTTTTTTTATCCAGGTTCATTCTAGCATATGTTAAAACGACTGACCTTATTCCACTACACTGCCATCTCACCTTTGTGAAAAATTAATTTACCGTACATGTGAGTTTGTTTCTGGACTTTTCTGTTTTGATGATCTATTTCTCTATTTCTGTGCGAAAACCACACTATTTTAAAAACTCTAGCTTTACGGTATTAGAATTAGGTAGTCTAGGTCATCCAGGGTTTTTTTGTTTGTTTGTTTGTTTGTTTCAAAATTGTGCTGGTTATTCTAGCTCTGTTCCTTTTCTGAGTAAATCTGAAGCAGTTTGGCAATATCAACAAAACAGAGTTTTTAGTGGGAATAAGTCAGTTTGGAAAGAGTTGATATCTTAGGACTCATGAGTCTTTTGACCCATGTACACGTTATCTCTTTCCATTTTTCTTCTTTTACTATCAAAAATAGTTGATGGTTTTCACCACAGAAATTTAGTACATATTTTTGGTAGATTTATACCTAATTATTTCAGCTTTGGTACTATTGCAAATGGTATTTCTAGACACATTTCAAAATGTAGTTGCTGATTGCTACTATATAGGTATATGATTGATTTCTGCACCTTTGCTTTTGTAGCTTTGTCTCACTCATTTGTTAGTTGTGGGAACCTTTTAATTCCTTGAGATTTCCTACATGTCATCTCTGAATAGGGTCAGTTTTATGTCGTTTCCAAATTGTATGGCTTTTCTCTCTTGTCTTATGCAGAGATGTTGAAAAGGAGTGGTGAACGCACACTTCCTTGCCTTTTTTTCAATCTTAGGAGGAAAAAGCTCAGCCTTGAACCCTTAAATATTAGAAGAGCTAAAGGTTTTGTGGACACTCTTCAGCAGATTACTGGAGCTCTTTTCTGTTCCCACTTTACTGAGTTTTTATGAATGGATGTTTAATTTTGTCAAATGCGTTTCCTTCTTTACTCTGTTCACATGACGGGTTACAGTGGATTTTCAGAATCTGAGCTAACCTGAATTCCCCAAGATAAATTTCATTGGACCATGATGTATAATCCCTTTTTTACACACTGCTGGACCAATTTAGTATTTTGTTGGGGACTTTTGCATCTATACTCATGAGAAAGCAGTGATGCGGTTTTCTTGTACTTTGTCTCATTTCGGTATCAAGGTAACACAGGACACATAAAATTAATTTGGAAGTGTTCTCTTCCATGAAATAGTTGGTTTGCACTTAGCATTTGGCAGAACTCATCAGCAAAACTACCTAGCCGTAAGTTTTCTCTGCAGAAAATTTAATTATTAAGTAAATTTGTTAAATAGATATAGAACTGTTTTAAGTCACCTACTTCTTGAATAAGCTTTGGTAGTTTGTCAGTTTCAAGAAATTAGTCCATTTCACCGAAGTTGTCAAATTTATGAAAACAAATTTGTTCCAAATATTCCATTATTATATTCTTACAATTTGGGGGATCTTTTATTTTTCTTAGCAATCTGACTAGAATTTCCTCAATTTTACTGATCTTTTAGGAATTAGTTCTGTTTACCATGTTTTTGGTTTTCTGTTTATAAGTTATTGGTTTGTACTTATTTCTATTATTTTCTTTTCCTGCTTGCTCTGGATTTAATTTATTCTTCTTTTCCTAGTTCCTTAAGGTAGAATGTAAATCAACAATCTGTGACTTTTATTCTTTTCTAACATTAGCAAATCCCCTTCAAACACTCCTGTAGCTGCATGCCACATATTTTATGTTGTATTTCCATTTCCATTCAAATTTAATTATTTCCTCAATTCCCTTAAGAATCCTGTTTTTCTAAAAAAATCTATGTGTTATCTTAAAATCTCTTATTTAATATCCAGGAATTTGAAAGATTTTTTCAAAATTTCTGTTACTGATATGCAGTTTAACTCAGGCAAGGTCAAAGAATATACTTTGCATGACTTGTTATGTTTAATGGTACAGAATCATTTGTCTTCCAAATGACTGGGGGTCGTTTAGTTCCTGGGTTAGGGGAGGAAGAAAAATCTTTCTCCTTTATCCACAGGACAGGCACATACAGTTTAAAAACAGACACACAGTATATTGTGATCATAAAATTTCGTATAGGTCGATTTAAAATCCCTCCTTTGGGAGGGACAATAATAAAAAGATAGCTGAGAGACTGGTTTAGAGGTATTCCACCATATCGTTTTATTTTCATTTTGGTTATATTTGTCATACAGAAAAACATAATTTAAAAAAAGACTCCATGTCTGAAGACCCAGATTTAAGAGATGTTAACATTTTGCCAAAATTCTCTTCAAATATCTTTTTGAAAGACAATACCATACAAACAGAGCCCCCGCCCCAGGGGCCACGCCCCTCCCTTTCGCCCTCCTCCTCCGCGGTGAGCCAGGTCTCCGTGCACGGAGCTGCGGTACTTTCGCGTGTTTTCCCAAGCTCCGGAATGTCTCATGCGATAAAGTCATCGGTTGCTCAGATTTTCTTCCTGAATTTTTGACTTTTCAAAGATCCTGGCACATTAACCACTATGTAAACGGTGTACTGGTGCTATGTCATTATTTTAAAATGAACATTTCCTCTTGTGTTGTCAAATACCCTTCTCCCTTCTGACACCCATTTTTAACAGATATAATGCCCTTAGAGCGTCTGTCTACTAACCAGACATTCCAGAGCCTCATCTCCTGACTCTCGTCCCCACGGCATTCCAGGTCAGTTCCCGGAGGTACAGGGCCTCTCTCTCCCGGCACCGCGTCCACACTGGCGGGGGTGGTTGTTCGTCTGAGACTCCCACCCCGCTTCCTGCGAGGGCCGTTCCCGCACTGCAGCTTGCTCCCGCGCGTGTCCGCAGCTAGTTTAGTGGGGCAGGAACCCCATTCCCCCTCGGAATCACCAGTTCCCTCTCTTACGTGTCTAACACGCTGGTCAGCTCTCACGTCCACGGAACTATCCTACTGACAGCGCTATTTTTGTTTCATAGGCGTTGGGTAAGGAAATCAAATGCAATGGAATGCCTTTTGACTTATAGTTGAAGTTTATTAAAAACCTCCATTACTCACAAAGGGAAGCATTTTCTTATACGGTAATAAAGAGCAAATAGTTACTACATCTGTGCACCCAGTACAGGCCTTTTGAGTCTGAGGTGTGTGGGAGGTATCCTTTTTCCCTCTTTCTCGGAAAGCCTTAGTGTCTCTCGATACGGTTTTCAAGGAGCCTCATTTGCACAGCAGACACTTTCCAAATCATCCCAAACAGCAAGCTGAGTGCCGCCGCGCTGTGTCCGATGACTGCCCCGTCTGGGTTCTGCTGACACCATCCACATTATAACGGGAGGCAGGGCCGGGACTAGGGTGGGGGAGGGGCACTTGCCTTATCCTGAGTGTCCCCTGAAGGGAAACACTCTAGATGTCTCACTTGCTTCATACTCACCCCAGCCCTTGGAGAAGGCACAACTGGAACACAACGATAAGGCAGTAATAATTTATACATTATACACTGTGTCCATTCTGACTGCTCCACCGACCAGCTGTCACCTGTCTCTCTCTGCCCTCATGCTTCCCTGCTCCCCGAAACACAGCAAGGCTGAAAACAGGCCAGTGAATAACGCTGCAACGGCCTCTAAATGTTCAAGTGCTAGGGAGAGTCACATGTCTCTCGCTTTAAATCAAAAGCTAGAAAAGGTGAAGTTTAGTGAAGGCGGCATCTCAAAAGCCAAGCTAGGCCTCTTGCACTGAACAGCCAAGTTGTGAATGCAAAGGACAAGTTCTTGGAGGAAAGGAGAGGGGCCACTCACAAATGATAAGAAAGCGCGCCAGCCTTAGTGCTGGAGAAAGGCTTAGTGGTCTGCACAGAAGACCGAACCAGCCTCAACACTCTGCAAAGCCGAAGCCTAACCCAGAGCAAGGCCCTGGCTCTCCCCGACTCTGTGAAGGCTGGGAGATGTGAGGAGGCTGCAGCAGAAGAGCCTGAAGCTAGCGGAGGCTGGTTTATGAGGGTTAAGGAGAGAAGCTGTCTCCCCGACATCCAGGTGCCGGTGAAGCAGCAGTGCTGATGCAGAAGCAGCACGTCATCTGGAGACCCGGCTACGACAACTAAGGGGGGCGGCTGTACTGAACAACAGGTTTCAGTGCAGGTGGCACAGCCTGATAGCGGGAGAAGATGCCATCGAGGACTTTCAGGGCTGGAGAGAAGTCACTGCCTGGCTTCAAAGCGTCAAAGGACAGGCTGATGCTCTTGTTAGGGGCTGATGCAGCTGGGGACGGTAAGCTGAAGCCAGTGCTCACTGGCTGTTCCGAAAACCCGAGGGCCCTTGGGAATTGCGCTAAATCTGCTCCGCCTGTGCTCCATAAATGGAACAGCAGCACATCTCTTTACAACGAAGTTTACTGAATATTTTAAGCCTCCTGTTAGGACCTACTGCTCAGTAAAAAAGATGCTCAAATTATTGCTCATTAATAATGCACCTGGTCACCCATGAGGACTGATGGAGATGCAGAATGAAATTTATGTCGTCTTCATTTCTGCTAAGGATCAAGGAGTAATTTTGACTTTGAAGTCTTATTATTTCCGAAATACACTTTGTAAAGCTCTAGCCGCCACAGTGACCCCTGTGATGGAGCAGGGCCAGTGCACCAAAAACCGTCTGGGGAGGGTTCACCATCTTAGCTGCCAGAACATCTGTGCTTCCTGAAAAGAGGTGAGAATATGAACATTAACAGGAGCTCCAAAGAGCTGCCTCCAGCCCTGATGGAGGACGCGGACCGGTTAGGGCTTCAGTGGGGGAAGTGACTGCTGATGTGGCGGGAATCAGGACTAGAACTAGAAGAGGAGCCGGAAGGTAAAACTTTTAACAGATGAGGAGTGGCTTCCTACGGATGAGCAAAGACAGTGGTTTCTCGAGATGGACTCGACTCCTGGTGAAGATTGTTGAAAAGACAACCAAAGGTTTATAATATAACATAAGCTCAGTTTAAAAAGCAGCATCAGTTTGAAAGGAATGTCTCCAAGTTGGAAAAAGGTTCTACTGCGGCTGAAAATGCTGTCAAACAGCAGCACATGCTACGAAGAAACCGACCGGAACGGAAGAGTCAGTGGTGCGGCCAGCTTCACGGCTCTCGTTTTAGGGAGCGGCCCGCAGCCCGCAGCAGCCCGCAGCAGCCCGCAGCAGCCCGCAAGGTCAGCAGCCATGAGACAGAGGCAAGGCCTCCACCAGCAAGAGAACTGGCTTGCTGGAGGCTCAAATGATGGTAGCGTCTTTTAGCAACAGAGTATCTTTACATTAAGGTGCGCACCCTGCTTTTGTTGGCTGTCGCATACCAGCAGGCCACCGCACGGCACAGACGTAACTTTGACACGCCCTGGGAACTCCACAGAATGTGTGTGGCTAGCTTTGCTGTGCTGCTCTGGGCCCCACTCACAGTGTCCCTGAGCTCCGCCTGCACGGAAAGGTGCCCTACTCACATACAAGCGGAACTGACTTCACTACGGGGAGAGAGAATTTCGTATGGGACATCTGCGCTTCTGACTGACATTCTGCTGGACTGTGAGGGCACAGAAATGAAAGACGGAAGTAGGGCAACCATACAAATTTCCTTAACGGAGAAAAATCCCCCACTACTAAAAACAAATAAAACCCAGAAGAGAACAAACACAGAACAAAACTTCTAAAAGAATTAACAGAAATAAGAGAACTTTAAAAAAATTTTTCAAGTAAGTACACTGGTATACAAGTAAAAATTTAAAAAGGGCATTATTTGTAATATTAAAGTAAAACTTAATGTAAAATTACTATAATAAATTTGTGTAATTATCAAATTATACTCTCCTAGCAATATAAAACACATTAAAAATTAACATCATTTTATTGGAAAGAAAATAATTTATTATATGTGAAGCTGATTAAAATGCACATAATACATCTCCAATAAACTAATTTAAGTGAATATAGGCTTAGTTTTTAAATACACTTTAAAAGCTGTTGCGCACAGTTCCATAGCCAGGTGGTCAATTTCTTCTCAAAGGCGGAAACACAGGAAAGATACGGAATTCAAAAGGAACCTAAAATAGCATAGAAGCTCATTAAAAATAATCGTGACTATAAAAAAGTTAGTTTCAAAATAACCATGAGCTAAAATATTTATATTTAGAAAATTAGTGAATCATGTCAGCATTAAATTTTATTTGTCTAAAAAATAGCTCAACACAGAAACTGATTTGCACATTAAAAAATGTAATATTTAACTTCCCCATCAAAAAAAATAGCAATTTCAATATTTATACTTTTTTGTACTCTTAGGGAAAGAATGGTTATTAACAGATGTTTTGAATTGTTTTCACAGCACTGATGAAAGCAGGATTTGCAAATGTAGACACACCAACCTTTATTCTCCCACTTATAAAAGGCTGGATGGCTAGGTTAGAATTAGGCACCAAACCATCTTCCTCTCACAGAGTAGTATCCACACTGGTCAGTCCTTACAATGACACAGAGCAACCTTGGCAGATCCGATTCTTCGCCCCATTCCCAGAGACTCCGATTTATCTGTCCTAGGACAGAGCTCAGGAATCTTTATGTCTAAAAACCCTTCCCCCGCGGTTCTCAACCACTGTCTGTTGCATACCCGATCGGGAGGTCAAAACTCTGGGGGAGGAACCCAGGCTTCAGTATATTTTTTTAGCGTATCTTTTTGTTTTGCACTTTAAACAGTATTTTTAAAAAGCTGCCAGGTCGTTTGAATGTGCAGCCGAGACTGAGAGCCAGCTCTGGGCGGTCCTGGCCGTGAACCAGCCTGGAAACCGCTGTCCTCCGTCATACCCACCGGGACCGCTTCCCTTCACTGAATGTGCTGCCCTGGCTCAGGGTCTGTCTTCCACCTCCGCTACTCTTTTCTTCTGCCTTTCGTTTGGTTTGGTTTAGAAAAAGAAAGAGGGAAAAACACTCCTACTTGCTATTTATCTCAACGGAGATTTCCACAATCACTCCTCCTGTGTGAGGTCTGCCACTCTCATTTGGAATTTACACAGGAATCCCGCTGTTCTACGGCAAGTATTTGTAATTTTTAAAGAAAAAAAAACTCCTTTCCCCAGCCAGATTTTACAACACGTTACACAGGATTTCTAAACCAGACATGTCATGAAACGGAATACATGGGACACTGAATTAGCTCCAGAAAATACACAGACGAAGAAAAAGACTAAATTCCGTATCAAAGAAAATGCACACATCCTACCAGTAAACAAACTGACCTGATTCACTAACTTTCCCTGCAAAAAATTTGTAAGCTAAAGGACAGAAGAGAAAATTTAGTTTCTATTAGCAACAAATCTAAAAAACCCATCCAAGATTTGTTTAATCAGCAGTGATATTCAGCAATATTTCTTTGAAAATGTAAAAAAAGTACTGCTTAATCTGGATCGATGGGTGGGTGGAAGGGACAAAACATTTAAGAAAAACAAACACCAGCAGGTGCCGCCCCCAAAAGGATACGAGAAAGGATACACTGTGACAGTTACGGCAGTGTGTGCGCGGGGACGCTTCTAAGGAGGACCAGCAGGCGGCGGCTCAGTTTCTTCTCATTCTCCACATTGGATTCACAAATAAATGTTTTTTAAAACACACTCTGAAAACTTTATTTTTAACTGTTTCACTAAGGAATCTGTAGGACTTCTGACTAAACTAATATAGATTCTTTAAAACAAAATTCAGATATTCAAGGTATCTCACAAAAGGAATAAACATTAAGCAAGATTTTCTCCAAGTTACGTAATTTTCTCAGCTCAACACCAGTAATTGTTACCCATTTACTTCATGTTCTTCCAGTATACCAAGGCAGAGAGATTTTAAATAGAAAACAGAAAGTATGGATTTCCATTCACCTTTTCTAAATCAGTTAACATAACACAACTTTAAAGTTGGAAATGCTTAGAAGACAAAAGTTTCCAGTCCACAAAAAACACATATATATTTCTTTGAAGTGTTCAATTAGTAATTAGCAACGCAAATTCTCAGGCCCCACCCAGGGTGACCAATCTGTCCTGGCGTGGCCGAACCATCTCAGGAAAACGTGGATGGTGGTGCCCGCAGGTCCTCGCCCCAGGACTGCGGGATCAGAAACTCGGGGTGCGGTGGGGGGCCCTAGCAGTCTGACTCATTCCCTGTGCAAAATCCACTCTCCAAAGCTAACTGTCACAGACAAACGGGCTTTATTCTGTGGTTACCACTTTGAAGTTTAATGGGAATTAACTGCATAGACAGACAGACAGACAGAGACAGACAGATGGATCCGACCGATCCTTTAAAAATCTTAGGAGACACTTGAATTATTTCTCCATTAGGGTTTTATTCTTCCTAACTTTCAGCTCAAACAAGTCTTCTCCTTTTATTAATTTATATCCATACTTACCTGTACCAATTTTTAACACTTTCTTCTTCCTTCTTTAGAATCTTGTTTTGGTCTAGCGGATCGAGCAAATTGCTGATATTTAAGCATTAAGGATTTCTTCGCGACATGAAAGTAATCTTTTCTAAAGAATTATCAAGAACTTTCTAATTTAGGGTAGGAGTACAGTTTTTGAATTTATCTTTTTTATTTCTTTTTCTACTCTCAGACATTTGTCAAATATTTCTTTATCTACCTGCTGCCCCTGATCTGGGGGAGAAGCAAAAAATTTACCTTTTCTCTCCAGATAAAACATTTTACACCTAGACCTTCGGTCCTCCATCTATCCTGCTGGTTTCTAGTTTGCAAACTGCATTAACTACTAAAAGTAGGATGGTTAATAAATTGTAAACTGTGATTATTAAAATTCTCAAATACAAATAGGAATTACAATATGCTAAACTATAAAATAAAACCACAAAGAACCACATCTTTCTTTAGTGATTCCGAATGCACTTCTGGATTTTGTATTCAAGCGTGGCATGACTACCTTGTTCTGAGCCACGAAAGTGAAACGTTTAGACCTGGCTAAATTCTAATAACCTCACACTGCTAAGGCTCCTTTATTTTTCAATGAAAATTGAAATAACACTCCTCTGACTCAGCTAAGTACGGTGGTAACTGTCTCAAGTTAGCATGCCAGCTGTTGAGTTTCCCTAGGGATGATGAAAGTCAGTTTCCCTCACACCCTTCTCCTAGAAACCCCAGTCTGTCAAACAGACTGATGGGAAGGATACGACCACCATCGGTCTTCCAAAAAGCACATATCCGTTCGCTTCCTTCAGGGCCTTTGCTGCGGCCTTCTCGTCCGGAAGCCCCACGAAGGCCTGTCCTTTCATGCGGCCCTCCCTCATCAGGCGGATGTCAAACCTAGGGGTCGGGGGGACGAGAGGTTTCGATTCGAAGACGGTCAAACAATTCTGATGACGTGAACGGAAACGTGTTGAACAATTTACAATTTTGGCATTTCAGAGAAAAGCACAGCTATATGACCTAACACATGAATTATTCAAGCTTTCGAAGATTGATTTTGTATTCGGTTCTAAAACTGATTCTATAAGTAGGTAATACAAGTTTGAGGATGCACTTATACCTATCCTTTTAGCTGTTTTACATGTATCCGTGATGTAAAAATTTCATCACTAGCAACTGTAACAGCAAACTTCTTAAGTTTTATTTCATATCTCTATTCTAAAAAATTTCATGCAGCCAATTCAATACTCTCTCCTCAAGTGACAAAAACAACTACAGGCCAGGAAGAGAAGGGCTGACAGGGACCAGAGGACAGCGCGGGCTTCCAGCGTGGAGGGCGTCGCCTCTCACTAGTCCTGAGAGCCCCATGTCTCACGAGTGAGGCCCAAGGGACAGGGGTTCCGTCACGGTCCCTCGTGCAGCTCAAGTCAGACAGAGACCCAGACCAGCCCTCTCCATTCCGACTGCCGTGCCCGCTGCTCCATGGGGTGCAGCATTTCTGAGACAAAACTATATTCAAAACTCCTTAGAAAAATCAGGCTGTAACTTGTAACTAAAGTATTGCTTGCCATTTGGATAGTCTATAGGACTAGGCTAAAGCATTTTATAAAGCATAACAAATGCACTAAAAACTTAAAAAATTCACTTCACTAGTCCTGTGTGAAACAATTATTAATTTATCATTCTGTTGTGTATTGCCTTCTCAATACAGAATTTTTTCCCATCAAAATCTAACTACAGGCAACACTAGAAATGGAGGAAAAGAATGTATATACACATTTGCATATACTTAGGTACATTAAAATATCTATTTTTCTTATAATCATATTCCAAGGCAGCAACGAGAAAGGCCCAGAGTTTTGCACGGCCAGCAGAATCAAACGTGGCATCCGGGTAAGAAGAGGTGTCCCCACTAGCGGGTATAATGGAGAACTGTGAGACCTGCGCGTCGCTGTCCAAAAAGACGCAGGCCAGGTACGACTGTAGCGGTGCTGCTTGCACGGGAGTTTCCAACAAAATTAACCAGTTGTGAGTCACTCCTCCCTCTTACCCTCACTGGAAAGTCTCTCTCCCCACCTTCCTCCCTCCTTCTAATTACGTGGCGGAGGGTCTTGCATAGTTAGGAGTTACTATGGAATTTCAAAGAATAACGTTCTAACTCCAAACATTAACTTCTGTATCATCACCAATCAGATCCTTCTCTCTCACTCTCATAAAACTGGGCGCCCTGTTTAACGCGGTGCTCATAAAGCTCAGCACCGGGGTGAGACTCTAACGGAGCTGCCTGGCCGCCATTACTGCTGAGTCATTAGAACAGCGGTGATCCAAGTGCGATCTCGCACGGGCAGCTTCGGCAGGGCCCGTGAGCTTTTTGGGAATACGCGTTCGTGGGCGCATCCGGGCTCGGGGGACGGACCCAGCAAACTGTTTGCCCAGCTCTTCGGGTCGTTTCTAGCAGGCTGGCACGCGGGAACCTCTGCTGTAGCTGGAGTTTATGATTAGGCTGCTGCGCGCAGTTTCACTGGGACTCAGCCATGAATGAGTATCTGCGTATGTATTGTTTATGCCGCTTCCATGCTACGAAGGCGGAAGGGAGCTGTTGCAACAGGTACCATACAGCCTGCAAGGAAACTGAGATGTTAAATTTCTACTATCTGCGCATTTTCAAGGAGGCTGCTCACTCCTGTTTGTAACCACAGGGAAAAAGTTGGGATAAACACGGGGGCTGGTTCATAACTGATTAAGAAAATAAGCTGATAATACCACTGCCACTTACATTATTCGTTGTGTTTCTGATGAAAAGTCAACATATCTTCCAAAAATAAACTTAAGGTCCTAGAATTTCAACAAGAAAAAAAACAGATAAGGAAGTCCAGCAAAAAATAAATGAAATAAAATACTAAAATTTATTTATAAATTTCAACCTACCTTTTCTTGAACATGTTTAGCTAAATTCTTGACATAAATTCTACAGTTTGGTTCACCAGGTTCATAACTTCTGAAAACCGAAAGTGTTTCCATTTCTTATTAAAAACAAAACAAGGATATAAAGTTAAAGATATTTTGTCAATTTAAAAAAAATCTGTAATATTCAAATACAACTGATAAGACCTAATAAGCATTATGAAAATGTTAAAACCATAAAAATTAAAAGTAATGTTACTAATGGGATAAAACTACCTGTTAAAAATCTGAATTGATAAGAATAAAGTGTAAAATTTTTAGGCATCTAAAGCAACTGAAATTTATCCAATAAAATATCTACTTAAAGCTCCTTTTAAGATGAGTCACTTTACTAGAAAGACTGAACCAAATTAATGTTACCAATTGTTGGTATAACTGCTTTGCTGAAAGTCCATTTCCCACATCACGAGGCACCAGCATATTCAAATGTAAGAATGAAGCACTCACACATAACACTGGGGTGTTTCAGACAAACGTAGCTCCCGAACCCCTAAACTACTTCTCCTACTTAGTGTCAATAACCCGTTCCCGACAATGAGATGTTCTATGCAAACATGCCCGGCAGAAACCTATTTCGCATTATTACGGGAAAAATTACAAGGTGTTTCACATCAATCTAAAACTCCTAAATATCTTCCCAAAATGTATAAAAAACAGGAAAAAGTCCTTTGGAAGTAAAAAACTATCATGTTAAGATATAAAATCCTTAAACACAGACTAACAATCACCAAACAGTTACAACTGTTGGTTTTAAGCAAACAAGGCTGTGCCCGCGTCTCAGGACCGCACCGCGCTGGGCTACCAGCTGGAACCTCGGTCTCCGGGTTGCCGGCCACGGGCACTTGTTACAACGTTGCGGAAAAGATTCAGGAGAAAAACCAGTGTTCCCGAACACGAACTGGAAACATACTGACACAGACTTCCCTCCCCGTGAAGTCTGGGCACTAAAATCGCAAACCGGCGATCAGAAACATTGGCTGAGGGTGTTCTGAATCTGTGCCATGGGTAGAGAGCAGGGAGAGATCTGTAGTTTTGTTTCTGAAGGGTGGGAGAAACGGAAAGTGGGTGAGTGCTGGTTTACTTCATGAAATTACCGTCTCTAGAAATCCTGCCCTTTTCCAGCTCCCTCCTAGAAATACATTCCGATGGCATCTCATCCGAGTCTTCTTGACTTTCCTCTGCGATGTTCACGTTAGGTTTGGGGAAGATTTTTCCAAATCCTACACTGGACGCATCCACCTCAGCAGCAGGTAAATCTAAGAGCCAACATCAACAACAGCCATTAAACCCCCCACACACAGTCTTCGGGGTGTGCGGACTGTAACTGCGCAGGTTCAAAGAGTGCGCATTCCCGGGCTCGCAGGCCACGTGGTTCCCATGGCGACCCCTCGGCTCTGCCACTGTGACAGGAGAACAGCACAGGCCACAGCCAACAGCCCGCGGCTGCTTTGTGGTGCATTTTGGGGGCCTGGGACGTGGGGAGGGAATGAATGCATTTTCTACATACGGGGAGGGCAAAAGCACGTCCACGGCTCTTCCTGTGGAAGAGGACATGCCGGTTACGATGACTACAGCAGCTTTGTGAAGTCAAGGGGGTCGCAGCGCACTGCCAGCCTGCCTCTGCCCACCCGTACTGCGTTTGTATTTAGCCTGAGGTTCCAGAAAGGCACCAATGAAACGTAGTTGGTGACGAAGAGGTAGAATGTGTGTTCGGGGTGGGGGTGGGACGATAATCAATGTCTTGTTTAACCTACCCACTAAGAACTATTCATACCTGTGTGAAGAAACTGCAGTTCACCAAAGAATTACATAATCGTAAAAGGCATTCTGCTAATGGGACGTGGTCATTCAGGATTATTTATACAATGGGTATAGAGATTTCATTGTACTACACCAGAATACTGTGAAACAACTATCAACCTTCTCAGACATGATTGCTGGGTAAGCGTCATAAAATAAGGCACTCCTATTTGAATATACTAAACAAAATCCATTAAACCTCCACTCCCAAAAAGAAAAAAAAGTCAATCCTAATCATCATACAGGAAGTTAAGAAAAAGAATTATTTGCATACTGAAGAAATTACTCATTCAATTAGGAAAATTAAAAACACTGTAAATTTTTTATTTTGGATAACCACCTTCAGTGGATTTGGCTAATGAAGCCTGAATATCAGCTTCCGGAAAAGCTAATCTGGCTTGGCAGAGGGAGCTGGGAAGGCTGAGTCAACGTTCACTAGAAAAAGCCTAGTTACACCCCCACAAACAAACAGACTCTCTGAAAGCTGTGAAACGGTGCAGAGAACATGCTGCAGGTTAGAGCGTGAAAGTGAACACGGCCCCCGGTGGCCACAGACACGGGCCACGCGACACGGCTTCTGTCCTGCTTCAAGGGCACCGCCTGACACGGATGCGGAACTGGAAGCCTGTTCCCCTGTCATTACAGGGCTAAGCCCTTGGCTAAATGCAGTTTAAAAGTGCAGAAATGAGAGGAGAAAGACAAGCACACAGCAGGAAAAACGCACACACTGAGACCAACGGGAAAGGAGCTGGCTGAAACAGCAACGCACTCTCACCGGCCGCAGGAGCCGGGACTTGAACCAGCGATGGCTTTCTGCTCCCGCACCGCAGTGCCCACCGGGACTCCGGCCTAGTTCACGCCAGCAATGTGGACACCCAAGCAAAGATGTGCGTCCCCGAGTTTCCCGTGACAGCAAAAAAGGGAAACCCCTCACCTTCAGCCGACAGAGCAGGAGTAGATGAAGAGTGATACAACCACACCACCAAGGGTCGGGGGCGTACACAAGTAACACACACGCTTTCACGCTGCAACCCAACTAACAAGCTACTCCCGCTGCACTTTAAACGCAGAAAGCGCAGTGACCATGCATGACGTGCCCTCCAGGGCCTCGCACAGGGCCCGCCATGCTCTGCGCCTCCCACAAGTCGCTCCTGCGTGGACGATGAATGCCGTGCAGACAGAGTAAGGTCCGGAAGGAGCCCCACGCACCAAACTGTTAACAGTGTTTTTTTCTGAGAGTGGAATAGGGCACAGTGGGGTGTGAAGGGCTAACTTAAAAATTTTGCTTTACACGCCCTTGTTTCGATTATATTTTCTATAAACTTGTATTATTTCCAAAATTTAAATAGAAGATTTAAAGAACAAAGGAATGTCCTTAATTATCAAATTAATGCCTAAAATAAGCACGAAAAATACCTGTGATTTCAATAAATTATCTTTAAACTTAAACCAGTGTCCTGGTAAACAGGTTCCCCTGTTCAGCGTTTTAGAAAGTTACATAAAATCCACAACTCACAAGAGGGTCGCAGTGCTGCTTTCTAACCGAAAATAGTAACAACACCACTGCCGTGGCACATAACAAGCAGCACGAAAGTCAACTCGAGAACTTCCTCTGTCACGCTTTAGCGTAAACACCAGCACAAGCTAGCTTACAGTTCGCCCTGGAGTTCAGTTCATCAGCAGCAAAATCAAGTGACATTCTCATTGTTAACTGAGCACCAGTTTAAATTTCATAAAAAAAGTTCAAAATGGATAATAGTCCCTGATATTGAGGAAGGCCTAAGTGCATATTTTAAACAGTTCACAAATACCAAAACAGAAACATTGCACACAAAATTTAATTCTAACGCAAAACGCTGAGTGAGAAGGATGTTTACACAGCACATTAAAGACCTGGAACATGCTTACCGGGATTCTGTTCTTCACGATGTTGCTCCTTTTCTAAATCTTTCCTTAATGCAGCTGGCCCGTCTGTGTTTATATGGAATTCGATTTTTTTGCTCCCCACCGGCTGGGGCTGATCGAACACATCCGACGGGGACAGCACAGGATGCGCGCTGCTGTGGGAACAACCAACAGCCGCGGTGTTACTTTGTATGTTACTTTGTAACCGCAGGGAGGATCCCAAGGGAAACATCGCTTCCTCTGTGCTGTGCGTTTGGCAAGTTAACCCTGGAAGGCACTCACGCCACAGGCATTACACAAAGTACACCTTCCGTTTGGTAGGTACTCCGATAAACCCAGCACACGCTCTGCTGTTGGTGCTACTCAGTCCCAGTCTAGATGGACGAGGACATTGGAGACATGTTAAGAAACTGCATCGAGTCCCTCAGTAAGTGACAGAGACAGTACCCGAGGACTATTGGTCCTGAACTGAAAGTTATTTGACGACATACAATAAAAGCTCATTCTACATTTACCATAAACCTTTTCCTGCAGTGTATTCATCTAGTATACAATAAAGCTGTCCAACGGAGTAGATAATGAACACTTAAAATGTTGCTGTCCAGGCCCTGGCTGGCGTAGCTCAGTGGATTGAGCGCGGGCTGCGAACCAAAGCATCGCAGGTTTGATTCCCAGTCAGGGCACATGCCTGGGTTGCAGGCCAGGTCCCCAGTGGGGACCACATGAGAGGCAACCACACATTGATGTTTCTCTCTCTCTCCTCCTTCCCTTCCTCTCTCTAAAAATAAATCAATAAATTCTTTAAAAAAAAATGTTGCTGTCCAAATTTAAATATGCTCTAAGAATAAAATACACTCCGGACTTTGTTAACATTGTACAAAAAATGTAAAACATCAATGACATTTTATATTAATTACATGCTGAAGAATATTTTATATATAATGGGTAAAATATATGTAGTGGGTAAAACATAATGGGTAAAATAAAATAGATCATTAAAATTAATTTCATCGGTTTCTTTTTATTCTTTTATTGTAGCTATTAGAACATTTAACTTGGTTCACATTATTTCATTTTTAACTGCTCAGGGCTCCTATAGAGATTAAATGCTAAGACTGGTGTCAAGACAAACAGAGGTAGGAAAAATACTTAAGATGAAATAAAAACAAACAAGGATTAAAAATTCATTCCCTTAAAAATAAAAAAAGATAATTTTAAGAACCTCCATTCTCAATTCATGGAGTTACTTCCAAATTCAAGGGAAATTTGCACGGTAGAAAAGTTAAATGACGTTAAATGGCAGTGAACAGTAATTCTGTCTGATTAAGATATGACAGTACATCAGATTCCGTGGCGCACAGACAAGAAAACTCTCTGCCAAAACTGTTCAGACGGCGAGAACTAAGGGACCGGACCGGCGCGCACACCACCCGTCTCAGAACCCGGACCGAGATCACCTGTGTGGGGCAGGCGCCGGCGCGCTCAGCATGTCCTTCAGTTTCTGCCTCTTTCTCACCTGGCGCCGTTTTATCGGTTTTGGTCTCTTGGGCTGAAGATTTGCTAATTCCGTTAGTTTGGCCATTCTGCATTGGGGAAGGGAAAGCAAAAACATGTATTTCCTTACGTGGACGCATAACTAACTGTTCACCACGGTTTCCATTCACCTTAAATTTGCATCTGGATTTAAAAATTACAGAATCATTTGCATGCTATAAGTGTAATCCCTAGCGATCAATTCAGACACACTAGGCCTGACAAAAGAGTAGGTTCTAACTCGCCTTGCTGAACCTTCACCTTAGTTTGAGGGAAGTGGGAACTTACTTAATCTATCTTTTAAGGATAAGTTTTATTATCGAACTTATTAGCTGCCCTCCAAAATGGCCAAACAGGATGCAAACGGGTGAGCGGGATACACTCATACCATCAGGCAACTTCACTGCTCCCTCCTAGGTGGCCACCCAAGGGCCTTACAGACACACCAAAAATACTGCGATGCATACTCTAATTATTAAAGGGAACCGGAGTGAAGTGTTGTTATTTAAAAGTATTTGTAAATCATTGTTGCAAATCATTATAGAACCAAGTAACTTACTTGCGAACAAATTTTCAAACAGGATACTCTGAAGCAGGTTCTAAGTAACAATCACGTGTGACAACTGATACATTGTACACAGTTTATCTCCATTGCGAGTACTATTTAGAATAGCCTTCTCCAGGCGTCTTGTATCTTGTTCAGGGCCAGGCACCCGTTTCCACAGAGCAGAAGCTCCCGAACCACTGCTACCTCTCCAGAGTCACATGGGTGCAATTTAAAAGCAAAGCAAGGTACACACAATAAAATGCAGGGAAGGGGGACAGCGTGGTTTAAACAAGGTTGATACCGTTTGTCCTGTGCGAGGAAAAATGTAAGCACACGCTGTACACTTAAAACCTTAGCCACCACGGTTAACCAAAACTTCTGTGAGGAAATCGGGTGTACAACACGTACACCTACCTTCACACACTGCTCATCCAAACTATACCAAGTCTCAGCGACAGCACCAGGCTCATATGTGGTAAGCAACACGTATTTGCTGACTAATAAATACCGTCCTTCTTCCACGCTTCCAGAAGATAACAGGGAAACACGAAACAAGAGACTGGTTCGTGCAAGACCCGGTTCTTCTCAGGACTCCGTAAACATAATGGCACAAAACAAACGAAAAGATCTGGGCCAGTCCACATGCCGCGTTAGTGTTTACTGTCATTACTTTTATAAATAAAGTAAACTTCAGAGAGGATAATAACCCAACACAGCAACCATGCTGTTCTTTCTGTAGTAACAGGTTATGCTACAATCTAGCAGGAACTATGGGCCTTCCTAAAAGCCTCTACTCAAGGCACCCCTACTATGGAATTTCAGCAGCACCTAGCTGTTGGTTTGAACTCTTTCCCTAGAAAGAGAATATATACTGAGCTGCTAATTAAGTGAAAATTGACGCAATCATAATAAAACTGCTGATTACTTGTCTACGTCGCCGGGTTCCCGCGTGGGTTCTGACGCAGGCCAGCCACTACTCCTGTGCCTGCCTTCTGCCCACACCAGGCTTCCGGGCCAGGGGCGGGGGGCTACAGCCCCAGGACCAAACCCAGCGGCCCGCTTCTGTGACGGGGAGAGCTCTGGAACGCACGTGTGCTCGCTCGTGGAGGAACTGTCTAGGGCTGCTTTCCCCCACGACGGAACTTTCTGGCCCTAGAAAGAAAACGTTAGCGATTCCTTTTCCAGGCCATGCGGTGGATTACACAGCTGAACGTATTAACAACCTACTGCTCTTCACCAGAATCTTAAATAACACATGTAGGTCATCTAGAACACTAATTAAAAAATAATTCAGTTACAGTAGTTTTTAAATAGTTTTTCAAATGAAATCCTACAGGATTGCTCTAGAAAGTTTTCTGAGGTGAATAAAATCCAGCGGAATAAGCTGAAAAATATGAATATAGTCTAGTATTCTTATTCTTGCTATTTGACATGTTCCCATTCTATAAAATCTCCACAAACAAAAAACGTGAACGATGCCTCGCCGCCCCGGGCGAAGTGCAGGGTTAGGTTCCTGCGAGACTCCGCTCCTGACATTCCAGGGGCTCCTGACCCAGACACACCCTGTGTGATGCGTGTTCCGTGCAAACACACCTCAACGCAGACTGTCAATGCACCACCACTGACCTCTCGGGCACTGGCACCTCCTGCCTCAACACACTTGTCTGACACACACCTTCCCTCCTCCGGGCCCATCGCAGCGTCCTGAACACACTTGTCTGACACACATCTTCCCTCCTCCGGGCCCATCTCAGCGCCCTCGATCTTGGAGACACCAGGCGGCACTTCAGCACTGTGCCTGGGGACCGTGTTAAATGGCAGCGTCACCAAACCAACAGCACAAAGGTGGGGAACACGTGGTACTGGACAGACCATGAAAGGACCCGTTCACAGACCGAGAGCTGGGACAGGAAGGCGGAGGCTCGCCTGTTCTACCTCATCTTGGAAAGTGTGTCAGACAACTCAAAACTGCCACCGTCCTGTGCCTGCCCGTGCCCCCCAAAGACCGCAAAAGCACCGCCACCACTGACTTTGGAGTCACAGATAAATTTTAGCTAGCGGGCGAATCCACAAATAATGGGGATCGACTGTACTTTATAATACCACAGTCATAAATCAGAAAAGTCACTCATAATCCAAAACCTTGTCATTATGTCTAGATATCTAGACAGGTACCTTGATATCTAGTCTCAGATCTTAATCTATCGCCACTGCAGCTCGAGGGGCTGGGGCTGCACAAACTCTGGCGTCGAGTTACTGAGAATCCTAGTACAATCAAGGTGAGCAAGCGAAGCTCTTTCCGGTTGTGCTTTGGGAACCCACGCACCTCTGCCGGTCTTCCTCGTCGCTGCTTTCGTACTCCGACTCCACGCTGGACAGCTCCTCGTCCTCATCTGGCAGAGGGGGCTCCTCCGGCGGCCCGGCCGGCGGCAGAGGGGCATGCAGCGGCATGTAGTCTTCATACTGAACAACGGCAGAAACGGCCCGTGAGGCTTGCGGAACAGAGGAGCCACTCCGTTCCGACGCAGGAGGCTCCTCTCTGCACCCCGGACGCGCTCTTACACGCCCGGCCCCCGCAGTGGCGGACCGCCAGCTGAGGTCACACGGTTTCTTCCCCCGGGCCCTGGCCGGACGAACTCCCCAAACGTCCCTGGCAGTTGGAGTGCACTGCGGACCTGAGTGTCAGCCGGGGCGCTGCTGGCCTATGGACCTTCCGCACATGACTCTGCCCCTTCTGGATCTGCAGGCTGCGTGCGTGGCGATGACACCTCCGACCCGGGAACGCACGCGTGGGCCCGCTCAGGGCTTCCCCTAACGACTCAGCAGAGCAGGACGCCGTTCTGCCGTTTTCGGAATGGACTTGACATGAGCAAGAAATAACGCTTTGTGCCAAGTGACTGAGACTTGAGTTCGCCTGTTCCCGCAGCCGGCGTGTCCTCCCTCCTGCCCCCGCAGCGTGAGGGCACTGCGGTGCTGGGGTCACAGGGCACAGTCGGAAAGCTAAAGGCGCACACTTAGAGAAGCAGCCGACCCAGGTGCTCAACTGAAAGGCACATTTTCTACGTGCACGTCAGCTCTCAGACCCCTCCTCATGGGCACGACCTAAAAAGCACTATGACAAACAACCGGAATTACTCGAGCAGACAAAGCCCATCACCTAATAACTGGCAAGTCCGCACACTCAAGTCTAATAAACGTTAGCAGCCTTCCTCTGCAAGTGAAGCTCTGCAGGCACCGAGAGCGGAGCAGCTGGAAGTTAGAGCGTCACGTCTCTCCCACGTGACCGCCTCACAGGGCGGAGCCCTGTCGGGGTCAGAGGGCGCCCTGTCGGGGTCAGAGGGCCACGTGGTGCCCGTGGGGACGCGGCCTCTGCTCCGGCTCCCCCCTCCCTCCCGGGTCTCCACTCCACTGTTGTGCCATCACGTTAACTTCATACGTGCGCCTTACTTTCAGGGCACATTACCAGTCACTGGAACGGAATCTGTAAGATTTAGCCTCAACAATCCCACCTCTGGCGGAGACATTTTGAGTCCTGAAAACCCTAAGAGCTTTCTTACCATGGGAGGTCGCGCGGTGATCGGTCCGAAAGGTGTGGGCAAATTCATTTTATTCATCAGATGAAGCACCTGAACGTGATGAAACATTTAAAATCACTCAGAAAAATGATGATTCACCCCACACGACCACGCACTTAGAAACGCCCCCATCGCATTGCTGATCCCGTCGGCGCGGCGGCCGGCAGACCGTGCTCCCCCGCCACCCCCACCCGGGCCGGGCTGGGACCGGCCCCGGGCCTCTCGGGAGAGTGGCCTTCCCAGGAGGTCCGTCACCTCCCCAGGTCCCACCCTCCTTATTAACATGTGAAGTCTTCCGAAATGTTATTTTCCCCTTGATTACTGTGAAATGAGTGAACAGAGAGAAGGAAAATAAAATAAACATTATCTATGTATGTATGTGCTGTACTTAAAGAGCATGCTATTACAGTCAACACTTTCTGGCACCTGCCAAGCGGCCCACCCTGTCTTTTCCTTCAGAAAGAATCTCTACGCAAAGGTGTGTGCCGAAATACAAAGAATTACCCGAAATTACGTTTCCTGAACTGCCTTATGTTTATTAGTATCAATACTGAACATGATGGTTTGCTTATGCTGTAGTAATGAAAAGGTAGACAGAATGTTTGCGACCCTCCCCCAAATTCATACAGTGAATCCTGACCCCCCGTGTGCTGGTCAGGAGACAGGGGTCTCTGGGACGTAATTAGGTCATGTGGTGGAGCCCCAGGAGAGGGACTAGTGCCATTATGAGAGGGCCCCCTGAGGGTCCCCTCACCCCTTCTGCCCATGTGAGGACCCAGAGCCAAACAGCCACCTGCAGCCAGAAGAGGCCCCGACCCCAGCCCTGCTGGCCCCCGGCCGTGTGAGAGACAACTTCCTGTTGTCTGTGAGCCGCACAGTCTACGGCACTTGGTTACAGGAGCCTGAACTACGACACCTTTAAAATAGCTTAGCATCACCACCTGTCGGAATTAGTCTAATTGACACCATATGAGAAAGCAGGAGAATCAGCGTGAAGAACAGCGCACCACGGTCCACAAGCATTTGCCTGGATGACATTAGTTTCATTCTACTCACCTGCACATAGAACTTGGGCACGCTTGCCAAAGCGTTGACGATGTTTGCAAGGATTGTGCTTGACGGCGGTGGGTACACGTACTTGAGGCAGGAATTTAGGGGAAAGGTCAGCCTGAAAATGTTTAAAATGATAGTGTTTTACCAAGTTTCATGTCAACAGCTTGTTTTAGGTCATCTGATAACACATAAAATTGCTCAGATGATTCAGTACTCTCCATGCGCTTTGTGCCTAGTAGGTCCAAATGAGGACATTTAGAAAGAAACTTGCATTCTGACTCCATTAAAGAAAAGTAAGGTGCTTTTTCTCAGGCCTCAGCTTATTGCTCTGAATATTTTAATGGAAGCAAATGCAGTGACAAATTCTTATTGCTCAAAATGTTTAATCAACAAATTAATGATATACACAAGATATCCCTGTAAAATTATGTTATTTGCGACACACACACACAAACGCACCAGTGCAACAAGCGAAAAGGACAGAACACGAACAGCAAAGGCTCACCCGTGGCTTGGTGCAATGCCGTTCTCCACAGTTAAACAGCCGACTTCCTTCTTTTCTTTCTCTTCCTCCTCAGGGTCGTCAGACCTGGAATGCAACCAAGTCCAAGTTCATCTTACCTTCAGAAATAGGGTGAAAAACTGGGCACAGAGAACATGCTCTTTTCACACGCGGCCTTAGGGAAACAGCGCCATAACAGATAAAACTCCAAGCCTTTCTCAGGCACACGCCGATGATAAAAAGGACAAGAGAGCCGACCTTTACTGAACGCCTCCCCCACTGCGGACACCGCACAAGGCACGCCACGTTTCCACGTACTCTTCCCGCCGCCCTCCGAAGGTGGTATGAGAGATCTCAGACCCTAAGAACCCCTGAGGGTCTCAACAACTGTACTTGAAAGGCTTTATTTATGTGCACCAAAATCACCGAAAGCGTTGGTTAAACCTTAGGCTTCTGGGGCCCTACCCACCCCCTAACCCCCATCCCCAATTTCTGATTCTGCAGGACTGGGCTAAGGTCCAAGAATCTGTAGCCCAGTCAAGACCCTGGAGGAGGCAGCTGGTCCAGGGACTAGTCTTTGCAAACCGTGGGTGTAAAGCAAATTTGTAAAGGTTCTGTAACTACCGGGAGTTACAGCTGGGAACCAAATTCCAGGCTTTGATTTCCAAGGCCAGGCCCAGTCGTGACACCCGCTCTCTGTGATACGGCGAAGACTTTATCCTGGTGAGCTTCCCCCTACTTCAAGTTCAATGCTTTTAACCCCACTCTCTTCCCACTTGCATTAATTCCTAATATTAAATCAACTCCTAATGCACAATAGTAACAAAAAGAAATACACTGTGTTAATGTACTAGATTCAATTAGAGATCTGTCATTTATTGTTTCAAAGTATTTACTTGCTAGTCTGAAAACAATGCAATTGCAACACAACTGATTAAAAAACACTTTGTAATGTTAGGAAAGCCTAACATTTACTTACCTTTTCTTTTTTTCAGTGCTTGAAGAGGGACATGGGGAATGACCTTGATCTTGCTCTTTTGCAAATTCAACAACTAAAGTATGACCTAGAAGTTTCAGCTGGTGGAGTCTCGTCAATGCCTTTGGTTGGAAGGAGAGAGTGAAACAGTTGGTAATGGCACCGAAGAGCATTTGTTAGAGACCATCTGCATTACACACGTTCACTGTCAACGCTGTCATGGCCTCCTGGGCTATCTCTCACCCATTCCTAACCTCAGGCTGCCAGGCTTACTGCTCACTAAGAACTGCTTCCTACCACTTAGCAAAGCGAAAATCGGGTTCAGTCCAACTCTGCCCACTCCCAGGCCGCTGAAGATGGTTAGAAACACAAGCACAATGAATCTGCTCAGTTTGTGAGTCTCACTTTAAACTCACGGCCACAACCACAAATCAGGGGGTGGACCAGAATGAGGCCACACAATTACATGTTATACAAATACTCTTAGCCCATTTTTTCTACCGATCTCTCTGCATTCCTCAGCCTCACCATACTCCTGCCTGGCTCTTTTAGCCTACGACCTTGCTTCCTGCTTTGAGGAAACTCAAGCGAGTGATGAGAACTTCTGATTGTCACCCTAACCCCCATCCACCAGCATTTGCATCCACACATTCTACCTTCCAGCTTCCTACCTACCACGATATTAACTATCCATGTTTTTTTCCTTTACCCAATGGCTCGACTGGGATGCTAAGTCCCACCCTGTCTCGCCCACTCGGGAGTCCCTCCTCTACTCACTAGAACTGTTCGGGCTATTCTTACCTCCACTGCTAATCCTCTGTCCCCCATGCGATCGGCCACATCAGTGCACAGCACGCTCCGGTCCCCCTGTCCTATTCTTCTCTTCGGCGGGTGACCCTTCTTGCCACCGCTCCCCCTGAAGAGTCGTCTACACCAGGGGTGTCAAACTCATTTTCACCGGCGGCCACACTGGCCTAGCGGTTGCCTTCTAAGGGCCGAAACAATTGTAGGACTGTATAAACGTAACTACTTAACAGTTAAGGAGCTGAAATTACATTCAGCCCTTTGAAGGCAACCATGAGGCCGATGTGGCCCCGGTGAAGATGAGTTTGACACCCCTGCTCTCAGTCCTCTACCGAAAACCCCTCTCCTCCCCCAGCCGCACACTCATTCCGTCCGGCTCAGCCTTAATCCGCCAGTCCACTGGCACAGCTGGTCACGGACAACAGTGGATCCTGGCCTGCCAAGCCAGTGAGCCACAGTCAGCCTTCATCTCGCTGCACTGCGCACAGCTGATCCCCCCTCCTCATACATGTTTTCACTTGCTGTGTCAACACCGTACTTTCCTACAGTTTTCTTCCTAGCTTCCTTCACTGGTTTCCACTCAGTTTCTCTGGCGTGTGCCTCCTCAAACTCTTAATATGGGCGTACTCCAGAACTCGGTTACATTTCTCGGTGACCTAAACCAGCACCTTAAATTAAACACCATCTCCACACCGATGACTCCATTTGTAACTGCAGCCCAAACCTCTGTCCAAGGTCCAGGAACACACCCCGAACTGCTGGACAGCTCCCCCTGGGCTGTCTCCTAGCAGATGCCTGAGAATCAAAACTCCCGAAACGGGACCAGCCATCTTCTCTCCCTGTCCCCCAAAGGCGCTCCACCTGCAGCCTTCCCCATTTCAGGCCCTGGGACTCCATCCTTCCACTTGTTCATGCCCAAAATCTCGGAGTCATCTTTCACACCTCTCTGCACACTGCATATCCAAGCATCGAGAAATTCTGCCTTCATCATCTATCCCCAGTCTAACCACGTCTCCCCCTCTCTGCTGCTACAAACACCCCTCACCTCTGGACTGAATTGATCCTGGGAGGTAATCCACGATAATCCTCGATAGAGGAGATAGTAGAGTTCCCTGTCTCTACTCTTCCAGTCTGTCTCAGAACCGCAGCCACAGTGGTCCTTTTCGATACTTAAGTCGTGCTGTGTTCCCGCTTTGCTCAAAACACCCAGTGACTCCCCGTTTTACTCGGAGTGAGCGCCAGGGTCCCGACTGTACCTGCGTATACGATGCGCATTCCCTCCCTGGCCTCCAACCCGGTGCTTCAGCCACAGGGTCCTGGCTGTCCCTCTGCCTGGAATGCGCTTCCCCAGACATGCCCCAGCCAACTCCCTTGACCCCCTTCGCCCTGCTGCCCGAACGTGACCCTAACGACATCACGTGCAGCTCGGCCCCCAGCAGCACTCCGGTCCTCCTGCTTCCCTCTTCTGTTCAGTGTTTATCATTTTCTAAAATGTTACACAATTTATGGTCCGTCGTCCCTTGGAGAACGTGATCCCCAATGAGGGCGTAAAACTGCTGTCCACACAGGTACCCCGGACCTAACGCAGCATCCAGCTCACAGCTGGCACCTAAATGCTTTGGACAAACGGAACTGTAGGTCTTACTGGGACCACAGTTTTGTTCTACCACCTTTATGCACCCTTATTTGACTCCTTCATTGTACAAAAACAGTTTTAAAATGCTTCCGTGATTTCCAAGCCCCTAAATCAACTTCTTCACAGTCAGTTAGCCGTTCATCACCTGAAACCCAGGTACGGAAGCTAAATGCTCCATCTCTCCTCCTCTCAGAACGAACGTACACACACTCTTCTTTCCAAGGAGTTAAGGTTTTCATTTTTAATGTTAACTCACTTCCCTATCTCTCTCACCTATTTACTTTATTTTAAAACATTTCTCTCCCTTTTTCTTAATCAATCAGTCAAATGCACTCTAGCTTAAACACCTACCACTGCCCCCACCTTCTCCTTTCTTCTCTTTGCTAGAAACAGTTCCCAAAGACTCTGCCTGGCTCCATGTCCTCTCTTCCAAGTGAATCGTGAGCCTAACGTAACGTGGTTTTTATCACCATATCTTACTTACAGTGTTTACGCTCTATAAAATCATGTTTCTGAAAAATATTCCTATTTGTTAAAAAATATATACGGGAAAGTCTTCTATAACCCCACCCTCAGATAAAGATATTTGCTAACAATTGGTACATAGTTCTATAATTTTTTCTGTGCACAAACTAACAGGCAGATGGGACAAAGGCAGGGTACCCCACTGCCTTTGCGGGCTAGTCTTCCGGGCAACCACATCCCTTCATCTGGTTGAAGAAACTCCATTTCTGACCCTGCCTCCACTCTGGAGCCATATTTTTAACTGTCGTAAAAATATCTCCAAGGAAGCAGCCCACTGAGTCCTCAAAGTTAATGACATTTGAATGCCTTCTCCAAACACCCTCTGAACCCCACCCCTCCTGTCTGCGGACGCAATAACCCAGTAACTCAGTTCCAACGTCTCAAAGCACTCCCTCTCCTTCAGCCTCTGCATCTGCAGGGGTCACAAGACCTACAAGCTCAGCCTCTGCCAAGTTCACCCCTGCTTCTTCCTTTGCCTCCTCCCCAGCTCACGCAGACCCTTCCTCTTGCCTGCGCCATTGCTTCTCTCGTCTCGGCTTCCCACCTGCTCTTTCTGCCTCCGAACATGTTCCACCTCCAACCCATTGCAGGGACGCTGCCAGATCTCTCTCGCAGGCCTGACCACATGACTGGCGGCTCAAAAGTATCAAGTGCCTTTGGAATGGCTGGAAACAACATTCGATCCCTCCTTCCCAAATTTAGACGGAACCTCCGTGGCAAGCCCTGTTTCCATTTCAGCCCACGGCTGCTGCTTCACTTACAATTTCCCTGCCCCACGTCTCCAACCTGGAAGGTCGGCTCCCTCTGCTTCCTTCTCAAAATCCGACTAACTGTTAAAAGCCTCCATAAACCGTCACTTCCATTGCCAACAATTCCCTGGGATTTAATATAACACACACACACACACACACACACACACACACACACACTACGCCCCCTTTAATACTTAACGCATCTTGCCTTGCAGCAGATACAAAGTTATTGATCTTTGCATCCTTTAGAATTTATTTTTAAATACATGAGATTACAATTCAATTTTCATTTTATTTCCAGTTAATCTACTATTCTTACGTCCAAACACTTCAAGCTTTGGGTTAAGATCTGTCAACTGACAAACCAAATGTAGCCTGTGGGGCGAAATCTTGAAATACAACCCTTTCACTTTTAAAAATTATAGTTTAACATTATGTTCTATTTTTGAACCATGATTAAATAAATAATTGGTGATAATTTTAATAGGATAGAAAAAGTCATACCTTTATAGCTGCTTTTTCACTAGGAAAAGTAGCATAAGCTGTATGTTTCTGGAAAAGAATTAAGGCACAAATTATTTCCAATATAATTTCAGTTTTTCATAAGGAAATCTGATATTTTACCACTTAACAGTATTTGACACATTCATGAAATCTTGGAGAAACCTGGATGATTTTAACTGATTATTACTAACTTCATTACAGTGGTTTTAAATCTTTTTTGCTTGGACTTCTCTGAGACAAAAGCTATGTGGCCTTTTTTATATAAAGGTGCGTGCACACACAGCACATTTTACACCTTCTTTCACTGCAAGTTGAAAAACTGCCACCAAGGCCCAGCTGGGTAGCCTGCTTGGTTAGAGCATCATCCCGATAGGTCAAGGCTGTGGGTTCAATCTCCATTCAGGCACATACAGGAAACAGCCAGTGAGGGTGTATGTAGGGGGAACAACAAACCAATATCTGTCTGTCTGTCTGTCCGTTTGTCTCTCTTTCTCCCTTCCCCTCTCTCTCCAAAATCAATAAGAATAAAGATTTTTTAAAAACTCTGCTACTATACCCAACAGACCACCCTTAATCATCCAAAAATATAGAATGCTTCCCATTTTTAACACTAGATCTAAAGATCTTAACCTTTCCTCTACAGAGTCAAATGCTGAGTTTAAAACGTTCAACAACAGCAAAAAAAACATTCCTTGAGGGCATATTTCCTTTGGGCTTTTTCTTTGTAACAAGCATTCAATGGGGGAAATCTATTTTTAAATATAAGTTGTAAATATTTTAAAAACCATCAGAAAAGGAACTTAAGTCGAAAGTAAACAAGTTATTATGCCAAGGAAAAGTTCTTGTCAATACTTACTAAAGCATTTAAAGTTGCTGGAAAACAGAGACAGACTCACAGAGAGCAGGATGACAGTTAGCAGGAGTGGGGGAGAGCAGGGGGGAAGGGGTGGAGGAAAAAGGACTCATGGACACGGACAGCAGTGTGGTGAGGGCAGGGCAGAAGACGTATAAGGGGGCTAAATGGTATTGGGAAAGACACAATAAAAATTCAAAAAGTAAAACTGCTTGAGTGATTATATCACAATTGTACTTTTGCCTAATTTGATCCAAGATGACCTAAGTAAGCAGACTTAAACCGAATGACACAGAATATTTGTATTTGCTGGTTATATAGCAGATCCTGGAATAATGTCATTTTGTTCAAAGTCCTTTCCTTATAAGCACTGTCCTCGTATCAATCAGCCTATGTAAAACTGCATTCCTTGTATGTCATTTTGCTTACAGGTGCAGAACCTATCAAGGACACTGAGGACTTGGCACTTGGATCAAAATCGGTAGTTTTTCAGCAAGTCTCTATCCTGACCTCCCGTTAGAATCACTGGGGAGACTTTAGAACCATTCATTCACGAAAAACCATCTTGCAGAAACCTAACAGCGCCTTTACTCTTGCAATGCAGACAGATCCATCTAAAGGTTTAAAGGAAATCTTCAGGTATGAAAGAAATGAAATAGAAACACTGTAACTAGTTTACTCGAAGTTACTGTCATAGGTTCTGCTCTACTTGAATAGACTGTTAACACGGGCTTGTCAGTGAAGAAAGATTATTTTTACAAGTCCTTTGTTCCATATTTCTGAGAATGCGGAGTCTAAGAGGAATCCCCCACGCCCATACCGCAGTAGTTTAGAGACTCCCAAGCCGGGTCGGAGAAGGAGACCTAACCGAGGCACGCTCCGCTCTCGCGCCCCGCCTTTCTCCCGCGCCCCGGCGCGGAGCTGTCAGTAACCCGGGCGCCAGCCCGCTCCAACTTCCCTCCGCACGCCAGCGCCGCGGGTGGGAAGGGGGGGCGCCCCCACCGCGCGAGCGCTCCTCCCGGCTCTGCAGCCCGGCGCCCCGCGGGCGGCTGGGGACGGGCGCGCCCTTACCAGTCGCCCCTTATCGGACAGGACGCGCACGGACTGCGCCCCGAAATACTTGAGCAAGTCCTCTTTCTCCTCCGCGGTCAGCTCGGCTGGCAGGTGCCTTACTAGAAGGGTTCGGTCGCCCCGCGATGGAGACAGCGAAGCCGAGCCCTGGCATCCTCTGGACATCGGCAGCGGCTGCTCGGGGGCCGCCATCCGCCTGGGGGACGCAGCAACGGGGACGCCGAGCCCAGAAGCTGCAGGGAAACACGGACTGGGATGAAGGGATCTGTTTCCGCCTCGCGCTAAGGATTCTGGTGACACGGAAGTACCGCGAGACCCGGCCGCCTTCTCGCGAGACTTGCACCAAGGACGAGTGACACTTCTTGGGAGGCCGGTCCTTGGGACTGAAGGGAGAGGATCTGCAGGGATTGGGAAGTAACACGGTTAAAATTCCGGGCAGATGCTGAAGGTATTAGAGAGCAAAGTTTGCACGAGAGAGGTGTGAGGATTTTAAATGCTGTCAAAGAAGGAACAGAAGTGAGAGATCTCAACTGCGAGAGAGGGTGAAAGCCTAAGGACAGATGGAGTCTCTGCTGCGCATGTGCGAGCGGGTGCGGTCTGGGCGGCCGCCTGCGCCCCCCGCAGCCCTCGCCGGATTCCTCCTGCCCCCTGGGAGGAGAGCGGGGTGCAGTGTAGGGTTATGGGGTGTGGGCTTACTGTGGCGATGGTAAAACCAAAGGTGGCAGGTTCTTTCAACTCAGCAGGGTGCACGTGGGCCAGGGAACTCGGATTAAGGAACAGAGCGCTGAAACAGACGCGTCTTTTGTGTTCTGGAATCATCCTGCACAGAGCAGCCTGGAAGGCGCTCAGGCCATCACAGAACTGGTGGCCTCTTGGGAGAGAGGTCCTAATATGTATATACATAAGGTTACACAAACACACACATACCCTTAACACGTGAGGCCACATTACACTCCTTTCCCTCGTACAATGCAAATCACACAGCCAGTAAATGGCAGAGCTGGGATTCGATCCTGCTGACGTGACAGCTTTACATTCTGAGCCAGTGCCATGTATAGTTTCTGGGTGCAGTGAAACGGATCAGCCCAACAAGAGGCAGAAAGGTCTCCCTCACTGTGCACAGGGAAAGCCTCCAGGACCCTACAGAGGAGTGTCATTCTAGGCGCAGCTGCTGCGGTCGGGGGGCCTGAGGGGCGTCGTACAGCCTGCTCTGACAGCCATGCACCACTGAACGAGGGAGATACATTCTCAGAGATGTGTCCTTAGTGTGAACATCATAGAGTGCTCGCACACCCACCCACATGACACTGCCTGCCACACACTTAGCCCGCATGGTATTACCAGCTGCTCCCTCCCGGGCTAGAAGCCCGCACAACGTGCTACCGTACAAAACGACCCGAGGTTAAATCAGGAATGAGAGAAAAATGTTGCAATCAAGAGACATGGTGAACTCAAAATGTATGAGGCATAACACAACATGTTGTTTTACAGCAAGCTGTTTTCGCTAAGTAGATCGAGTGCACTCTAAAATAATAAAAAGTATAGTAGAGTAAACACATAAACCAGTGTCACAGTCATTTATTATCCTTGTCAAGGACTATACATAATTGTATGTGCTATGCTTTTATCCAACTGATTGCACAGCAGATGCATTTACACCAGCATCACCACAAACACCTGAGCAATGCATTGCACTAGGGCATTATGATGGCTAAGACATAACTAGACCATAGGAATTTTTCAGCTCCATTATAATGTCACGGCTCCATTGTCGTATATGTGGTCTGTCATTGATGGAAATATTATGCAACGCATGACTGTACTTGCTACTTGATTAGATGTTAAAGATACAGCAATAAACAATAAATCAAAGTTCTGCTTTCAGGAAGTATTAGTTGGAATGCAGAGGAGAGAAAGGCATTACTAAAAACTTGGGAAAAAATGGGGACAAACCACAAAATGTCAGGTGTGTAGAGTCAGACCGTGCGAGTCCTGCAGGTCCGTTTGGAGTCTTGGCTCCCTGAAGAGCAAGAATTGGAAACCGACAGACTTTTTTTAGTAGGGTTATGTGTATATGTGTGTGTGTGTGATGACTAAATTTTAGGTACACATGAAAACTTGTCTTTGGCAGCAGCGTGAAAGATAGAGCAGAAGCAGGAAGACCAGCTGGGCTTCTGCGGGAGCCCAGACAAAAGACACTGCTCCAATAAATAGTTCGGTCACAGTAGACATGGAGAGAAGGAACTAGAACTGAGGTCTATTTGGGAAATAGAATTGATAGGCTTGCAGGAGAAGAGGAGTGATTAAGGATAAATTCTGGGTTTTCGACTTGTGCCCCAAACTGTCCACCGTCCTGGTGGATTATGATGGCAGTTACTCAACACGAGAAGAGTGACTAGAGTGTAACTAGGTTAGGGACTGTGGGGGCGGGTGGGGGAGGGAGGGACACATTTTAATTTTCAAGTACCTATTCAGTATATCCACGTTTCAAGTAGGCAGTTGAATATGTAAGCACGGCGTAGCAGAGAAATGTCAACACTGTACGCATATGTAGCATCGCTACCTAAAATGTTTACTGTATAGCCAAGGGTTGGGAGATCCTGTAGGTAGAGAAGGGCACCCAGTATTGATCCATGGGGCATGCCAATATTGAGAATTGAAGAGAGGAGGAAGAACAAGTTGATTAACCCTTTCTCTCTTGACTCTTCATTCTAGTAGTAAAGACAGACCAAAACATGTGGATAATAAAATGTTCTTTTGTAAAGTGCTTTGGTTAAAATAATAATAATAACAATAAAGTAGAGACAGGGTAGAGGGACCTACTTCTAGCTCTCTGAGCTCCTCTGCTGTCCTCACACCTTCCCAAGACCGGTGTGTGCCTTCGCAGCCTCCTCAAGTTCAACTTCAACATCTTAATCAAAGCTAGTGTGTTAAAATTGTGGTTTAATAAGTTGAGTATTTATCGGGGCAATGTTGGTGACATAACATCGTGTAAGTTTCGGGTGTACGATTTTGTGATGCATCGTCTGCATGTCCCGCTGTGCACGCACCACTGAGGGTCTAGTCCCCTTCCGTCTGTGCTCTGCTCGTGTCAGAAACCCAGCCCTCCTGGTTTCCTTGACCTGTGACCAAATATGTTCGTGTTTCTGAAAAGACACAGGATACTCGCAATTGCACACGTGTAGTGTTTCAAGCATGTTTAAATCAATACTTTAATTCCATAGTTGTATTCTGTGGTTTCTTAAAGATCTTTGTTGGTTTTTTTCTCTTTTCATTTCACAAAGTATACTACATTATTTAAAAATAATAAAAATCAAATATTAATATTAAAAGCTATTGTGGTATAAAACTATAAACAAACACACAAGCTTCTTCTGTTAATTGACTCCAGTGGCAAGGCACTGAGAAGAGAGTTCGTTCCCTAAAGTCATAGGCTATGAGGAGCTCTGCTTTCTGGAGTCGCGTTACTGGGATGGCAATGTCCCCACACACCGGGGGTGTGGGGCCATGCAGCCACTTTGACAGAGGGAAGCAGCCTCGCTTCCCTACCCAGCTGTGAAGATTCAGATAATGGTTTCAGACACCAGATTCCACATTTGTCCTGACATTGCAGTTTCCAAGGGAATGGAACCTTAAGCCCACTTCTCAGTCCAGCCCTGCTTTCTTTCACTCTATCAAAGAACTCTTCATTTAAATTTCACTTCGACTCCACCTTGCCCCCAAACCAGTAAGAACCCTGGCTCTGGCTTTGGGTGAAAAACCGCACTGTTCTGCGGCTACGGAAGCTCTTATGGCAGCAAATTAACAAGTCTAACTTGGTCAGACTATGGATGGGCCATGGTTTGGTAGTCTGCGCAGGTTTATTAATCATTTTTGATTAACGCTTTCTGTGCCCTAAATTCTCAAGGACATTTAAAAAGACCCATCAACCAGCTTGACAGGGAGAAAGCAGCCTGGCCCCGGATGTTGTGAAGACTCCCCGGGTAAGAAAGCAGAGAGAAGGAAGAAGTAATGGTTAGTTTTAGCTCCCGAATCCATTGAGTCCCCCACTATTTGGCACTATTCCATGCTTTACCCTTCCACTGGCCTTATGTGTCGGTGAAGTTGAACTGTTTCCTCTTTCTTGCAGACACTCCCGTGTTCTTGCTCCTGTACACTTAGGTCTGCTGCCTATGTCTCCCTAAATCACAGGTGGCAAACACAAGGCCCGTGGGCCAAATCCGGCCCTCCACCTTGTTTCTACCCGGCAGCAGCACCGAGCTCCTTGCCCCTAGCCCCTAGTTAAGGAGTAGTTACATTTATACAGTCCTGAAATTACATTTGGCCCTCTTGAAACTGGTGAAGACACCAGTGTTCGGGCTGCCTGTCACTACCAAACCCAATAAGCAGAGACAGGGATTGAATCTTTATGGGCGCTTTACTCAGATGGCTGTCAATCTGAGAAGATGGCGGGTTCATACCCTAACACACCATCTTATCTTTTCTTTCCAGGCCAGGGTTTTTACAGCAGGGAATGAACAAGGTGTGGTGAGGGGTTTTGAAATTCAGGGAGGAGTTAATTAGATTTAAAAAAAAAAACCAACTCCAGCATTCTTGCCCTGGGCGGTGGTGGTCTTAAGCTGTGTCCTGGGCAGTGGGCGTCTCCCCCTGGAGCACAGTGGCTCAGATATCATCAGAATTGCTTGCAGTCCTCTGGAGGAACAAAGGTGGAGCTGCTTAGGGTCTCCTGGAGTCAGGGTGGGTCATACCTTCAGTTCCTGGAACAAAAGCTTTTACCTGCATTGATTACTAAGTTTATAAGGTATTACTTAAACTAAAATTTTCCAACACTTAAGTCTCCAATCACTTTGTGAGGCTGATGCGGCCCCTGGTGAAAATGAGTTTGACATTTAGGGTCTAAACGATGATGGTCTGGACCCTCATTCACGTGGGACCTTTGCTTTGATTTCCTGTGTCCTTTGTACCTTCCAGTTGTGGCATGGACAGTTGTGACAGGTGGATTTGATACATTGTTACACTTCACCATTGTCTCCTACCTGGAATGTTGCAAGAGCCCTCCAGTAGGTTTCCTAACCCCCACCCCACCCCCACCACCATCCGCTCTCCTCCAGCAACCCCTGCCATCTCTAAAACACCTCAGTCTGACCAGGTTACTTCCGTTTGAAACGTTCGTTGGTTTCCCACCGCGCTTGGAATACAATCTGAAGGCCTATGCTGTCCTCCAGCACCTTTCCGGGTACTTCCGTGACCTCGTGGTCTGCTATTCTGATTCTCGCCCACTCCCAGCAGTGGTTCTCGCTGCCCCGGGGGTGGGGGTGGGGTGGAGGCCGGAGGGAAAAGCGGGGTCCCTCCTCCTTTGCTCAGAGAGCCCGTCCAGGCTGCTCTGGACCTAGTGCACCTCCTCACCCCGCCTTCCCCGGCCACTCGTCCTGCCTGATTCATCCCTCGGCCTGGAACAGCCCAGAGGTGACATTATCGCTAACGTATGCGTGCGTGTCTGCGGGCACGCGTGCGTTTGGAGATAAGCCCCACGAGGCGAGAGTGCTTCTCGTGTCTGTCTGGCGTGCTTCTGTGTCTGCAGGCCAACAGCGCCCGGCGCACTGTGGGATGTCGGTAAATATTTGCCGAGCGAATGAATGTCGTCCAGTCTTGTATTCGTCTTGTTCGCCTACACCACAGTTTCCGTTTCACGGCCAGGAGTACCCAGGTTTTCTGACCTGTGCAATGGAGAGACCGTCTCCCTCATAGGCTTCTTACGAGTATTAAGTGAGTTAACCGGGCACGGAGTTGTTCTATTTGTTACTTTTACATTTAATTGGTGATTATTCGAGTAATGTCCGTCTTTGTCTTCCCCACTAGAGTTTTAGGAACCATATTACTTTTTCCCACCCTTGCATCATAGCGCGCAATGAGAGCGCTGTGAATTGCGGCCTGTACGCGAGCACTGAACGCTGTCCCATTTCTGCAGTTATCAATGTCGGCCACGAGGTGGCAGTCGCGTCCCAGGCAACGCCAGTGTTACTGCCATTAAGCCCTACAGAACTGAAGATGGGGGAAATATATCATACAGTATAATAATATTATATATTATATAATACATGTATAATGTCTATTATTATATAATATTATATATCACTAGCAATAATATTAGTATATATTATATGTATAATATGTATTATTATATTATCTAAATATGTTTAGGCTGGTAGAATGCTAGGAATATGACAGCTCAATCATAAACAAGAAAAATCGCCTAAGATTTATTGTTTCATTCCACTGTGTGCTCTACCCTTCTGAGGAGCTCATCTTTTATTTTATTTATTATTTAATTTTTGTAAAACTTGTAATTAGCCACCCACAGACACTGAATGAGCACAGCCGGCCGCTGTGAGTCTGTTGCCTGCGTGTCCTGACGTGGCTTCCCAGCTGTCCCGCCGACGCACAGCAAGGACAGGCCTGAGGCCTGGGCGCGTTCACCTTCTGTGTGCCCCCGTCCTCGACCTTTCGCCAGTAGGGATAAAATCTTGAAAACATTAACGCCAAAGCTGGCAAGAGGCATACAGCTGGATACGCTCAAGTTCAGCTCTTTCATTTCTAGAAATCCCTCATTTACTTCTGTTTACTCAAGGACCAACCGCTGCAACTGTCCCTTCCTCCCCTCGGAACATTTTTCAAAATGGGGACAGCTAAACAGTCATACACATCCATATTTGCTGAGCTCTTAAGATCCCTTGAGGATCCAAACTGAAGCCAAACTCAAACCAGCCGCCTGGCGAAGTTAGGTTTCAGAATTCCAGAGCCTGAGGCTTCGTGTGGTCCTGTGGGCACCAACCTCGAGTCAGAGCCTCGGGAAAGAATGTTTGCGGGCTCCCAGACTGGGTCAGAAGCCCCAGGAGGATGGCAACAGCTTTGTCCCTCTGTCTGCCCGGGTACTTGGCACAGGACCCAGTGAGGGAGCGCAGCTGAGCAGCGAAGGCACCTCCCTGGGGAGCAGAGCGCCCAGGGCGGGCAGGGCACGGTGGGGGGTCGGCCGCTCCTCTTTTACACAGGACGCATTTTAGCATTTCTGTCACCCCACTGACACCTTGTTACGCTATTTGTCATTTTCTGTGGATAAATAAAAACAATGTTTAGAGAGGTCTCTTCTAGTGTTTACTACTAACGGGAGTTTTCCTGACTTTCAACCTCAAACCCTTTACTGGCCGCTTCCAAAATTGCTGGGGACTGCTTTGTGTGGAATGGGAAATTGTAGCCCCTGCAGGAGCACGGCCTTGAGTAAGGGCCTGCAAGTTCTCGACCGGAACGCTGGGAATGCTGGGAGGCAGGCATGCCCCGTGCTAGCACCGAGGGTTCCCCGTGGAAATCTGGCCTAGAGGGAATACATTGTATCCACTGAAGCTTGTTCTGCTGCAGCCCGGATAATGAATAACCGGGTGCTTGACTTCAAGGCAGGGAAGAAGACCCCTGAGCCCCGCCTTAAGGACCCTCTGGCGTCAGCACATCTCAAAGACCCTGGCCGGAGGCAGATCTCTGTTTCCGCAACTGTTATCTGTAGATAATGCCTGTTTTCTGTAGCTGTGGCCTTTGGACATTGATTGCTGCGCTTTGCAGGCCTGCTGCACAGATCCTCTCAATAAAAGCCTCGGGAGAAAGGACCCCGGGCTCTTCTCCTCGGAGAGATTAGCCAGCCTTCTCTCCCCAAGCCCGTCTGGTCTTGGTAGTCTCATTCCAACCGCAGCTCGGGGGGCACCACGGGACAGGGCTCCCCTCACAAAATCTGTTACGATTTTGGCTGGAACTCGTTACTCTCTATGTTATACCCTCTAGTCTTCCTTCTCGAGCAAGAACTTTGTCTTGTTTTCTGACTACTGGGCACTCGTGGATGGGAAGCACCTGTCGTTTTCGTTCTCTTCCGACGTGCACGCACCGTTCGGGGAAAAGAAAAGGTCAGGTTGCATGCTGTCCTGCTGGCCTAGCTTCGCCTTTTTTAGCAAAATTACCTACAGGCACCTGGCACCAAACGCAGAAACAAAAAGTGTCGGAGAGTCTACAAATTAGATAACTTCTACGTGATCACATTTTGGGGGGTTTTGAAAATTAATTTTGTAAGGATCAATTAAAATTGATTAAATGTGTGTATACGCTTTGATAAATTAAATTCACCAAAATATATATTCCAAATGTGGACATGTAAAAATGAATCACAGTTCTTTAAGACCATGATAATAGTTTTTATTATAATAATTTTTAGACAGTATAATTATTTTCTTATTTTTGAAAAAACAACTAAAAACGTAACTAAAAAACAGGGATGCATTTCTTTATATTCTTTTTCCCTTTGTGCTCTGAAATAATATATTATTGGCTAAAAGAAAGAAACTTGGTTAATTTTTTTCTTCCCTGAAGAAAGCTTTTTTCCCCTTCTTATTCTTTGCTTATTAAGAAAGGTGATCTATTACTTACACTACCTATATTTTACACATGTATTTATAAAAATTGACTATTATCATTCATATTACTTTGTAATTTTTAGTAATGTATTGCAAACACATTTTGTGTGATTATGCATTGTTCTTCATACCATATTTTATGGAAACCCAATGCATGAATTTAATGAATTCCTTTACTCTTATTTATGATATCTTAAAATACAGTACTTGATACAAAAGAATAATGTAACATAGATGTTAGAGAGCCTAATGATAATAAAAAGAACGTACATGAACCCACCACCCCACTTCCACACTGAAGCATTGCCTCGCAGGGATCCATCGACATCGGTAAATCTCCCACCGTCAAAGCCACGAGAGAAAGTTGCAGCTGAATGATCCAGGTTGGTCCCCAGCACACCGAGAGACTCTCCATCTGTCTGAGGTCAAGTTTTTCCTTCTTGCCTTTGTTGAGTGTCTTGTTTTGATCTGTCCCTTAGGAGTTACTGTTCGAATAAGGAGACACATAGATGTCATATCTCTTTCAAGTAAGTAGTTTTCAGAGACGTCGTCTGCATCCAAATTTAGCAAAGGCCCGTTCTGCTAAAGGACACAATGAACATTAATGCAGCTCCTGTCACAGCAAAGGAAGCATTTGCAGTATGACACGAAACACCCAACTCTTCATCTTTCTAAACTTTTCATTCCAGAAGACGGTCTCTGCGTTACCTTCTTATAATCAAAGGCAGTTAAAGTAATTTTTCCTCCACTTCTAGCCAAAAGGAAAGACTAGCTTAAAGGTTTCTTTTGCTTCTATCTCTGAAGTTCCTAAAAGCTTTTAACTGTTCTTGGATATTTTCAGCCAGATTGTATATTACAGTTTATTAAGTCAGAGGAAATAGCTATTGTATTTCATAAGATCTCTTATTAGTTCTGGGATCGTGAGAAATCACTTCTCTGAACTCATCTGTAAAATAATTATAATAAGCTCAAGAACTTCTGGGAGGATTTAATGAAATAATGTAATAATGTATGGGAAGAGCTTGTGGGAGCTCAAGCAATGCTAGCTACTACTATCGTAATGAAGATCAACTTTGCCATAATTAAATAATGTTTGGTTATCACTGTGTTGTTGTAACTTTTAAATGTTGTTGGAAGCTAAACCCTGTAGTTAAATTTGACATATCCAGTTTGGATTTTACATATTTCGTCAAGTAATCATTTATCAGATTTTCATGTCAGATGTTTCAATTTAAGAATATTGCTGGCAGCCACTTTTAAAAAATGCCCACAATGAAGAAGCTGAAAATCCTTCCTGGCTTATCGGATTGTACTAATTCTTTAGAGCAGATTAGATACATTAGAAAAGAATTAGAATTAGAGGTATCAGTCATGAGACCCAAGAACATTTCAATAATAGAAGAGGGAGAATGCAAATCGTTGGAAGTCTTTTCTTCTGCTAAGTAAAAATCAAGGAGAGCCTGAACAGTATCTCATTTACGAGTTTTCCAATTAGAAAATTCTACTAAATAGCCATAGTCACTGCAAATTTTAATGAAATAAAAATAACCTGCATTTTAATTGACTCATTTCAATGGTGCTTTACACATATCCACTTAGCGCCTTATTTTTAAAAATCTTATCTTCAAAGTGCAAGTCAGAAAAATAAATAGCTAACAACTGAGCATTATTTTTTTTTGGTCCACTATTACCTGCTATTTTGATTTCTTTCCCATTGAAATTCTAAACCCACAATCAATATTTCTCAAAGTGTGTTCCAGGACTAAGTGTATCACCTGACTGCTTTTTAACACTATAGTTAGAAGGATTCTACTTATTTCTATTAGGTGTTTTCAAGCCCATACCCAGCCTGTACACCATCAGACTGTTGAAGAGAGAACTAAAAATCCACTTCATTAAAAAAAAAAAAAAAAAAAGCTTTGCCATTGTGATGCCAAGGCAAAGCCTTAATTCTTGGTGGAACTTAAATCACACACAGACACCAAACCCATTAGGTGCTGTGAATGCTCACTGTCTTTTAATAAAGCCGGCCTACAAAACTGAGTCCCATAGGACCACGTTTAACGAACGCAATGAAAAACAACCCACCAAATTTGGTACTGAGAGTTTAAGAAATGGTTTGCTGTATTCAAAATTTATACCACAAATTAATTCTGTGATAATATGGAAAATGGCATAACAATGCTAAGTAAATACTAAACGGATGTCGCCATTGTCATCATGAAGGACCAGGGGTCAGTGGACGCTCCCAGAGCTCTAGGAACTGGGCGGTGCGTATTAATAATGCCTATTTATCAATGTATCAAACACCATAGTGCCGATCACACCATATGGACTGAGTTACATGGTATGGACTCAATACGTAGCGTATGTATATATCTTTTTTATGTGTTTATTTTTGCATTTATGGTAAGACACATATTAGTGTAGCTAGATAAACAGGTCGGTATTTGTAGGAAATTAGGTTTTGGTGATGTTTTTGCTTCTAAGGTAGGCTGAATTATTTGCTTCAACTCCCCCTCCCCCCCTCTCCAATCCATTGCTCTGCGATCCTTTAATTCTACCCACGCACACGCTATTTTCTGCCCTACTCCTTAATATTGAGCTCGACCATGTGACTTGCCTCGGCCAATAGGACTTCAGGAGCTAGGACACCTGTCTTTGTTCTTGCCGACGCCGTCGCCGTCTAGCTCACTGCGGTTCCCAGGAGAAGCACAGACCCTGGCAAGCTACGGGCTCCGGAGTGAGACTGAGCGCCTCCCCAGCCAACCCAAAGACGCGTGAGTACAACTCCTCCGAGGGTTGTTCGGGCGGTTTTAACGCATCAGAGATAACTGACAGAATTTAATCCCCCCCCCCGTTTTATTACAGAGCTTTTCAAGACGTTTCTTCCACCAGGTCCCCCCAGCACTCTTCCCTTTTCTCCAGGAGGAAATAGATGCCTCCTCTTGTCTCTGTTGCCCTCATATCTATATGGCTGAACTTGCCACATTATAGTATAAGTGCTTTTAAATTCGCTGTGATCTTTCAACAAACTGCTTTTCTTTTCCATACAGCAAGAGACGTATCTTAAAAATTTAAAAAAAAAATCTGTGCCTCACACGTAATAGGAGCCAAGTCAATATGGGGTAAATGAAGCAATTTATAGGGATGTGCCTAACACACAAAGTGGAATTACGTTGGCTTCGGAGGGGTGCAGTATGCGTTCATGGCAGATGGACGTAGTGGTCCCAGTTTTCAGTTCCTCTCACTAGTCGTGTATGTTCACGCCCCTGCCATGTGCCAGGTGGGAAAGGAGCCCTCACTCTGGGGCGTGGACCTTTGTCCGTGACTGTTAGCAGCCACGACACAAATGAAGGTCTAAACGATCATGGCGAAGTCGGGTTTGCCCTCCTGTGTTCCTGTTACTGTCGAATGAAGAACACACCCCAGGTAGCCCAGCCAGCCCCCTGATCCGGGACCGGCGGAGAGAGCAGACGGGGACCTAACCGATAGCTTGGAGCCAAGTCCAGCCTAAGTCAGACAGCCCCCTGCAGCACACAGCTGTGTGAGCAAGAACATATGATTGCTGCCAACCATTTATGCCTCAGCGGTGGGGGGTGACTTGTGACAAGCACAGTTGCGGGAATGGCTGATACGTATCTATGAAGAGATGTTTTTCATGTGACTAATCAATGAATAAACCACACAGTTTATTTAATCCCCACAGATAAATTTTCCAGTGCTTACAGATTTTCAAATTTAATCCAAATGAATCTAGTATACCTTATCGCATAAAGCAAACAGTTCTTGACAGAGACGTATTATATCACAATAGCAGAGGGATAGTTACAATATTAATTAATTTTAAGCTATAAAATACACTACTATTTCTTCTAAATATGTTATACATGTCCACAAGCACACACACACAAAATCACACATATACATACCTAATTAACTGTGAAACTGAAGTGTAGACATGTGGTCAACGCTGCTGGGTACTTATGCCCATCATCTATCTCCCCCCCACCCCACCCCACTGCCTTCTTAATGCTACCAGGCACAAGATCCTTTGGACTGAAGGGTAGGGGTAGGGGGTGGAGGTAGGGGTTCCTGGTACACAGGCTGTCCCACATGGCAGAAGTGATTGAGGCAGGGACGGGCAACTGACAGGTCTCTCCCTGGCGGTAACCCCTTGCACCCAACTCTGTTTCTCACAAGTGCCTCCTTCCAGCTTCTATAAGTCGCATTAGAGTAGGTTACAGCCGAGGAAGGATACGATGACTAACTTTATGTGTGCGTTTGGCTGGGCTGTGGGGCCCAGCTTTGTGATCAAACATTAATCTAGGTGTGTCTGGGAGGGTGTTTGGGGATGAGATTAATATTTACATCAGTGAAATTTGAGTAAAGCAGACTGCCCTCCATAATGTGGGTGGGCCTCATCTAATCAGTTGAGGGCTGAATAGAACAAAAGACAGAGCGCGCCCCCGCCCAAGTAAGAGGGAACCCTTCAGAAGAAGCCTTCATTGCTCTCCTCTGGGCCTCCTGCCTACCAGCGCACCCTGACCCTGCAGATTTTGGACTTGCCAGCCTCCGTAATCAGGAATGCAAATTTCTTAAATCTATGTATGTATACACAGCCTATTGGTTCTGTTTCTCTGGAGAACCCTAATACCAGGGCAAAACTAAAATAGGTACTAAATATAATATATGTTCATATCCGTGTTCTAGGAGAAACTTCTAAAATGATAATGGTGAGGATGATGATGATAATTGCAATGTGTAGCTATGCAAATTACATTATAATCTTTATTTAAAATCTCAAAATCTCACAGTGCTCTATTGTCCTTAACCAACGATCTGTCTTGGCCCCTGTATGTTATTTATTAATTTATTTATCAAACAAAACTATTGTGTACAGTAAACTACTTTGACCGTAAATCAAATCAGTGGCCGTGACAGGTAAACAGGAATGTTTACTCGGTAAGTTGGGCCTTCGGTTGGCCCTGCAGCCGTGGAGAAAGCTCCCTTGTTCTCATGAGTGGGTTCAGTGAAGCTGGCCAGAGCACCTGCCAAAAATGCCTTAAAAAGTGTTCCTTTTACAGAACCCAAAAAATTAGAAGTGTTCAAGATGTTAATTCACAGCACTAAGGGAACAAGCGCATACCTTGTGTTAAGCAGTGTTTATGTGAAGTGGGGATGCCTATTACTGAGGCTTAATTGTATAAAGGTACCTGGGACCGAGCAATAATTTGGGGGTAAGGTGTTTAAATAGGGCACTACTCAAGTAAGGAAACGTCTTTCTTTTTTTTTTATCCAGTAAAATACCTTTCTCAGTTAACCTGTTCTTTAGGGTGGGGCTGCTTTTATAATACCCCAAGGAAAACCAGAAGTGGTAATGATGATGATGGTAATACTGATAATGATGCTGATGGTGACGACGGCTGCTTTCAAACGTGTGGGTCAAACGTGAACAGCCTCCCAGCTTCAGGTGGGAACCCAGTGACGGTGGGACAGGCCCGGACAGGCTTTCCTGGGGGCTCGGGGCCTCCACACTGAAACCTGCCTTACCTTCCCTCTCGTAGGAGAGGTGATTGAGATGGATGCGTCCCCTGTGCCTGAGAGCCCACCCGTTCCTGTCTCTCCAAGGACGCTGATTCACAGGTCAATCTCCCTCTCTCCCTTCATGGCCCCCTTTGATCACTCTTCGCTCTTTCCCTCTCTTCGGAGGATAAGTGCATACGCTTGATTTCTCCCGTCTGGGAACCTCGCTCACACGCGCTCCTTCATTCCACAGCCAAGCTCCCCGTCAGGGCGCTGCAGCCCTGCTCTCTCTGCCCCTGGAATTCAGAAACGTTTCTGAGCCGAGGCTTAGAGCTCGGGCTTGCGTGTATTATCGATTTTAAGTCCTAACTTTCGAGCAAATATGTGTCGATATCCCTACTCCCAGTCCCCAAACGGCGAAACAGTCTGAGGGAGGCTGAGGACCTGAGATGACCTAAACCAGAGCCTGTCCCCGGGAGGTGGAGATTGTCACCCTCCCCTAAGGTGTTCGCTGGGTTCAGTGATTGGGTGCTGACTCTGTCACTGTGTATCGGGCTCTGGTCAAGCTCCTTACCCACATGTCGTCCATTTGTTCCCTGACCTCCCTGGATTTTCTTAAATCGTGAATAATCTGTTGGTTGAGTGAACACTTCTTTCCCCCTTGGTTTATTTTCTGTGCCATTTGGTATTTCTGAGAGCCCTTCGTAGAGGAAATTTGTTAACATTCAAGTGAAAAAAGCTTGGCTTACATGTATCTGTAATAGGAAAACTACAAAATACTAATAAAAAGAAAAACCAGTAATCCTACAATTTAAGGGGGATTACCATGCCATTTTACTAAATATAATTTCAGATATTTTCTAATATGTACACAAACACACACATATGTGTTTAAATGCAAAGTCTATGAAATTTTGTAAACTGCTTCTCTCACCAGTCAATAAAAGGTTACTATCTTTATATGTCAATAAATAGCCTTTTACGAAGTAATTTAGAATGGTTGCCTAGTATGGGTGCGCCATCATTAATTTAATCAATATTCTGTTGTTGGACGTTTAGATTGTTTTGAAGTTTCCTTTGGCTATTAAAAAATGCTGTAGTTTTCCTTAGGATAATTTGCCAAATGCATAATTATACATTGAAACATACATATATATTTTTAAAGCTTTCTTGATATAGGTGCTTCATTCACCTTTTTAAAAAGATTTTATTTATTTATTTTTAGAGAGAGGGGAGGGGAGGGAGACAGAAGGAGAGAAACATCAATGTGTGGTTGCCTCTGGCACAACCTCCAGGCATGTGCCCAGACTGGGAATCAAACCGGTGACCCTTTGGTTCACAGGCTGGCCAGGGCAGGGAAATATACACATATTTTTGAAGCCTGGAAGACACGTCAAATTTCTCACAAACAACTTTCTGGCCTCTGATGATCCATCTGCTTGAATCATTCCACCCCGACCCTCTGCCTACCTGGGCAAACACTACTCTCCAGTCTCCCTTACTGACAGCTTCTTGCCCTCCGCACTCCTTCCTTGCCTCTGCTTCCCAAGGATGGAACTGTTCTCTTCTCACTGCGCATACTCTTCCTGGGAGATACTGCCAAGTACACGGTCACTAGTTCTCAGTCCTATAGCAATCTCATGACCGGTTTTTCAGCCTCCACCACCCAGTCCCTGTCTCCTTTCGAGTCTCCACCCTTCGCCCAGCCTCTGAGCCAACGCTGATTGCTTTAGATTTTTAACACAGCGGACTCCCCTTCTCCGCACCTATTTCTGTGCCCCTTCTGTTTTACTGCCTACCAAGCCGCGTTGGGTGGCTTAAATCACCAGTCTGTGGATCAGTTGGGCGAGGCTCCGCCGGGGTCCCAGTGCCGCTGGGAGTCACGTCAGCGCCCCCCTACGGGAGGTGGCCTAAGGCTGCCGTAAGAAATCGGACAGATTTGTGGCCGAAGACAGCACAATGTGTCATATCACAGTTCGTCGGTCCGAAGGCCGGACGGGCGCCGCTCGTTTCTCTGCTCCAGGCCCCACTAGGCCTGAATCAAAGTGCTGGCTCTTCCCGGGAGGCTCCAGGAAAAATCCCCCTCGAGACCCTTTCAGGTTGCTGGGAGAGCCACTTCCTAGTGGCTGCGCGACGGAGGTCCTCTGGCCCGGCCGGCTCTCCGCGGAGGGGGTGTGTGTGGGAGGGGGGTGGGCCGCCGAGCTCCTGGAGGCGCCGCGCCCTGCCCTGCGGGGCCAGCATCCGCGTTAAATCCTTCCCACGCTGGGGTCTCTCGCTGGTCCCTCTCCGCCCATCTCGCCGACTCGTTGGTCTGCGTTTAAGTGAGATTTCAGCTGGTTGTGTAAAAGGAGCCGTGGGAACTCGTTTAGCTGATATTCCTCTTATTTTTTTTAAATAAAAAGGGGGGTATATTAAGGTGTTCGGATGCATTTCCTTTTCTTTATTCTGTCAAAGCCTTTTGGTTTCAGGGTACAGAAACCAACTTAAACTAGGAAACAAGTAAAAGTGGTTTGTTTAAAATGTTTTTCATACAATACATTTTTAAATTTTATTTTTCAATGTCAGTTTACATTCAATACTGTTTTGTATTAGTTTCAGGTGCACAATCACATACTTGACAAAGTGGTGCCCCCCGTATTTCCAGCCCCACCTGGCAGCATACACAGTTACCAACCACAGTATTATTGACTATTCCCTATGCTGTACTGTACATCCCTGTGACTGCTCTGTACTTACTCAGCAGTACTTTCTAATCCCTTCCCTTTTTTTCACCCGGTCTCCGAGGCCCCCTCCTCATTATAAAGCCACGCGTGTCAGCATTCCAGAGAGTGGAAATGAGTGGTGTTGGCAGTCTGTCCTGGGACTCCGGCGTGGGGTCTCAGGAGCCGACCCGGCTCTCTGTTCGTCCCAGAAGCCCTACACGCTCTACAGTCTGCTTTCCAGCTGCCTCCCGGCTGCTCAGCCACTGTCCCTCTCTTTCCGTCTCCCCTTCGAACCCGTTTGTAGGGCGCCCATTAGAACCACCCGCTGCAGCTCTAACTTACACGCTCTGGCGCTGTCTGGGAAGACTCAGGTTGATCGCTGGGCCGCTGGTACCTCGATGAGTCCCGGGCGAGGTGGTTGTCCGCGGCGGAAGGAGGAGGTGGGCGAGGAGGTCCTGGAGGCCTGTCCCTCTAGGGCCTGTGGTTACCGCGGAGTCTAGCGAGCGAGTCTCTGGGAAATGAAATGATGGATGAGTCTAGTGTACTTGCAAAAAATTTGGAAAGCAGAGTCATCAGGAATATTTAAATAATATGCATTATTACTGTTAAATATTCATATGTAACGTTCGATTTTTGTTCATTCTTTTTATATTCAAATTTATTGTTATGATCATATCTACCTGTACACACTTTTTCAGTGTTTTGGTCTTTCACCCCTTGGTTTAAATAACCACTTGGTATTATATCCTTTCTGATGCAATTGGAAATGAGATTTATTTTCTTAAGTTCGGTTTCTGATAGTTTGTTATTAGTGTATAGAAATGCAACTGATTCTTGTATATTGATTTTGTACTCCGTCACTTTACTAAATGTGCCTGTTCAGTATAACAGGTTTCTTTTGGGGGAGCCTGGGGCTTCCTGTATACAGCATCATGTGTCATATATCATCAGCAAACGGTGACAGTTTTAATTCTCCCTCTCCAATGAGGATGCCTTTTTCTTTTCTTGCCTAATTGCTCTGGCTAGGACGGAACGGTCTTTTATAACTCTTTTTTTTAATCTCAGATTTTTGAACCTTATTATTTAACGTAATAGTTATTTGCCAACAAACCATACCTTATTATTTTCAAGAGATGCTGCCTGGTTTATCGGAAATATTTATAGATCTTAAACAAGTTCTTGAATTGCCAAGTTCCTCTCCATAAGAGCAGACCTGCAGAGGACAGACAGGAGGTTAGGGCTACGTAGGCCTAGTGGCAGGAAATGGCTCGGAGTTAAGGAATAAAGGGTGTTGAGAAGGGAGTGTTCGGAGCATTGGGCCTCGGACGAGGAAAACAAAGAGATGGCCATTCACTTGGGGCCCCAGTGAGGTGATGGGGAGATATGGGAGGATAAGAGATTGGGGGGCAGAAAGCTGTAGCCTATTGACCCATAGTTTTCAGGTGTCATTGGACCGGCTGGTGTAACTAGAAGAAAAAGAACTAAAACTAGGGAGTCTGGTTATCGGATTATTTGTGGACGGACTGGAGTCACAGAGAGTTTTCCCTTGAAAATCCAAAATGGTAACTGGAACTGAAGCAATACTGAAACATTTCCCAGTTGGTTTGCATAGGATGATCACATTTAATACTGCCAAGAGAGGTATTTTCTCTTTTGTGGACTTACCAGAGTATGTCGTCTCTTAAAAAGCAATGACTTAATAACATGATAATAAAAACAAGTATGCAATTTATTCCTAAAAAAATAAGAAAATTTCAAAACTACTCATTTGCATTATTGGCTAAAAGAAAAGTCCATGGTGAATACGTCAGTGAAAATACTCTCTTTGAAAAATACTGTCAGTGCTCTGAGATAATATAGATTTATAATTTACTCTTATATCGGCATTCATGTTTACTCACCTCTTAGAAAAAGAAGTCATAGCTAATGTTTTCTTCTTCATTTCTCTTAACAAGAAGATTGGCATTGACACACGTTTTAGGTTATTCTGCTTCTATGCTATCAAAGTTTTTTTAATTCTCTTTAAATAAATCAGCTAAGATCTTGTCAGGTATCACTTTGTTTTTAAATCAGAATACACAGGTATTTATGAGGCTGGTTGATCTTTTGTGGGATTTAAAATCTAAATGGTCATTTAGGGTCTCATATATTTTCAGCTTAATTTAACAATTGTACCGCTGTTCTTTTTTTTTTTATTTTAATCATTGTTCAAGTACAGTTTTCTGTCCTTTACTCCCATCCCAGCCCACCCACCCATCCCTCCCCACCTTCCTCCCATCTCCACCCCCCGTAGTTTTTGTCCATGTGCCCTTTATATTTGTTCCTGTAAACCCTTCCCATTCTCCCCTGAAATTCCCTCCCCTCTCCCCTCTGGTCACTGTCAGCCTGTCTTAAGGGAATGAACCTTTGACTGGATAGCAGCTACTGCGGGGCGCATGCTGTTATCACAGTTGACCAGCAGAGGCCACTCTTAGCAGACAAAAGAAAAGCCTTTTGGAACCACAATTTAATAGAGTTAAATCTTACACTCGGTGGGTCCCCAAGCAGAGAGAGCACTGCCTCATATAACAACATTATAAAAAGGTAACCCAAATTTAGGGCCTGGATATGTTTAGATAAGCAAGTGAGAAAAGTAGGTATTGCTACTTGGATGAGCTACCCAAATCACATGATTTAAGATTTCTCATCTCTGTAATGTTTTAAACAAACTGAAAGAAGAAAGACTCCTTAAGTTTTCATCAATTCCTATTATTTAATGGTTTTCTATAATATTTAATAAGAACATATGGCAAAAAGACAGGTGGAAACTGGACCTTGTTTGAATTCTCTAAGCTTGGACTACGTATATTATAAAAAGTGTACATTTTACCCCATTAGGAAAAAAACAAACTGGGGAAATACTTCTGATAACAAAAAATGGCATAAAGTAATCATTTCAATGTTCCCTGGGTTAGCTGGCCATCCAGCGGCCCTAGGTGGGGAGAGGTAGCAGGGCGCCCTCCTCACCACGTGCAGGCCCGCACCCCGGAGGATGCAGGGAATCTGTCATTCCATGTCAGTTCCCTTCCGCTCCCATAAACAGCCGAAATCAATTACAGGCCCACTTGTGAGGGAGCCATTGTTCGCCCGGCATGCAGACGTGGCCGGAGCGTCTCGCTGGCCCCCGCCCCTGTGGAAACCTGGGGACAGCGATGCAGAAGTTCAAAGCCCCTCGCTTCCCAATGTGGCTTCTGTACCGAGACTCCGCCTTCTCTTTTCACTCATTTAAAGTATGGTAGTGCAGTGTATGTGTTGACTCTGGGGTCTGGGGAAGGGAGAGGGGACGAGAATACGGCAAAGAATGAGAATGATCTCGTGACTTTCGTGTGACTTCCGTGTGACTGCACTGGGGTCGGGCAGAAGTAACCACGCCCATGTGAGTGTGGTTGGCAGGGTGACGGTATGGGTGTCATAATTTATAGTTTTAATTTGAACATTTCACCGGAAATGTCACAGGGTGGGCTTGAGTGTGAGATTCCTAAGTTCCAGAATTACATGCTTAGGATTTTGTAATGAAAAACGGGGGCGTTATTTGTGCCAGAGCCTGTATTTGGTCAAGACAAATCAGTGCTGAAAATGCTTGCTAAAAAAGTAAATAATATTACTTTATCAAAGTCTCTTGGTAGAAAGTGAGACTGCTTCCTCCCACACTAATAAGTCATTCACTGATTTTTGTCATGGTTGCCATTGTATTTTCATTCTCAATCTCTCTTCGACTTTCCCAGTTTGAGTGGGACATTATTATTGGCACCGAAGTGGTCAACATTCAATCTTGGTCGATAGGTATGGGAGACTGGTGGAACTTCAGTAAAGGGGCAGATGTAAAAATATTTCACATAGAATTTGGCATAAATTATTTAAAGAATTAACAAGATGAAAAATGGATCAATATTAAATATCGAATGCTATTGACATGTGCTGAGCTAGAGGGAATAATAAGCCAACTACCCCTCTCACACACAGGAAAAAAAGTTACTTAGTAAATGAAGGAACGGTTGGCCCTGAACAAGGGTTTTAGCTGTGTGTGTCCACTGAAATGCAGATTTTTTTCAATAAATATAAATGTAATCAGTTAGCCCTTTCTATTTATGGGTTTTGCACCTGCAGATCCAACCAAGCGTGGATTGAAGAGAGTATTTTTGATCCATGTTTGGGAATGTGGAAATATGAAGGGCCAACTAAAATTATGGGCAGATTTTTGCCTGCATGGGGGTCAGCACCCCTAACCCCTGCATTGTTCAAGCAGCGACTCTAAATCCTCCTTGGCCTTGAGACTTAGAGATGCCGCAGTGTCTGTCTCCGCATCTCACTTGGTCACGGTGGGCATCGGACTCTTGAGTCAGCCTTGACCTAGGCATATAGGGACCCCATTTCTACCTAAGACACAGCCTGGCATAGGCCTGGAGGAAGTCACGTGCCGGCTGGATGTTCAAGCCAAATAGAAAAGATTTCTGGAATGGAAATTAAGGAATCAAGTGATCCACCAAGAATATGTTTTATCTCCTAAGATTCTTTTGCTTTTCTGTATCGAATGAAGAAAAAAAAGGTTCTTTGGGACTACAATTTGATAAAACCACGGAGTCTGTGGTTGTTATGCAAAAGCACGTCAGCCTGTCTCTGTTCCTTGAGTGACATGCCTGGGGAGGGTCTGAGGAAGAGGCCGGGTGTGCAGACCAGCCCCTCCGCAGATGACTCGGAACACCTCCACTAACTCCATTCATTGCCCTGGCCCTAGCGGGAGTCACGGGCGGGCGAAGCCTGCCAATTAGGTGTTGGTCACGTGGGCCCTGCTTTAGGGAACTGGGCAAGACTGCCAGAATTCATTCCTGAACTTTAGCGACCACAAAAGAGTATTTTTCTGTCGTCTGTAACTGATTCAAAAGCAGGTCTCCAAAGGACAAGCTTCCTTTTGTGCCCCATCTTTCCTGAAGTCCGGCGACTAATAATGTTACCACATCGGGTTTGTCACAAAATCGCAGGAAACATCTGACGAAAAAGGAGGAAAGAAAACAAATGTCATCCTTTGATTCGATTAGCCTGCTTTCAGGGTTCCAATTTTAGAATATTCTCTTTGGAACATAATTACGTGGTAATTTGCCACAAATGAGTGGTGCTTTACTGTCAAATGAGAGATTGAATCTGTGCTGTATCAGGAACCATAAAAAAAGATTCCCCAGACCTGTAGATGTTGAGTGAAGCAATTAACGTCAGTTCACATTCAGAGCTGCTTGCCCCTGCCCTGAAAAAATATTTCCAAAATTCTCTCCTGATTGACTTGGCCACACCACTTCCTCCTTGCTAAGAAAAACACATAAAGGTGAATGCTAGCTTTCAAGTTCATCGATGTTATTATTCAGTTCTTACCTCTTAGTAAATTTGAATGTTCAATGATGTTTTGAAACATTTACGGGGCAGAGGTAGGTTTTCTTAGTAAGGATTCTGTGTACTTAAATATCTTATTGGTAGAATGAACACATCTCGAGAAATTTTCAAGTCACCTTGTGGAAAATGTCAGAGAGCTCCGAATAGTAGGTCAGTCCCTGTGGGCTCTAGCAAGAAAGATCTGAGCCTGCTGCACCTCCGTATCAAGGTTTCGTTTTATTTATTTATTTTTCCTTTTAGAGCAATGCATTCTTTTGGCTTCCAGTCCTAATTTTACTTTAGACATGATTTCTAATGTGCTTCAGACAGGGGCCTTCTGTCTGAACCCTGAATGCAAGTACTGTGTCTTTGTTTTGTATTCTCGTACAAATGTGTTTTATTGGGAACCTATTTCAAAATGCTCGTGAAACCCGTGAGCTTATTCACATGCATGCACTCCAGTGCGGTGAGCGTCCGGCCGCGCCTGGAACAGAGGGACCTATGTCTGCAGCTCGCGGCTGCAGCTTGCTGTCGGAGGAGAGAGGTTCCTTCATCGGCGGAGCTTCGTACACATTCCCTTCTGCAGTGACGCACACGCAGACACACACAAGCACATCCCTGTGATTTAAGGGGGAAAAAACACATTAGTCACGAAGCTCAGGGAGCTGAAAGTGAGAGAGTAAGGCCGGAATAGTAACTGTTCAGAACCTGAATGAATTGCCAGTTTTCACCAAGTAACTGGCTGGCCTCCTCAGGCAGGCTCCAAATTCCTGTTGAAATGAAGACTTTCTTTCCTGGACTGGGCCTGGCATTCCTGGGAAACAATGGCCCTTTTCAAAGAGGCTCTGAAATTTCACAGGTGAAGGGAGAGGGGCAGTCATCTGATCCCACCCCCTAGAAGCCTGTTAGTATTTTAGAACGCGAAGACAGAGCCTATCGTGGAGACGCGGGCGGAGCTGGCCACGGGCTGGGCTGCAATCTAGACCGACCGGGGTCCCGCAGATCTCTGTGAAATGGGAATCAGTGTGCGGCTCTGGCTCTGGCTCCCCGTGCAACCCTGGCTCGACTTTCCCGGGAGCGGCCTGCAGAGCCACTGCCGCGGGGTTTCATTTGTGGCGGGTGTTATTTTGTGTCCTGCGTGACCAGCGTTCGGGTCTGTCTTTAATTACACATTGACATTGGAATCTATAAAATAAAGGATTCTGTGGCTGATGTGTGCGTATAATTTTGGAAGAGATGCAGAGTAAAAATCACAGATATCTAAGCCCATACATATATAGTTACATGTACGTGTAATAACTTTACCTTGCACCCTTTGTCCCTTTGTTTTAATCTTCAGTGACCGAGGATAGGGTCCTTGATCTTTTGAGAGAGAGAGAGAAAAAGAAATTTTGACGTGAGAAACATCAATTGGTTGCCTACTGTATGTGCCCCGAATAGGGATTGAACCCACAACCCTTTGGTCTGTGGGACGATGCTCCAACTAACTGAGCCATCTGCCAGGGACTACCTTGCATCCTTTCCAAAATAAATTCAGTTTGATCTAATTAGGTCATCATTAGATAATTTAAAAATATTAAAATATTTTAGGAGCCTTTTACGAAAGTATAGACTTTATCCAATTTGAAAGCATTATTGGCATATTGGTTGTCATACTTATATGTACAATTAGAATCAGGTGTATTGATTAGATTTTATAGAAACATTTATTTGATTAGATCTTTCAATGATTGAGTGAGAGAAACCGAACACTCAGTTTTATGGATAAAAAAGCTAATGAGAGTTCAGATTGTGATATTGATCAGTGATAAACAAACGAACAAGTCTTAATAAGCACACCTTTATGCACAAGACTGAATCTTTTCTCCTTCATTCTTTTTAACAATGCCGGTAACTGCCCAAGATTGACGATGCACCCAATGCTTAATATAGGCCTGACTGGAGAGTTATTCTAGATACAGATTACTGAAGACTCAGAAGAAAAATAATAGAGCTACTTATGAAAATGTTGTGTGAAATTGTGCAGACCTTCTGTAAGAACTGTGGTGACTCTGGCCATTGCGCAGCAGTATAATAATAGTTTGAAGTATTTTTGCTGATACTTGGGTTATTACATGGTAGCCTCTCCTCCACCCCCACATCCCTCTCACCCTGGTTACAATTTTATCAGCAACTGGGGTTTTCTGAGCTTGTCCTAGAAAAGGGATGAAACAGCAGAATAACAACAACAAAACCAAAGTATTGGCATCTGAGTTGCAAATGAAAAAATTGAAAAAAACCCTAATTTTTAAAAAAGCATAGACAACAGGAGGGAAAAAAGCCAAGGTACAATAATACACGAACACATTATCAATAAAAACCAGGTTCCCAATCTACTAGAGCAAGTTCATGGGCTGGGAAAGGAGAAGAAGCAGGATGAACGGCGTTCAGACACTGGTGTATCACTTGAGAAGCGATTCTGTGTACCTCATTCCCCAGGTCTGGGGTTAATGGGTTGAAAAACAAAAAAGCCCATAAACTTGGGATTCCAAATCTAAGAGACCAGGTATCTCCCAAGTGAGTTTAGAGGCGTGTCAAGCTTTATATCCAAGCTGCCCTTCCCGACCCTCATCCATCCTTGCCCCCCGCCACCCTGGCCAAGGAAGAACAAAAGCGGGAATGAGGTGTTCAAAGTACAGCTCCTACCAAGACCTCTTAGAATCTCCTGCTCCACCAATCACAGCCCAGAGAGCAGCAGAATGTGCTTCTGTGGAGCTGAAAGAGGCGTGAATATGCTCAGCAGGCTGGAGGGGGGACCTTGTGGACCAGAAAGACGCGCCAATCATGGGTATGAGCCAATGACAGAGACCAGCAGAATGTCCACCACAGTGGGAACCAGGGTGAAGTGACAACTGAGAGCCACAGAAAACCTGCTAATTTTGTGATTCCCTCTGGGACCCTTGCAGCGTGGATACAACCTCGGTGAGGAATTTACAGGGAGAAGGGTAAATAACCGAAATGGTTGAGATTACCCTGAATTGACCAAGATTATTTTTACTGCCCAGCAAAATGGGGTGGAGGGGCACAGAATAGAAACTAAGTTTATTTAAAAATAAAGCTAGTAATTTCACACACTGAATTTGAGGGATTCGAAGCCAGACCCTCTGTGCTTATTATAAAGAAGAAGTTTCAAAGGGCAAGATCTATGTTCCCTGCCATTGCCTGAGCTGGGGTTCTTGCTATGTCATCCCTGCTGCCCTTTGACCCCAAGTGAACCCACACCCACGTGTCCCGTCATCTAGCGGGACCTCAGCCTGTGGCAGAGTTGTGGTTCGCTGCAAGCTGCTGTCTTGGTTCCACTCGCTCTAGTTGCTTGAGACAGCAGGTATCAGAGTTCATTGTGAACTTGGCCGCTTCAGACACTTACGTGTGAGGTCTTCTACTCGAATTAGGGCCTTATCTGGCCATACCTAAACCCCAGCTATTCCTGTGGGCGGCGCTATTAGGGCAACTATCCTTCAGTTCTGGTTCAGCATAGTCAATGGGAAACCAGGAAGAAGAAATGGCTAATGTCTAAGTACCATGTAGGAACCTCTTATTAGTGCAATTGCCTCTTAGAATAGAAGATACTTCTGCTGATACTTCTGCTTACCATCATCCCTCTTATATGTCTTACCCCTCCCTGATGATGGATATAATTCATTTCTGCTCCTCCATTCCTCTCCTAGCCAGGAAGCCATCTCTAATTCAACAAGCACTGCCCACTTGGAATATCAGTGTCAAGGCTATATCTCAAAGAGGATTCCCTTTCAAGAAGTAAAAATATATAGCTTTATTATTATTATTTCTGTAACTTCTACTATACATTGATGTTTTCTGATGCAAACTGACCTAACAGAATTTGTTAATACACAGCTATTAGATTTTCTGTGGGAAATATCTATGACCACCAATTGTTAGAGGTAGATAAGGGGTATAGTAAGTGTCCCACAATCTTGCTGCCAGGCCACCAAGAAAAGGCATTTTCTGCTACATACAGGTAAAGCGCATCAACAGACACCAAAAGTCTCCACCCTATTCTTTGGGCCATGAGATCCCAACCCTCTGTCTCACGTGGCCTCATGCAAGGACCTAAAACTTCACTGGAAGCAGATAAGCAATATTTTAACTCATTAGTCAGATGATCCACAGTCTTTCAAATCACTGGTAAATACAGGACCATATAAGAACAAAGCCTAAGGCACCATTTATAAGGGTAAAGGGTACAAGATTTGCAGATTCTTATAACTGGTCCATGCGAAGGATTGGAGGGAAAGGTCTGTGTGAACTTTTAGTTAATCCATTTACCTAATTGTGTCATTGGAAATCCAATTAAATTAAACTCATTAACGATGTCTGGGGTGGATTAGAAGTACATTTAGATGAATCCTACCTGGAGAGTGGCTTTTGGATTCAGTGGTAAGAAGCCGCCCTGGATGGAGAACAACTAACTGCCCTTGAAAATATATCGAAAGAAACATAAATTTTAATCACATTTTCCATGATTAATCATATTAAAAGAAAGTATAAACCACATAACAGTTTCCTTCTTTTTCCCTCATGCAGGTAGTTTGCTACTTTTCTCAAACTAAAGGAATGTAATGAAACCATTAAAATTATATTGATCCTTCCTACTCTTCATACAATTCCTTCCTTCTTTATCTTCCCACCCTCTCCTTCCCCCGCCCATCCTTCTTTACTCCTTTAAGACAAGTGTATAAAAAATAGATGTAAAGTAATTAGTCTCATGATTCAGATAATGAAAGTAAGATTGCTTATTAATGACTAAGTTGTCCAGATAATTGCTGACTTACTTGTTTTATTTACATATGAAATTATTTATAAAACAGTCTATTACTATTTTGGGCCAGGTCTATTATCCTTCTAGAAATATGGATAACAATAAATCTAGTAACCAAAATAGCTAAGATTTTTATATAATTTTTCACTTATTTCTTACTGAAAGCTTCTGAGAGAAACTTTACTCTCTACAGTTCACAGATAAAGAATTGAACACTTAGAAAATATAAGCCACACGTCCAAGGTCACACCACAGGCTGGTAAAAGGGGAAGTGTGGATTTATATCCATATCTGATTCTTCTTTTATGTTTTTATTTGTTCAGCTTTATTGAGGTATAATTGACAAACAAAACTCATGCACATTTAGGCTGTACAACGGGATGTTTTATTTTTAATTGCTTAACTCTTCCACTCTGCCCTATCCCCTCAGACCGCCCCTCCACCCCCAGCCCCAGCCCTTGACCAGCTTTCCCTGCTGAGCTGTGTAAAGATTCAATTCAGCAATTAATTTTGGGGAAGATCTATACAGCATAAAGTTTATATAAACAAGGAGATCACTGCATCTTCTTGTAAAGAGAATATAATTTAGTAGTGGACACAAGATGAACCTCATGTCCACGAGTTTGCGTAACGCAAAGCCAGACGTGATACGCGTAGAAGAGACAGCCGAGACTCATCGGATTTTTTACTGAACTAATAACGCTGCAGCTGCCGCAGGAATAGGAGGCAGACCCTACCCTGAGTTTTCCTTTGCTGAACACACAAAGGAACATTCAGAAACTTAGTTCTCTGAGTTTTGAAACCCTCAGGGAGTTCAAGGTCATAAGCAACGGGCAGAGTGTGGAGAAGGGTAGCTACTTTGAGAACCTTGGGGGAAAGAAAACAACGGTGCTTTAAACCTCATCCCTTTTCAGAAAAGTAAGGAGAGCTTTATGCGCATTTCCTGACATCAGGGGGCCTCGGCACCTGAGGACGGAGGCCCACCTGCTCTGCCTGGAGGATGACAAAGGCCTGCCTAGCTGCTTGGGGGAGAGCAGGAGGCTCTTGCAGAGGAGGCGGGAGTGGGCCCAGTGGGGCCATCGCAGGAAAGAGAGCCGGTAGGACCCACGCAAGGACTGCGCCCGAGGACCACAGGGGGCTGCTGAAGGGACTCCCACGGTGTGCACTTGTGTGAGAGACGCCTCCAGGGGAGCCAGAGCTGGGACGGGGAAAGCACAGCCGGAAGCACGAAACACCACAGTTGTGGGCATCTCCAAGGTGGCCAGTCCCCGAAATCGCACAGTAATGGAGGGAGCTTTGACCACGTATCGGGGATCGGGGGTTCCCAAAGAACCCCCAGAGCACCCCCTTGCCACTAGCAGCATGAACAAGGGACACCAGTGCTAAATCACACCACTAGCAGTCACTTAACATCATCCCTGACACTTATGCTTTCCCGGAAGGGTCAGAAGCGGTGGCTGACCCACCCCTTCCCCACTACCAAGGGTCTCAGGCACACCACGCTTCCCACTAGCTCCGCAAACAGGGCCAGCTCCCCTCCGCCTTGGGGTTTTTGCCGGAGCCTCCCTCTCTGCCAGGGGACAGTCTTTCCTGGGACGGTGGCAGACCTTTCCCTCCCTAGTCAGGCACTTAGCTATTCAATAGTGTCTCTTCTAAGAGGCCTTCACTTGTGACCTCGTAGGCCTCCTTGAAGACTGTGGCCTGCATTCAAAGTGGTAAATGAAGCCAAAAGAAGGCAACACGGTTTGATTAAAACCTTTATTTTTCCTTCATGGTCTGTACAATTTATACACAGAGATGGGGACTTAGCCAGGGTCTCTGCATCCCCCACAAATACAGAGTTCTCTCTACGTAATATGGACTCTGTAGCTCCCTGAATGGGGGTGTGACAGACACATAGAGAAAGGTTCAGGCCCTGCTGTGGGGAAGCAGAGCACAGGGGCAGGGCTGGGGCGTGCAGGCCCCCTGCACCCAGTGAGGAGGGGTGTGGGGTGGAGCTACAACAGACTGTCCTGGCACTGGGGGCCATGGGGTTCTGGGGTCAGCGTTTTTGTGGGGACAGAGCTTCACTCGTAGCTTCTGCAGGGGCCCAAAGGCACCAACAGTGGGGGATGAGGGTTGCACAGGAGCCTTGGACATACAGCAGCAGAAGGAGAGGGTCACTTTTGCAAAGCCATTGTGCTTTGTGTAGAGAAAGAATTGCAGACGTGGTGACTGTAGAGGAGATGAATAGGTTGAGGCTGTGCTGTGGAGGGAGAGCTCACAGGGTTTCCTGGCAGCTCGATTAGAGGCTGTGAGGGAAGGAGGGCTCAGCGAGGCTCCTCGGTTTGGGGCTTGAACAATTAATCCCGGAAGGACTCGCAGCGAAGAAGTTTGAGTGTGAGTGGGTGTGGTGGGCAGAACACCCAATGACCCATGGCCCCCGCCCCTTGAGTGTGAGCAGGGCCCTTAAACATGATGGGGTACCGCTTCCACTTACATTTACTTTGCCTTCTTTTGAAAAGAGGAGGAGCCCTTTGGAGGAAGGTGAAGAGTCAGGTGGATGCTTTTCTGTCGGCCTCAAAGAAGCAGCACACTGAGATGCTCAGAGAGGTCAGCTGGCAAAGAGCTAGTTGTCCGTGGTGATAGCGCCCAAGAAAGCGGGGCTTCAGTAATCCATCCGCGTGAGCTTGGATGAGTACCCCAAGTGCCGGATGAGACCACAGCCGCAGCCAACACCCTGATTTTGGCCTGTGGGTCCTGAGCAGAGAAGTCAGCTACTCCGTGCTTAGGTTTCTGACCTGTAGAAACTGTGAAATAATAAATGGATGTTGTCTTAAGCTACCCCATTTATCGTGACTTGTCACGCAGCGATCGGAAACTAATGAGGTCGGCGGGCAAGCTTTCCGCTGCGGGCATGCTAGATCTAAGGTGCGTATTCCACGTTCTGCAGGTGACGCCAAGCAGCGAGTTTGTCCCAGCAAGCTGGGTTTCAGGGGAGAATAGCGGCCAGGGTGGCTTCCTGCTGGAGCCAGTGTTTCAGAGTAAATGGGGAGGAGAGGGCTGTCGGTGGCCTCATTCCATGAAGCTGACTCAGGCGATAAAAGGGAGAAGAAGAGAAAATGTACTGGTCCTCTAGGAACTCAGTGTTTAGAGAAAGAGTATTTTCTTAACTGAATGTAAGATACTACCCTAGAACACTGCTGTAATAAAAACACTTTCAAGCAAGAGAGAAATAGGACAATTAAGAAATCTTCACTTAAATTCAGTAAAGTCTATCTTATCAATTATTATTTTATCATACTAAAAATAGGTGCTGGCCTATTTTTTCTCGTTATTGATTTTCTCCTTTAATATTATTTAACTAGAGAAATCAAGTAATTTTTTCTTATCTTGCCTTTGATAGCATTACCTTCGGAATTCTTTTAGCCCACCTGGCAGTTCCACTGGCCATGAGCTTCCTAACACAGAGAACTGCAGAACTAGTGGGCACTTAGTGATCTAAATGACCTCTAAGCCCCTTTATCTTAAATATAGGGAAACTGGGGAGCACACAGATTTACAAACGCCAGCTAAAAGCCATGGCTGGGGTTAAAAATCTCCCATTCCCTGGACCATGCTTCTTTCCTGGGCCTTGTGCTATTCCTCTGCTTCTCTGCAAATATGACAAATTCTTTTCTTCGGGAAGATGGAATGACGTACGTCTGTGTAACCAAGACAAAGTTGGTTTTACAGTATTTCCATGCCTTCATTTGATAAATGAAAGTAAATATGTCTTTTACCATCACACAAGCAATTGACAGGGGCCCTATAATGGGTTTGGGCCCTGTTCAGAGTACTTGGGGGGAACACCCCAAGTAAAAACATTCTCATAGAATTTGCACTTCCGTTTGCCCCGTGGACCCTCAGTGCTGGGTATTAGTACTGGGTCCTCCTACTGTCTTGTTGTTGGTCCTGAGAAGTAATAATTATAAAACGCTTTTGAAAATTTGGTGCACTTACAGATTATTTTCCTATTCTTTGTGGACATGGCAGTGAATCTAGAGAAACATGGAAAGATCAGAGCCTTTGATAACTGGAAGAATGGCCTCAGCCTCTCTCTGTGGGTGACAACAGCTTCTTTGGTATGGTGACATTGTTTCCCCCATGTGAAACCTTATTGAGTAGCCTTGGGTCAGCGTGCGTTTGGACGGAAACGGACAGTCGGTCCCGGGTCATTGTATCAAGGCATCTTGAGTTCAGCCGGGGCCGTGTAGTGACTGACCGCACAGCAGTCCACAAGGGGGCTGTCGCTGTGATTTCTGGTCATGACATAAGCACAGATTATGAGTCCCAGCAAGTTGAAGAGGTCTTCACGTCAAGTGGATTATCATCTATGAAGAGAAATTAGATTTTATTTCGTATTTTAACATGCTACCAAAACGTGAGTAAGGAATATTTGATATTTGCAACTAAATTCGTAATGTGGGTCAGTCTGGAGATCAGATTTTTTCATCTCTGTTAAAAGCCAAGTAAGGTCTTTTTGAACATATTCATCCCTAGATGAATGCAGTGGAAATAATGAAGTTTCTCATTGCATAGTTTCAGGTTTTGTTTTACAGCCACTGCTCGTAATTAGTAGCTATACAGGGAGAAAAATGAAGCTTGGAGTGCACCAGGCTCCTTTCATTTTCGTGTGTGGAACCGGTCCTCGATCTGTTGCTGGAACTCAGCATCACCAACTGGTGTTTTACTTGGCTTGGTAGCATTTTTATTTAAATAAATGCAGAAATTTAGGAAACATAAAATACAAGGTTCACTGTATTCTATATAGTTCAGGGGGAAAAACCCTTAAATATCTAGCCGTATGTATTCTAAATATTAGCTAAAAGCTAAATAGCTCTTTATGCAGTCAAGTCAGCAAAATAATACTGAGAAATCATTTTCTTGTGCTTTTATAAATACCTGTTATTTCAAAGTGCAAAAAATAAATATATTACAAGATTTTAGAGAAATACAACATATGTCTTGTCTCTAGTAATGTAGACACTACAAAATGTACATAAAAACAGTGGACAGTTTTCTAAAGTTATGAAAGCAACTCATAAAAATGTTTCTTAAAAAATGGAAACTATATACTTAATTTGTTCCTTAATAAAGCCTTTTAAGTATCCTTCAAAAAATCCTTTCTTCTTCCTGTTAGAGTATTAATTGCAAATATTATTGTATGCTGATCGATCTGATGGCTTTCTGTTTGCAGTTTGTATCCATTCTTTAGTTTAAAGTCTGAACTTTGTTTTCTTTAACTGAGAAAAACAAAGAGCCCTCAAACTCCATCAATGTTTACCAAGAAAATGGAAAATTCTTTAAAGCTTATTGTAGGTTCCATTGTTGGGACGCAAACACGGCTACCTAGAAACGTGAGGAGAAGGTGGTGAGGAACCAGGTCATAAAGCTGTAATAGCCAGTAATCTATGACCTACCTGATTTCAGGTAAACAAATGACTAATTTAGCCAGACTAACTTTTTTTGGAGGGAGAGGTCTGGTAAAAAAAAAACACAACATTCTTTGCCAGAGCAAAGATGAGAGAATAATCACCTTTTTCCTCTTGCAAAGCTATTTTTATTCCTGTTGTAGTCTACTTATTAAATAAATCCGTGATATGCTAACACTTCTGTGCATTTTAAAAGGGTCTTTTGGTTTAGCCTTTGATGGTGAGAATTCGAGGAATGTCCCCGAGGGAAGATATGTTTCACAGGTGAGCTGCTTGGTATTTGTCAGGTGGCACCACCCACTCGTGGGGCCTGTCTCGTGTGCCCCTGGAACCTAACAGAGCTACTTTCCCCTAGGGACAACCCTGGGGAGAGGGGAGAGTCAGTCACAGCTGATGAACTGTCTCTAGCCACTGTCGTCTTTCAAATCACAATATGGTCCACATTACGATGGTTTATTGGGATGTAACCCAACTGTAAGTCAAGAAGCATCTGTACATGTAACCATATTTTGGGAAAAGTCAAGGTGAAGATGAGTGCCAAGAATACAACTCAGTTATTACACACCTTTTAGGGTGGCTTATTTAAGATGGTAATAATAATACTGTAATAATTAATTTTTTATGTCAACTTGGCCGGGGTATGGGTGGCCAGAGATTTGGTCTAACATTGCCTTGGGTGCTTTTCTGAGGCTATTATTGGATGAGATTAACATAAAATGGTGAACTTGCAATAAAGCAGATTGCCCTCCGAAATGTGAACTGGTCTCATCCAATCAGCTGAAGGCCTGAATAGACCAAAAAGAGCACCCTCGCTTGAGCGAGAAATTATTCTAGAGCAGACGTCCTTCAGACTTGAACTAGAACTTTTTAATATAGATCGAATTCGTGTTTATGTATCACTTCACATTGAACTTGATAACTTACAATAAAGTGACTTCCAGTACAGTGTCTCATTTAGTTGCCAGAACATCCCTATGAGAGAGATAGAAATGTATAGACAAGAAAAAAGGAGGTGAGAGAAGTTATCTGAGTTGCTCAAAACCCTATAGTCAATGAGTGAAAGAGGCTAGATTGGAACTCAGGACTTCAGGCTTCTAGCGTAGTTTTGATTTCACTAGATTAGCTATGTCATGGAAGAGCTTTTGATAATCCTGATGCTCAGCCTGCACTTAGTAGGAGTACAAGAAAGAAAGGTGATGGGTAGGGAGAGTTGGACATCAGTTGACGTAAAGATTCCCCAGGTGATTCCAATATTTGGAATGTTGGGAAGTGACTAGTTCTTTTAATCACGAGGTAACCTGACAATGACCTCTTTTCAGAACACGTTTCTAAGGCACCACCGACACATATTCCCACTGCGTTCTTACCAAGAATTGCACTCACAGACGTGGTGAATATTAGCCCTAAACAGGACTACATAGAATTAAGTGTAATTAGCAGGTTTTTATCCATGAAATCACATATACAAAAATACGTGAAAAATAAATCGGCGCTTATAAGCTCTATGCGATCACTGATTAAATTCTTAGCATCCTAATTTTGGTCAAGCGAGTTATCAAGAAAAATTCAAAACAAAAATTCAATTCCTGAAAAGGCTTTATTTATTTATTTTTTTTTAGCCAAAACTTCTGTTTATTTCTTTTGGGAACTGCTTTCAAAGTTAGCTACTTATCTCATTCTCTTATTATCATCTCTACTCCTTTTCTGTCTTTTCAAAGGAAATTTTGCTAATAAGATCAGAGGCAAACAAGCAACTTTGGCTATCAGTGGGTATGAAAGAAGGTCGTGGATATCAAGTGTGCCCCGTGTACTTTCTGTAAATCGGGAGTCCAGGAATTCAGGTCTCATCTGGCAGGATTGTTTTTTCGTGCCCAGTAGGCCAAGAGAATCCGATTCAGAATACTCCAGGAAGTCTGTCCACATTGGAACCAGAGACCAGCATGATAATGCTTTTGAGGTAGTCCAAGTGGAAAGTTCAGTCCAGAGTCCAGGTTGCCCATCAGGTACAGGTGTGTTATCAACAACGCACTTCAAAGCTTTTGGCTCTGGTCAAAGGGGTAAGTGTGTTTAAAAAATAGTAAAAATAAAAACCTGCTTAATGGCTCTGGGCAGGTGGACCCTCCGAAAGAGCCAGAAGTTGGTAGCAAAGAGGATAGAAATCTGTGAGTGCAACTAGAGCGGGTTAGTATCTGACAAATACCAACCGGAGAGTAAGACCGCAATTGAATCCTTCCTCGTGTCTGATGAGTTCCTCAGGGTAATTGGCCCCTGAAGTTCCACAATGTAAGGGAATAGCAGTGAGAACTCCCAGATGGCTTATAAAAATGTCTCCCTGACATATCAACTATTTGCAAAGAAGTTTTGGGAAAGGGGGTATTTTTTTTTCTTTTCTTTCTTTCTTTTTTTCTTGTCCCCAAGTATATCTGGGTAGGTCGGTTTCATTCTTTTAAGTACAAACAAGTACCACCAGTCCCATTTTAGCATCAAGAAAAGCACATCTGTGTCCATAGCCGACATTGCCCGGACAATCTGACGTGTGAAAAGTTACTACACTAGAAAACTTCCATAGTGCAGCCCGCGGAGTACATGTTAGCGTGACCCGTACGGGTAAATCTGCCTTTTAGTACGGGTGTGACTAAGCTCTCTTCAGTGTGATCCAAGATAAATTGGTTTTATACTCTCCTCTCCTCTCAGGGGACTAGGGATTATAGAATTGGCATTGGACTCGGATTTCCAAACATGTTCTCCTCTTGGCTCTGCTGCTAAGTATTGTGCACTCTAAATTCTCCATGTCTCAATTTCTCATCTATTTATAAGTGGACATGAATATGCCATTTCTGCCATACCGCCATAGGGCAACTATGAAAGTTCTTTGCCAAAAATGAAGTGTGAGCCATTATCTTTCTGAAAGTGCCCTTTTACCTCTGTGGAAGAATGTAGAAAAATCCGCCTATGGCCTGCCCCACGCTTTTGAAATTGTAGCATGCACGCTTGAAGGTATACATTATTTATGCATAATTTAATGAATACTAGTATGTCTTGTATTAATTATTAGCATACAGATTTCTCCTGATTTCTAAAGATAACGAATGAGACTTCAAGGTAACTCTGGCTAGTTGCAGGTAGTTCCAGCCACGCTTCCAGAACCCTGAGGCCTGTATGTTTATGTCCCTTTCTGCTGTTGGGGACCCTTAGGCAGACCAGCTGAGGAGTCCTCCTACTGCATCAAGTTCAAACTCTTCCATTGAGGAGTTCCACGAGGCCTTCCATAATATCGGGCCTAATTATCAATTAACTTTCACTTTCTCTGCACCCATGCCAATCCAGGTCCAGACCGATCTCTCTCCTCCTACCTGTTACAGAATGATTTCTGAGGTGCATCCATTATTTATAAATAGTCTGTTCCACAATATACTAGCATCTTCCCTTGAATTAAACTTGCTTTATCCAAGGCACTTAGAAAAGAGACCTGTGTGTGTGTGTGTGTGTGTGTGTGTGTGAGAAAACTAAAAGATTTTCATTGATGCCAATCCTTGGACCCTTCATTCTACTACCTTAGTTCTCAAAGATATTTTTCTGCATTTTCTTCTAAAACTTTGTAATTTTACATCTTCCTGTTCAATCTATGATTCATTTGGACTTAATTTTTATATAAGGTGAGAGGTTTTCTATCAAGGGTTATTTATTTATTCACCTGGGCCAGTGTGACTCAGTGGCGCAGCTCAGTTGTTGAAACATACCCATTTCAGCTCTTGGGATATTGATTGTTTAATAATTAAAATAATGCTATTTGCTTATAGCATTTAACAATGGAAAGAAGCTACTAGTGACCATCTGTTTTTATTAATTTGGAGAAAGAAACATTTCTCTAGAGTAGTATTCAAAGGAACAGAAATTAAATCTTCCTCCTCCACTTATTTCTTTGTCAGCAGCCTCCTTTCTTTAGTGGATGGGAGTTTCTCATCTATGTCGTTTCCTTCTCCCTAAAGAACTTTCGACATTACTCGCAAGGCAGATCTACTGGCAACAATCCCCTCAATTTTTGCTTGCATTCCAGTTGAACTTAGGCACTAATATGAATAATTGGGTTTCTCAGCACACATTCTAACTGGAAGATACGCTTTCTCTTTCCTTCCTTTCTCCTTCCCTTTTCATCTTTCTTTACTTGTGTACTGTTTGTTTTATGTACTCAGACACGTAAAAATGTGGTTATCTGTAGCAAAATCAAATGTGTTTTTAATAATTTTAGAACTGATTATTTAAAAACACTGAACACTCTTAAGCTGAAACAGAAACTTAGAAAAACCACTACAAAGTTAACCTTGAAAAATTAAAGAAACCAGCTGAAATGGAGTCAATTAGATCATTGCAATTACTGTAACAGGCAAAAGAACTGTTTTAATATTGTTAGTTTGCTGAGGGTTCAATCTTTTTAATTCTCTCTCTCCCTCCTGGTCAGTGCCATGAGGAAGACTTCCCGTAATCTATTTCATTCCCACCACAATTACACTTGTGGCAGTAACTAATCAATCTCGAGTAACTACACTAGAACAACTGTAGTCTACTTCTTTTTCTTTTTTTGAATTTATTTTTTAATTTTAATTGTTGTTCAACTACAGTTTTCTGCTGTAATATACTTCTGTGCCATGCATGAGAAGGGAATCAGTAATTACTCCTGATATTGATTTGGGGGTCTCTTCTCCATTATATATGATGTCACCAGATCTATTTCTCCCTAGTCCCATATTTTCCTATTAATTCTTCTGGTTTCTAGGACGAGCGTGCTTTCCCTGGAAGTGCTGAGAACACAGGACTGACCGCTGTTCTGTGTACTGTCGTGGTCGCCCTTGTCTGGTCCAGGTTCACTGTTGAGGTCCCATAGATGCAGACTTGGTGAGATCCCAAAGGCTGGACTTCTTCAGAACATATAGATACACAGTCTTTCCTTTCTGGGGTAAGCTATCACTAGCATAATTTTATAATTCTCCTGGCATTAACTTATATGCTTTATTTTATTGCTTTTAATCTTGTATTTATTCAATGGGGTGTGCAGAAGTTTTAGAAATTAAGGTAATAAGTAATAATCTTATCTCATATTTGTTCTAGTGAATCGAAGGGAAAGTGAAGCACTTGTAAAGAGTTTATGCAACTTTTTTTCTATGCTGCCTTACTGAGCTTTCCTGGTATTCCCCAAAGGGTGGGCTTAAGTGCTTAAAATTAACTTATAACAAGAATTTCTTTTCTTTCCCTGCCTCTTTCTCCCTCTCACCTCTCTCCTTGCCTCTGTTCCCCGCCCCAACTCCTCCTTCCACACACTCTTAGTATCTTACATTTCTTTGTGGCTGTGGACACTTAAAAAGGAAAAAATAAAGCTTCTTCTTTCTCCATGTTCACCCCATTTCCTAAAAGTCAGAAATCCTCATTATACTTTTTAAGGTCTGAGTTTCCACAAGTAAGAAACACACTCCAGAAAAAAATGAACACCATTTGTTTTCAGCTAAATTATTTCAGAGAGCTAGGCAGTGGGGGGAGGTTTCAGTGGGAGCGGAAGATGTGGCTGGCCCCGGGGAATGAAGTTATCTGAGACGTACCCAAGGGGGTTTGGCAACCTGTCTGATGGTGCATATTACCCCGCCCTGGGAACGGGATTAAAGATTGCTGTGGAGGGCCAGCGGAGGTCAGTGGGGACAACCGGGGGGGGGGCAGGGGGTGACACGAATCTCTGAGTTTGGTTAAACTTGGGGAGAACCAGGGCCTGAGGGGCCGTGAGCATCACTGTGCAGGTGCAGCAATTTGAAGCTAAAGGAGCAATGATGAGCTGGAAATAGTGGTGGATGATTTCCCAGACATTTGAACTCTGGATTTTCTATCTTTCATGGGAAAGAATTCCAATATTAACTAAATAGACTTTATTGCCAGCAAGTTATGTAGAGCTTTGGAAGATATTTGATTTAGAAAGATGAATCAGTATGAAATTTCTTAGGCTCGAATAGTATGGGGTAAAAGTAATACCAGTTATGTCTGGGATAAACTTGGGACTATTTAAAAAGCTTCGTGCCACATATATTTATAAGGAAGACTAATTCCAATACTACAATTGGGGGAGGTTAATTTTGAGATGATGGGTGGTATTACCATGTTAGGGTATTAATGGGCAGTGGAGCCCCTCATAAAGCCCTGTGCCTTTGGGGAACACCAGTGGACTGAGGTGAGACTAAGTATGAAGGGGGCATGTAGGATATTTCAAGAACCGTGAGCAGATATATAGTGATTGATATAATGGTCAGTAAAGGAAGCAAAATTAGCCTTTTGGAATGAATATCTCTGTGATTTCCAAGAGACTACTGAGAAATAAGGGGGAAAGAAGAGAATATTTAAGTCCCCTATCTCAGGCTCAGAGTTTCAAAATAAACATTTCCATCTGAAAGAGGGACCCACACCAGCCAATGTCCCCAGCGTCTTAGCGAAGTGTTTTTCAAAATGCCTTTTCAACCTGTGAGTGAATCATGGAATCAATTTGGAGAATCACAGCTAGCACTTTTCCTAATTTTTATTGAATTTATTGGAGGTGACATTGGGTAATAAAGTTATATGGGTTTCAGATGTACGATTCTGTAATACATCACCTGTATGTTGTATTGTGTGTTCAACACCCAAAGTCACTTATCCCCTCCCATCATCACTTATCCCTCCTTTATCCTCCCCTACCTCCCCCATCCCCTTTCTTCTTTTCCTCTGGCAATTACCACACTGTTGTCTGTGCCTATGAGTTTTGTTTTGCTTCATCCTTTCACCTGTTTCATCCAGCACCCCCAACCCTCTGACAGCTGTCAGTCTGTTCCCCAAATCTATGAGTCTTTTCCTATTTTGTTCATTAGATTCTACATATAAGTGAAGTCCTGTGGTACTTGTCTCTCTCTGACTGGTTTATTGCACTTAGCATAATATTCTCCAGGTCCATCCATGCTGTCCCAAAAGGTAAGATTCCCTTTTTTTATAATGGATGAGTGGTATTCCATTGTGTAAATGTACTAGTTTTTTTATCCACTCATCTACTGATGGGCACTTGGGCTGCTTCCAGACCTTGGCTGTTGTAAATAACGCTGCAAAAAACAGAGGGTAGGGGTGCACGTATTCTTTCCTTTCAAATTAGTTCAACAAGCATTTTTAAAAACACCAAGTGAAGTTCCTAGAATGAAATAAAAATGCATGATTATATCACATGTAGTAAGAGTCTATTGTTTTACATGCATTTCGATAAACCTGTGAACACTAGTGGATCACACTGAAAGCAGCATTTCTGACTGCAGTTCAAGCCAAGTGACACCTCCGTCTTAGCCACGGGGACTTCCGTGTTCTGTGAGCATGAACGCCACTGTCACAGACTGGCTGCGGTGTTATGCCTGGAAGTAAGGAAGACTGCCCTTCCAGTGACGCACACGGTCAACTCTCCCAAACTGAGGACTTCTGAAGGGATACAGCTTCTGGGTTGGTTGAGAAGACATTGGAAAGGATTCATGGCTGGAGGCATGGAAATTACCTGAGGTCACGGAATACCAGCGATGAAGAAATGGGTTGAAGGTCTCAGAGTCTGAGGCTATTTGAGTCTCAGAAGGATAAACACATAAGGCCGTACACAGATGACGTATCATAGAATTATACACTTGGAAACTATATAATTTTAATAGCCAGTGTCACCCCAATAAATTAATTTTTTTTAAAAGTGTTCAGTGGTGTGGCTGAACGTCTGACTAGTTTCCAACAAACTTATGATCCGGTGAGTTTTGCAAATACCAACCGCAGGGTTGGTGAAAATGTTTCTACATCAATTCCAAGATTTTGGAGACTTGTCCTTGGCCAGACGAGGAACCAGCCCAGAAAGGGTGGCTCTGGTCCAGCAGGAGCGGGCACAGGGAGGGGTCGCTCAGAGGAAACTCTCCATAGTGAGCTCCACCTAGTGGGAACCGAACCCCTCCCTCCAACTGTTTTGAAACTGAAAAGCTCATTAAAGCAGGGAAGGCAGAGGGGGGCAGTGTTCACTCCAGGAGAGAGGGGAGTTAAGCAGGAGAGACGGTTTTAATGACCCAGCTCTAGATAGATGGGGACTTAACATAGCCACTCAAGACTTGGACATGGCTTTGCCTTCTGTCAAGCTGCAGGGGGGTGTGCTTCCCCAGACCCCTTGAGATCCCAGTACTTGGCTGTCTGGACAGCCCCTCCTCGTTCCCCATCTGAGGGCAGCGTGAGCCCTAATACAGACTTGAACACTCTGCGGAGTATCCTGAAGCTGAGTCAGGACTGTGAAGGCTCAACCAAGGAGAAGAGGAGCATTTCAGAGACCGTGGTCTAAGATTTCGAGGAAACCTGAAGGGGTGTTTACTTTGCTCTGCTGGGTGGGAGGTTGGACAGTTTATGCAGACCACTCTTGCAGCTGTGAAGGCTAAAAACTTAAGAGCAGTAGAAAAGCTTCCGGGACCGACCTGAGATCAACGGAGAGGAGTGAGGAGCCAGCTCGAACTCTGAAGCTGCAGGGCCCACGAGATGGATGGCAGTTTTCAGAATTCCAAAGTAATGTCGATGTGGCCAAAAGAGCAACAGTGAAGACGGTCACAGTCCTGCAGGAAACAGGGCACTTTCCCTGGTTTTCTGTCCCCACAGAAGCTGAGACATTTTGTATGATCCGAGGGAGCTACCGTGGAGAGGACACTCCAAAATGACCGACGTTGAATTTCTTACCTGCCAGGTGGGTAGAGGCCCACCACAGCTTAGCCATGATTTAAGACAATCGTAGGATGTGAACGTTTGCAAGCCTAGTGTCGCGGAGTGAGATCACACACATAGCAACACATATGGGAATAACATATAAATGTAGTTTTTAATGCACCAAGTCCTCATTTCAAATAGATTCCTACGCATTAAAGAGCATGCCATTCCCTTAATCTGTTACTATTAAAGAGGAAGAAAAGCTGGATGACTTGGTAAAGATGGCATCGTCTTACAAACAGCAGACATGCAGGGGTGGGCAAAAGGAGGTTTACAGTTCTGAGTACACGGAACGCAGTGTATTCTTGTATTGCTATTTATTAATCACTGTATTATTTTCCATACAAACAAGTGTAAACCTCTTTTTGCCCACCCCACACAGGAAGACCTCAGAGATGCTGGAGGTTCGGTTTCAGACCGCTGCAAAAAGGGGGTCATGGTCTTTTTGCTGGTGGAGGGTCTTGCCTTTGATTCATCAAAAACACAGCATCTGTGAAGCGCAGTAAAGCAAAGCACACCAAGGGGTGCACCCGGACGCACCCACCTTTGGGCGGAGCCAGGCCTGCCAGCTCTCACCTGTTTACTGACCTCTGTCGAAGTGAGTTTCCACTTAGTACGGAGAATGTCCAAGACAGCCACCACGGGAGCGATGATGCCAAAACTCAAAAAGTTGAGTGTCGCCTTTTATTTTATTTTTCTTAAAAATTTTAATCGTATTTTTCCATTACCATTTAACCCCCTTATACCCCTTCCCCACTGCAATCACCACCTGTTGTCCGTGTCCATGAGTTCTTTCCCCTGTTTGCTCCATCCTCGCTCCCCCTAACGTGCCCCGCCCCCACCCAACGCCTGTCATCTGCTCTCCACCTGAGTCTGCCTCTATTTGGCCGGTTAGTTCAGTTTGCTCATTACATTCCACATATAAGTGAGATCATCTGGTATTTGTGATTCCACTTATGTCTGAGAACCTATTATTGTTTGCGTCACTTCGCTTTCTACGTGGCAGCTATGAAAAACATAGTCTGAGTCCATGTCCTCAGGGAGCTTACAATCTTAACTCCTGGACTGGAAAGGAGGCAGCGTGCGAGCTTCCCCCGGCACAGGGGCTTGTGTAAACAGGGGCTTCATAGTGGGACCGTGGGAGCTCGCCTGCGGTCCTCCACAAGCCCCTCCTTCTTATCCCCGCAGTCAAATCTCCTGACATTGACACGGCTCTTCTCCCGCTTACCCCGAGGAATCCGTCCCACGGAGCACCTTGTTGATTAACAGTAGTGTTCTGTTGTTCCGTCTGCAGGAGACGACTCATTTACCAACATAAATCTTACATGTACTACCAAGGTTTTTCATTTTTACTTATTTTTCTAAGCATTTTTCTGAGATACAAACCATGGTGATCTATAGTGACAGTTGTGCATGGTTTCATGACAAGGACACGCTCTAAGATTTGTGTCCTTAAGCGATTTTGTCTTGTGCGGACGTCATCATGCGCACTCACACACACCTCCGTGCTGCGGCCGCTGCGCACCGGGCTGTGCAGCGGGGCTCCTGCTCCCAGGCTCCGAGCGCCAGCAGCACAGTGCTGTGTCACAAAGCAAGGCGAGATCCAACCGAGCACGAGCGACAGCGATGCCATCGAGAGTTGCAGTGACATGGGACCCTGTTTTACAGCAACCTGTTTTTTTAATAAATAAAAAGAGTACTTTCTAAAATAACAATAACACATACGGTACAGTACATACATAAACCGGTAACTTAGTAGTCTATCACGAGCAATTATTATGTACTGTATGTAACTGTAGGTCCTGTACTCTCATAAGACCAGCAGGGCAGTAGGTTGGTTTACACCAGCAGCACTGCACGCACGCACGCGGTGACACACTCTGCTGAGTGTGAAAATGGCTAGGAAGTCACTAAGCGACAGGAATATCTCAGCTTCATTGTAAATGTTAGGGGCCACCATCAGATACACAGTTCGACGTTGCTCAAAATATCATTGCTTAGCTCTAAGAATTTATTCATTTCATGATAATTTATGGCCTACTTGTTTTATAAGTCAGGATTGAATTGAATCGGCATGCACTAAATTAAGCAGAAATATTAATTCCACAGCAGGAGTCACTATTAACAGTGATCTTGTTTTCACATGTGTCCTATGCACGATGCTGAACCAGTGCTTTTGCCAGAAGTGTGTGGTACTCTGAAGAGCCTGAACTGGGCTATTGCCCAAGTTTAGAAAATAGATGATGACAAAAAAGAATGAAAACTTACCTGGGAGAAAAAGAAAACTCTTGTCCAGTCTGGGATGCAATTTCCATGTAATAGAGTTTTAACTTTTTAAAGATTTTGTTAATTCATTTTTAGAGAGAGAGGAAGGGAGGGATAAAGAAAGGGTGAGAAACATCAATGTGTGGTTGCCTCTCGCACGCCCCCTACTGGAGACCTGGCCCACAACCCAGGTGTGTGCCCTGACTGGGAATTGAACCAGCGACCCTTTGGTTCCCAGGCCGGCACTCAGTCCACTGAGCCACACCAGCCAGGGCTGATGTTTTATTTTGTATTTGCGGTTGTATATTCAGTTCTTGGTGGAGTACCTGGCTCAAAATAGCTGCTTAATAAATATATTGGTGAGAGAATGAATGAACAGGCAGCAACACTTCATAATACAGTTTACTATTCTTGTGAGGTACTCTCCTATGTTCTAGGGAGACATTGCTTGCTTTACCCTGAGGTCAGGGATAAGCCAAACCATTATTAAATGCTGTGACTCTGTTTGGTATCATTCTAATTAACAGAAGTTGAGTTGTTCCATAGTTCTTCAGTGTATGTTGGTTTTCGTAACATCACTAGAAACTCTTTGAGAACAAAGTTATTGGTTTGTATCTTTTTGGAGTCCCAATAAAACAAGTAAATTTTGGTTTAGTTGAATCATGTTTGAATACCAAGGGATGAAGAAGAAAGTTTATAGCATTCAAATAAAGGGTTAATGTAATGGACTCAATTCCAGCCTTACTAAACATATATTTTTGTAGGAGGTGATATAATCAGTTCTGATAGTTAAATGAGCTACTTTATCATGTTTCTTTACTTCACTTTGAGAGTTATTTTTTCTAGAAGATCTAGCAGTATGAGAGTGAATCATTATATGCAGTTGCAAAAATTACAGAACACTTTAAGAAAACTTTACTTCATAGGTGATATATTTATTTTTCATTAAATTATTTAGGTGATCACAATATGTAAACACCTAGGTGTTCGAACTCTTTTTATCAGTATCTATGGTCTTTGAAAATGATAAGATGTAGTCTAAGACACGTGCTCCTTTCTCCATACTTCCTGTAACTTACACCTAACCGCAAGTCAGCGAGTGATCAAGGAATGCCAGACTCCCCTTTGTGATATAATGATGATTTAATTACATGTGCAGATATTCAGTTTTTGAGTGGATTTCTTCACTCAACATTTTTGTGCCTCTATAACATTTTTCTAATAACACTTTCATATTCTACTTTGAAAATATTTTTGCAGTCTTGAGATAAGACATTATTGCCAGGAACTGGCTATATTACAAGGTACTAGGTATAATTTTAAATGCTTATTTTGACTTGAACGATGTACTGCTTTGATTAAAAACATTTTCTTAATATTATGAATATTTTATTCTTGAAAAAAATGGAGGAGCCTGTTTGTAAATGGAAATCAGAATCTCCGGGAGGGAGGCCTTTGGCAAAGCAGTTATTTTACACAAACAACCGAATCTGTGGGAGGGGACCACACGAAGCCTGAAGACCCTTTTGAACCCTCAGTAGCGTCCTCCAGGGAAAGTCGGCGACTGAAGATTGTTTAAATGGCAGCAGTAGGGTGCACGGTAACACTGCTCCTCAAAGGATGCGTCACCTTATCTGACCTCGTCTGGGAGGAGACCAGGCGCCGGCCGCAGCCCGTTGACGATAATGGCCCCCATCATTTCCATTTTTTAGCATTCAGAGCCACTTGAGGACAACTTTGTTTGTTTATTAGATCTTCACAGGATCTATTCCGTTGAAAACTGAAGGTGAACTTGGTCTTCAGTTGGACCGTAGCCTCTGACAATATGTCACCGAGGAGTCCTACAGTCCTGCGATGCTTTGGGCACACGTCAGTCACTCTCGTGGTGCAACCAGACCACGTGCTCTCACCTGCCGCGGTCACTGGGTTGGGCCCCAGGCGCTCTCTTTTGGCTTTGCACTAGGTATTTAAAGGGTCACCCTTTCCACTTACCCTTTTGGGACGTGAAAATTGTGCTTTATTTGAAATCTCGTAGCTTTATCACTTAAAGAAGTATAGAGTCCCACAGGGGAAGAGAGCCACTGTGCCACTGGGAACCTCGGCAGCAGTCAGGTCGCTCGGGCTGTGGAGAGCGAGCCCCCCAGCGAGCCGTTCCCAGTGTAAAGAGCTGTCGGGGGCACTGGCTTGGTCCTGATTACTCCGCCTGTGCAGCTGAGATGCTGTCTGTCTCTTCCCTGAAAGATCCGCGGTTAAACATATGCCCTTAGCTGCCAGAGTCAACACTCCTATTTTTCTTTCCATTCTGTGAGAAGAACTTCAAATGTTATTATTCATAAGAGCTTTTACTGCAGCCTGTTGGGCTGGACTAAAAACACACTTATTCCATGTCCTATGAAGAATTCCAAGCTGGAAAGGTCAACTTTTGGGTTTATCACAGTGTTTATGGAAGCGCTGATTATTTACTTAGCACGGTAGAGTGACTGAGATTTTTCTGAATTCATAAATTAGAATCTATTATTGTTACAGTAATTAGCAAGTATGAGTCGTCATGATTTATTTATCAGGACACAGCTTTTTCATGGTTTTCCATTCATGGTTCTGTATGTAAGAGCGAACTGATCTTAAAAAGTCAGTCTCACCCACGTTGGTGAGTGGTAGTATTTATTCATTTCCCAACTCCCCGCCTTTGTTTCCACTTTTTTTTCAAAACATTTTATTGTATCATATTGAAAGCAGTTTGTAAGCAATAAATAAATTAATTAATTTCAAAGAAAAAGGAGGAAAAACCCTCCTCGTTGACTGTTAAATCATGAAGCTCCTACAATGTCTTCTATGGATTTACAGAAATAAATAATAAGGAAGGAATTTTTTGACAACATAAAACACAATACTTTAATAATACCTGCTTTCTAAACCTGGTGGACTAAAATGCTATACCTTTCTCTCATTTGTTTTCATTCATTAATAAGTTCATTGAACAAAGACAGAGACACAAAGCAGAGCAATATATTGTCACCGCATCCAGATTAGTCCCCTGCAGGGATACAAAATTGTCCCTACTTCTGACATCAGCTGCAAATTCAAGAGTTTTCCAAAACCAACCTCAGTTTTGATAACTTGCTGAAAAGGCTCACAACACTCCCTGAAACCTATTTCATCCGTGGTTATATTTACTGCAGAGAAAGGACGTAGAAAATCAACCGAAGGGAGAGATTCATAAGGCAGAGTTCGGGAGGTTTTCAGACGCAGAGCATTCTCCTCTCCATGTAGTCGTGAACAACGTTATCTCCTCCTGGCCACAACGTGCAAAAATGTGACAGAATTATGTCATCAACCCAGACAAAGGCTCACCAGAGCCTTTGACATCCAGAGTTGTTATTGGGGTTTGATCGCACATGTCTACATGGCTGACCTTTAGTTTCTAGCACCTTCTGGAGGGCAGTCTGATAGCTTTAGTCTCCATTTCTTCTAGAGGTGGGTGTTCATTGTGCATGCACCCAGCTCCGATCATAAATCACGTGGGACTGTCTTGCGGCCCAAGCTCCCAGACAAACGAAGGGCCGAACATTCCAGGAGTCTGGAGATCAACTTTCAGTGTTGAGGGCAAAGGTTAGATCTCTCTCTGGGGAAAGCGAATTCTTCCCCACACATGTAGATACCGTTTTAATTTTCACTTTGGTGGGTGTAAAATGAGGGAGGGCAGATGTGGGAAATACTTGGGACTGAAGAACAAAGAGCTAGGAAATGCTATGTAGCCCCTTTTTTTTGGTTTGGAGGCCAGCACTCAATCCACTGAGCTACAGCAGCCAAGGCTTTAGTGCTTTTTTAAATGTCTTCAGTTATGGAGTTTAAAAGTGAAGGGGATATTAGTAATCAACCAATGGTCCAAATTCGTTTGTTTACTTATGAGAAAATTTTGAGAGATGAAAAGAATTGGCTAATGTCAGTGCTGATGGAAGAGGATTTGGGTGTATTTATTTCTGTCTGTGTGTAGACCTCATCATTGCCTGCAAACCTTCTCCTTTTGGGTGATTTTAAACAGTATAAATGTGTTCTGGATGATATTTTTCCTCTAGTAGTTTAAGGCACTGCGGAGTGTGTTCATAACAGTTTATAGGAGAAAGAATTAGTCTTCATTTCATAGCAAAGACTCCAGGCAATCTGGAAATAACAACAACAAAAAAAAATGCGAGGAAACCAGTGAAAAATAAAGATTGTAGGTCAAAGCCATTGGGATAGGAGATGCTGTCTTATATTTCTATGAGATCCTTTAAATAAATGCATGTTCAATGTTATGTCATTGGCTGAAAGAATGTCTAACACTCAAAGACACTCACATTAGGGAACATATACTGAAGAGTAGTTACAAATCAAGGACATTGAAGTTAGGGGACCTGACCCGCAGTGTCAGTTTTATGACAATAGCAATGTCGCTGTGGTCAAGTGACTTCTCTGAATATAAGTGGCAGTGGGGACAAAATGAGGAGGTGGCCTGGCAGTGGCTCTCAGCCTCCTGGCGTCGTCACAGAGAGTCCCCTTTAAGAACCCAGTGGAGCTTTGCACCCTGTCTCTAAGAAGATGCACAGAAGGACTTGTATACACAACTTTCATACACCTTCAGGGAGTCCAGGGTATCTGGCCCACATCCTGAAACCCAATTGAAGACATTACAGGGTGCGGTGATTTCCCAAGTACCCTTCAGCTTTAAAATATGAAGTTGTTTTATTACATGTTACCTTAGAATCATGCAAGATTCTTTTTTAAAAAAAATCAAATTGATGCAGCATAAAATATGCAATTCTTCTCAGACCTTCCCCAGAAGTACCGGCTCAGAAGCACTGGGAATGGGCCCCAGCAACATGAGTATTAGCGAGCTCTCCAAATGATGCTGGTGTGTGGCTGAGTTTGGGGGTCACTGGCTACAAGAATAAAGTGAGGGGGATTGAAGACAAAACACGTGAAAGCCCCACTAGGCTTGGTTGTACTGTATGTGGGAGAATAGTGCCTTGTTAGGGGGGTACCAGGAAAATAAAGTCACCATCACATACATCGTGTTCACTAACTTTTAGGTAATTTGTTGGAGTGATAGTAGTTTATAAATTTATAGTACACAGAAGCTATCGAGTTGCTTTCAGGCATCACATGGGCTTCTCATAATAACCCTCTCAGCTAGAGGACACAAAACGTGGTTCCCGATCTGTAAGCAAGAAAACCCAAGGTTTTTGTTGACATCCGCCCCGTTGGAGATAGTCTTAAACCCGTCTTTCTCTGTGGCTCCTTCCTCTGAGTTCATTGTCTGGGAGAGAGACACAGACACGTTTTTATAAACTAGATGGAGTGAGTGCTAATAGAGCTACATACAAAATCCCATAAAAGCTCTGGGATGGGGCATCCCCTCGTACCTGGGGCAACCAGGAAGGTTTCGTGAGGAAAAGACAATCAGAGACTTGCAGGAGGAACTTAGCCTGGATTTTTGAGACCTTACAGAATGTGGATTAAAGCACTCAGATGAATTCCACCTTCACAAACTGGGGCTGTGGAGTCCCATTCATTCTAGTGACCATGGCCAAGTTCATCATAGCTTCCGGGCATCCTGAGTTCCAAATGGGTAGTCAGTCCGTACTGAGATGTTGAGAGATGATGGGGAAGGTGTAGACCACTTAAACACCTGGTTACAATGTACTTGAGGGGTGTCATTCGGCCCTGCAATAATATTTATCCCAGTTTTTCAATCTAAGGTTACAGGTCTGACTGCCCAAACTCATGAAGAGCATCTTTGTCCCAAGTTCATGGGAGAAAATACTGTCTTATGATCAGTACTTTGTGCATTGGCTTCTCCACCACACTGTGTTCCCTAAACCTTGGAGTGTGTTTATTTATTTATAAAGATTTTATTTATTTATTTTCAGAGAGAGGGAGGGGAGGGAGAAAGACAGGGAGAAAAACATCAATGTGTGGGTGACCCTTGTGACCCCCTCCACTGGGGATCTGGCCCACAACCCAGGCATGTGTCCTGACTGGGCACTGAACCAGCGACCCTTTGGTTTGCAGGCCAGCACTCAATCCACTGAGCCTCTGCAGCCAGGACTTTTGGAGTGTATTTAGAGCATGTTTGGAAATTAGTTGGAAAAAGAAGATAGAGCGTCAGCATATGTGGATTTTCACATTTACGTATTTGATTTTCTAAACAAATTTGTCCTAAAAGTCCCTTTCCTCTAGTAAATTCTTATTTAATTAAATTAGTGCAAACTCAGATGCTACCCTGTGAGAGTAGTCATTGACTAGCAGTGGTGAGTCTAGCCAACTGCGTGGAATCTGTGTTGCAACGATGCATCTCTGGTTTCTATTTTCACGACGCACAAAAAGATAATGCAGGGTGTGTGCGTGGGCTCGGTACCTGAGAGAGGAGTAAGAGAAATGCAAAGAACAGGAGAACTATTGAGTGTATTGTGAGAGAAAGTAGAATGTTCCCAAGAAAATAAATATCACTTTTTTATCTTTATTCTCAGTTTCTAGGCTTATATGTCTTTATTACCCTATAATTTCTAATATATCCTGGGGACTAGTTCTTCGTCAATTATATATGTTGCAAATATTACCTATTCTGTTATATTTTCACTTTCTAAATAATTTCTTATGCTGAGCAGAAATTCTTAATTTTAACATCATCCAATTTATCAACCGTATGCTCTCAGGCTAATAGTGGATTTAACCTCCTTTTAAAAATCCTCCCTTACCCTGAGATAATGAAGGCATTCTCTCTTATTATCTCCTGAACATTTTATAATTTTGCCTTGCCCGTTAAGTCATTAACCTCCCTGGAATTGATTTTATGTATGGTATGAAGTCACAATTCAGGAATCCTCAGTTTCCTGGGTGGCTCCGTGGGGAGACTGCTCGGAGAGAACACGCGGGCCTTTTGCTGCCGGGGAATCTCTGCCGCGGTCCCCCGGGGCCCAGAGCCATTCCCGTGGGCATTTAGGACGGAGCAGGCAGCCCTAACCAGGGTGCACTGCATGCCAGGCGGGGCTTGGGCAGACCTGGATTGAACAGTCAGATTCCGGGAGTTCCCAGCAGGCGAATCCTGGTTTGTTTTCCTTGCAGTAATGTAACCCCTAATTTTACAGAGTTGAATCTTCAGACTGTACTAATGGTGTTATGACAGGTTTTGCCATGTTGTGATTAGGGTTTTTGTAGCTATGTCCCTTGATGAGATGAGCTTAAGATATTTCTTCTTGTCATGTATTGGTATTAGGATTTTTCTACGACACTAATGGTGATGGTGAACACAGAGTGTGCAGTACGCGCCAGACTCTCTGGAAAGCATTGTTTTATGCCCTAATTCATTGCATCCTCACAACCACTTTTTTTGGGGGGCGGGTAGCAATATCATTCACAACTTAAGTTGAGAAGAAGGATGCATGCACGTCAGCTCAGTTGCCTGCCCAGACGTGGATGAAGAAACAGCCAGCGGAATCGCTCGTGAATTTTTGCAGCCACACGCAGCCGTATTTGGTAGGATACGCCTGTCCAGTACCTTCCTCTGTGAGCAAATTGACTACACACTCACGGTTTACTCCAGTCAAAGAACTACTCAGAGTTTCTGTTTCTTTGCGGGGGAGGCGCGATATTGTCTAGGAATTTTTCAATAATATTTTCCATTTCCATCATCTTATAATCTTTAATTTCTGTGCCTCTTCTCATTTTTAGTGTATTCATCTATTCCATCTCTTAGTTTTCTGAAGTTTTAATTTTTCTGTTGATGCTAGTTGTTAAAACATGCTTACAAGTCTCCAAATGTATTTGACTTTTCATTTTGATTATCTGATTAAAATGTAGCTACATTATAAACAGAGATTGCGATTGCCAGTTATAAAAAACACGTTGCAACGTTCTTCCTTTCCAGACTGTGGCTGAGTTTTGTAAGTGTTTCTCGAGTGTTTTCTGCAACTGTGGTGTATACTCCATGCCCACTATTCCACACTTACTTATTGTGATTTCTGGATCTTTCCTATTCTTTTTTTCCTGTTGAATATAGAAGTTGTGAAAAGAGATATGTTAAAATCTCCCTCCATGGCCCGTGATTAACTGGTTCTTCATACATTCCTCTCATTTGTCCTCGTACATTTTGTGGACATGTTACAGTGTTCCACAAACACTGTAACATGTTTGTGTGTTCCAGTTTGTCATTTTTGCCTCACCCTGGGAGGCCGTAATTTTTATAACGATGGGGGAGTTTTTCTTTATATTCATAACAATGCTTCTGCTTTGAAGTTTATTTTTCTGATACTAATACAGCCTCACCAGCTTCACTTTCATCAGTATAAATGTGGTGTATCTTTTTACCAGGTCTTGACTTTCAAACTTTCTGTAACATTTTTAGATGTAGCATTCGCAAGCAACCTGTATATCTGGATTTAGTTTATCAATCCATTGGGATACATTTTGACTTCATTGTAACATTTTGCCCATTTTATATTTGCTATAATCATTAATATTTTTAAAATTTATTTTTAACCTTTTATTTTGTCCTTTTTACTTTTCCTAAGTTTCCTTTCCCTGTTTGCTCCTTTGAGCTAATTTTTATCTTTTCACATTGTTTTTGTTCCTGGATTCATGGTCGTAGATTCTCTCTGAGAACGCACTGGGGAATTGTTAGAATTCTCATGCATGGCATTGAGTAATGCTTCTCATAGATAGTCAGATTGTCGGTCTGAGAAATGATTCCTACTCAGAAATTGGACAAGAGATGGTCATTTTGCCAGAGAAGTTTCCACAAGTTCGTGACCATCTGTCCTGATTTTCTTTTGGTGTGTGAACTACGCAGTGCCCTCTTTTGGCCGCTCCTGTATTTTATCTCCAGGAACATCTGGTTTCCACTCAGACCGCCTTGCTGTGCACGATAAATATAGTAACCTTGCTTCTGAGCATTAGTCTGTAGCAGCTGGACTCTCCGATTTCAGAGTCCCATCATCTCCGTTGACACCGGGCTTCCAGAGCTACGACACACCTGGCTACAGGCAACAGCTCCCGCTGCACTTCCTACTAAGGCTGGTGCCGCCTGACCTCTGTCATTTCAGTAAGCGGGGCTCTCCCGGGGACAGAGATGGCTGGTGAATTTCTGCTCTCATGCATTGCAGCCGCTCCAGCATGCCCGCTTCTCCGAGCCTTTTCATTTCTTCTTCTACCATCTGCTCTGGTAGTTCTAGCATCTCTACGCCACACACCGTGGGCCTGACTTTGCAAGCTTCTGAGAGCCATCTAAGCACTGTGTCAGCAGAGCCCACAGCTCTTGCCCAGGTGTTTTCTCCTGCATCTCAGGAAATCGCTCCCATTTCAAAAAGCTATGCTTTGTGCGACTTTATGTTCTATCCTTGAGCCATGACGTACATTGGCTTACACTTCCCCTTCCCCCCTTTGCAGGCCTAGTACTTGCCCAGCTGGGCGGCTTCACCCAAATTTCTGATGTGATGAGCAAGAGAAGGGGCGGGGACAGAGGTAGGGTCCATGTTGTTTTGCAAGACAAAGTTTTCTGTATCAACTTGAACATGGAAGATGCTAGTCTTCAATTGGGAAGAGTGGGCCACTTCCGCTGGATATTTCGGGGGGATCTGGCGACTCAGTGTATTCTCCTGCATCAACCCGGATAGTTCAGTCCACATCTCAGAGCCCTACATCTCTCTAATTATGGACCTGACCTTGGCATGACAGACTGGCCGGACTTGACAATGCAAACTTCTCCTGAACTCTGTTACCCTTATAATTAACGTCTAGGCCTCCTCCGTGGCATGTTCTTTTCTTCTTTGCACTCCACAACAGGAAATAAGAGACTGTTCATACGATGCCAACCAGGCTCTCATTTCACACTTTGCCTTTAGCTGGAGATTTGTACCCCTGAGCTTTGCCTTGTCTTTCTCTGGTGCACCGGTACCTCCCCTAAATACTCATCTGACCTGTAGCCCTTGCGATTTCTCCTCCAGCCACACCTCCCTTGACCCCGTGACAGGGAAACTGCTTGTGCCTCCCCTTCACCTGCACCCCACCTCGGTGACCAGCTGCTACAAATTTTAACAGTGACACACACACGCATGACAGGAGCCATTGGTTGTCCTCCTACCCCCCAGGGATGGTGTCCTGATTGCTAAGAAACCCGCGTCTGACTCTGCTTCTAGGGCCACTTCTCATACCAAGTGTCTTATGTTTCCTGGGGACGCATGCTCTGACGTGGACATGGAGTGTGAGATGTTTCCTGTGTAGTGTGGTTTGTGGGCAGAGCGTGGCCGAGGAGCTTCTGCTTCCTGTGCAGTGGACACCTGGGGGCGTGTTCACTTGGCAACTGGGCGGGTCTGATGATCCCCGATGTGTCCGAGGTCTGCAGAGAGGGCTAGAAATTTGGCTCTCTCTCTGTTTAGCTGAGCTTCTCTCTCCCTCCGTATAATCTCAGCACCTCTTAAATCTCTCAGTCCCCTTTAAGACTAGGCCCAACGTGTCAGTGTCCCCCCCACTGTAGTATGTTGGTCAGAGTGGTCAGAGGACAGCCCCGCTTCAAGGGGAAGAACCATACACCTTACTCTTGTTTGTAAGAGTGTCAGAGAACTCGGGGCCTTCCTGCATCTGTCACCAATACTCTGGGAAACGAGGTACATTATGGAACAGGTGGAGCAGGACGGGGAAGAGGGAGAAGTCGAACTCCAATGCAGTGGCCACAGGGGGCTCAGCCCACCCACTGGGGAACTCTGGAGCTGGAACGGCCATCTAGAGTCGTCCTGAACTGTGGGAAGGAGGTGGGGTTTGTGCGTGGCTGCCACGGGCCAGTCATTTGACGTGGACTGTCCTTGAGAAGGCGAGGCATGTGACTGTTTGAGAAAGCGCCTATAGACTCAGGGCTAGTCTTAAAGAGAAATTCAGCTGAGAGCTACGATCAGCCAACTTCCCTGCCAACTGGGCCCCTCTGTTCATGAAGCGGTCTTCTGCGGGGTCCCTCACAGTATGTCCAGAGACCCATTGCACGTGTCCAGAAACAAATTGAGGCTACAAAAAGCAACACTGTTATGACCTATATTAAGTGGATTAAAAATAGCGAGATATAGTATCAATATTATTGAAAATTAAAGTACTGATGTGAAGGAAAGGGTTGAGGTAAATGCAATGCGTGCATGCTATAAAAAAGATCAGAATGTTAAAGAAGAGATGATTCAGTCAAGGATAATTAGTGTCTCTGAAGGAAGAACCCAATCCATGGAACAGAAGATGATTTCTAAAATATCTGTCAAGAAGAAATCAGGAAAGAAATGGTTCTGAAGATGAAAAAAAGCTCATAGTATGCAAGGAAACTTTATCACAGGCTGCTCAACTTAAAGACATTTTTTAATGAACTATCGCATTTCAGAAGTAAAAATGGAATTCTTCTAGTCAACGGGGGCTTGAAGTATTTCCCATTTTTTCTCCAATGTGTCATAAAAACAAGATACATTTTAAAAATCTACAATTTCCTTTTATATTGAAACTAAAAAGCAGGCATGCCCCTAGATTTTTTTTTAAGTGTAAAGGTTGCTAAAAGCAACTCAGATTGGCCTAAAACTGGAAGGACCGTGAGGCGGCCCGAGGCACAGGGGAAAGGGAATACAAGTGCTCCGGGGGCCGCGGATCTCAGCAAAGCCCCCGTGAAACGGGCTGTGGGATCCAGGAGGACAAAGCAGAAAGTGAAAAAGCAGGCAGGTCAAAGTGCGTGAGAGAAAGGTCTAGAATAGAATAACGGATAAGTGGCCATATCTCTTAGAAAATCCAGTAAAACTACACTCTCCTAAGAAAACTCCTTCACTCTCTGGACAGGAGAAAAAAAAATCTAGTTTCTTCCACAGTAAGAGGCAGAGTTGGAGCTGGGCCAGAGTTGACACAAACCTACTGGAAGAAATAAAGTGGGAAAGGTTTTCCCAAAGGACACCTCACCCAACGAGAAAGGACAGGTGCCGGTTCCGACCAAATATTTGATCATGAACTGAAAGTAAAGAAAGAAAATGAAATAACCACTCCAATGAAGGCAGACCGCCCCCCTCCACAAAGTGAAAACTCAAGATTTTGGGGAAACTATGGTGAGAAAACAGGAGACAATGAAATGTGCATTGGCAAACTAAGGGGAGAAAGTAGAAAGAACCATCCCCCTCAAAAGCACAAACATGAAGACAAAATTAGAAGGAGCACAAGCAACATAAACTTTGAAGAGGATACAGAAAAGGATCTAGAGTATAGAATGACAAAAGTGATCAAAATAAAAGAGAAATACAGAGGAGCTGAAAAAGATTAAAGGGAATAGTCAGATACCCGAGAAAGGCAAAGGAGATCAAATACACATAATTGGAGTTCCCTAAGAAGAAAGCCAAAATAATGGCACAGAATATAGAAACCTATAATTCAAGAAAACATTCCTGAAAGGCAAGAAGGCTTGGGTCTCCATTTCTGAAGACTTGTCATAGGCCAGGGAGATTTGAACCAGAAGGATCAATAATGAGATGCATTTTCATAAAGTATTGGTCCCTCAAGTTAAGAAAAAATCCTTTGCAAAGCTAAGTGAAAATGTTAAGTCACTCAGAAGAGAATCCCATAGAGTCCATGTTCTCCTTAGCAGTATCTAGCATCAGAAAACAGGAACAGTATTTACCGTATTTTTCAGACTATAAGATGTACTCCCCCCAAATTTGGGAGGAAAATGGGGGCACGTCTTATAGTCCAAATGTAGCTTACCTGGCTTGCTGTGGGGTAGGTGGTGGTGGAGTAGGGTCACAAGTTAATAAATATTTTACCACATTTTTTGCTTCATATTTTTTTTCCTATTTTCCTCCTCTAAAACCTAGGTGCGTCTTATGGCCTGGTGTGTCTTACATCCCAATGCATCTTATAGTCCTAAAAATACAGTGTGTGACAGGCAGGGGAATATGTATAGGATGATATGTCCAGCCAACTTGTGCTTCAAGTAAAAATTCAACAGGCAAATTGTTTTGAACACACAAGCACTCAGAGATTCTTGCTCCCAAAAGTTCTTGTTGAGGAAAGTGCTTGTGGGTGAACCCCAATCATACTAGGGGTACCTGGAGAATAATGATGAAGTCGCGTTTATTATATGGCACTCATATATTGTGAAATGATTACCATGGGTACATTAGTTAGCACCTCATCACCTCATATAATTACCATTTCTCTTTTGTGATGAGAACATTTAATGTCTACTCTCTTAGCAACATCCGTGCCTGTAACACAGTATTACCAACTTTAGTCACCATTCTGTATAACACATTGCGTGCCCAGACTTCCTCATGTCGTGATGGACAGTTTGTACCCTTGACCAGCATCTCCTCATCCTGCCCTAACAGTGCCTGGCAAACACCATTCTACTGTCCATTCTTTTCTTTTTTAAAGATTTTATTTATTTTATTTTTAGAGAGGGGAGGGGAGGGAAAAGAGTGGGAAACATCAATGTGTGGTTGCCTCTCACACACCCTCTACTGGGGACCTGGCCCGCAACCCAGGCATATGCCCTGACCAGGAATCGAACCAGCAACCCTTTGGTTTGAAGGCCAGCACTCAATCCACCGAGCCACACCAGCCAAGGCTCTTTTCTCTCTCTTTTTTAAAAGAGTTTTAATTTTCTTTTGAGTTTTAATTTTCTCTTATATTTTAAAGAGTTTAAAATTTATTGGGGTGACATTGGTTACTAAAATGAGATAGGTTGCCAGTGAACAGTTCTGTGCTACATCATCTGTAGATTGCACTGTGTGTTCACCACCCGAAGCCAAATCTATCATCGTGCACTTGACCCCTGTTACTTTCTAGTGCCCCTGCCCCTCCTCGCCTCTGGCAATCCCCATATTGTTGTCTGTGTCTAGCAGTGTTTGTCTCTCTTGTTTGCTCACTTGTTGCTTTCAGTTTTATATCCCACAAATGAGAGAAATCAGATAAACAATTGAATAGAGATGTTATACACGTGTACAGTGGAACACTACTCAGCCATAAGAAAAGACGAAATACTGCCACTTGCAACCACATGGATGGTTCTTGAAAATATTATGCTAAGCCAAATACATCAGACAAAAAAAAAAAGCCAAGAATCATATGATTGCTCTCCATTCTTTTCAAAGGTAAATTAGATCAGATCACGCCTCTGCTTAAATCTCTGCATTGGTGTCTCAACTGCTGTAGAAGAGATTCAGTCCTTACATGACTAAACTGCCCAGTGCTCTGTGGGCCCTGAGTATAACTCTCCCCCTTTCTTCACTTCCTCCGCACTGTTCCTGGAACAGGACAAGCTCTGGCCGGCCTCTGGAACTTGGAACTTTCCAAAAACTCTCCTCTGAGACTTTTCAAAGCCTTGTCCCTCCTTGCACTCGGGTGCTGCTCCTTCGGAATACTGTCTTGAGCTCACCTATCTAAAACTGCAGCCATGTCCTTCATTTCCCCTATACTTAGAGAGTCCCTGTACATAGTAGGTCCTCAGCCAATTTTTTTTGAGATTATTTGGGTTTGCATTCAACAGTGTTAATCTAATGTCTTTAAAGTAGTCTCAGTGCTCATCACTAGCCTTTCTACTTTGATTTATGCTTTTATCACTTGAGTTGTATCCCCGACTCTCTTTCTTTTCTACGAGGAGTTGCTTGGCCGCGAAATTTTCCAAGTCCTTATAACCTAGGAGTGTCTTCTGTTGCTTGCACATTAGAGCAATAAATTGATTGATGTGGAATTTTCAGTTCACACACTTTTTCCATTAAAATGCTGTGCTGTCCGCTGGCATTCAGCTCTGCAGAAAAGAGACTCGAGGCCAGCCCAACATTTGTCCTTTCCTAGGTAACGTTTTTCCTGTCTGCCTGAGTGCTCATACTTCATTTTGAATCATTTTTTTTTCATTGCTTTTCTTGGGTTCATAAAGTTAGACATTTTGATTCATAGACTTAAATATTTCAAGTCAGAAAAAGTTCTTTTTACTGTTTTGTGAGAGTTCCTAAGATCCACTCTTAGCAGAATCCAAGTGTACAAGGCAGAACTGACTGTATCACTATGCTGTACATTATATTCTAAGAACTCATCCATCTTTTAACTGAAAGATATTACACTTTGACCAATATCTCCCAATTTCCATTTTCTCCTGTTCTCTCTTCTATGAATTTGACTTTTTAAAAAAAGATTCGGCGTATAGTCTAAGTGATACTATGCTGCATATGTATTTCTCTTTATGGCTTATTTCACATAGCATAATGCCCTCCAAATTCATCCATATTGTTGCAAATGACAAGATTTCTTTCGTTTATGGCTGAGTAATATTCCTGTGTGTGTGTATCATATCTTCATCTATTCATCTCTCAATGGACCCTGAGCTTGTTTCTATTTCTTCCTGCTGTGAAAAATGCTGCAATGAACAGGAGAATGCAGACACCTCTTAAAGAGAGTGATTTCACTTCCTTTGGATATAAACCCAGAAATGTAATTGCTGTATTATATGATAGTTCTATTTTTAATTTATCTTCATACTGTTTTGCTTAATGGCTGTAACATTTTTTTTGTAATAGCTTATTAGTTTGATATAGTCCCACTTGTTTTTTTTTTATTTTGTGGGGGGGTGGGTGGTGTTTGGCCTGTCCTTTTGGTGTCAAATTAAAAAATTTATTGCCAAGACCAAAGTCAAGGAGCTTTCCCCCTATGTTTCCCTCTAGAAACTTTGTGGTTTCTGATTTTATTTGACTCTTTACTTCATTTTTAGTTTATTTTTGGGGTCTGATATAGAATAAGAATCCAGTTTTATTCTTTTGCATGTGGATATCCAGTTTTCCCAACACCATTTATTGATGAGACCATCCCCATTGTGTGTTCTTGGCACCTTTGTCAATAGTTCACATATAGACATACGTTTACTCTGGACTGTGTTCTGTTGATGTCTGTGTCTCTTTTTATCGCAATGCCATACTCTTTTGATTAATAAAGTTTTGTAGTATAGTTTAAAACCAGGAAGCATGATGCCTCTCGCTTTGCTCTTCTTATTCAAGATTGCTTTGGCTATTCAGAGTGCTTTTGGTTTCATACAAATTTTAGGATTTTTTTTTCTGTTTTTGTGAAAAAAGCCATTGGAATTTGGGTAAGGATTGCATTGAATGTGTGAATTGCTTTGGGCAGTATGAACATTTTAACAATATTAATTCTTCCAATTCCTGAGCATGGGATATATTTCCATTTCTTTTTTTTAAGATTTTATTTATTTACTTTAGAGAGGGGAATGGAGGGAGAAAGAGAGGGAGAGAAACATCAATGTGTGGTTGCCACTCATGCACCCCCAACTGGGGAGCTGGCCTGCAGCCCAGGCATGTGCCCTTACTGGGAATCAAACCAGCAACATTTTGGTTTGCAGGCTAGTGCTCAATCCACTGAGCCACACCAGCCAGGACTATTTCCACTTCTTTTATCAATGTTTTATAGTTTTCAGTATATAGATTTTTAACTTGGTTAAATTTATCCATAGGTATTTTATTCTTTTTGGTACTGTTGTAAATAGCATTGTTTATTTTTATCATGTAGTTCATTGTTAGTGCATATAAATACAACTGACATTTTGTAAGTTGATCTTGTACACTTTACTGAATTTATTTATCGTCAAACACTTTTAGTGGAGTCTTCAGGTTTTTCTACCTATAAAATCATGTTTTCTATAAACAATTTTATATCTTCCCTTCTGATTGGGATGTCTTTTATTCCTTTTTCTTGCTTAATTGCTCTGGCTAGGACTTATAGTACTGTGCTGAAAAGAAGAGGCAGGAGCAGACAACCTTGTCTTGTTTTTCACCTTAAAGGAAAAGCTTTTAGCTTTTTAGCATTGACTATGTTGTTATCTGGGGGTTTGTCATATCTGGTCATTATTACAGTGACATACAACTATTCTGTATTTAATTTGTGGATAATTTTGTTGTGGAAAAATGTTAAATTTTTTCAAAGCTTTTTCTACATTCACTGAGATGATTATGTGATTTTTATCCTTAATTTTCTTGGGTATGCACGCATTGATTTGAGCATGCTGAGCCATCCTTGCATCTCAGGGATAAAGCCTACTGGATCGTGGTATATAATCCCTTAACTGATGCTGAATTCAGTTTTCTAATATTTTGTTGAGAATTTTTGCATCTCTGTTCATCAGGGTTATTATAGTGTTCTTATCTTGGCTTGGTCTTGGGGTAATACTGACCTCATAAAATGAGTTTGGAATTATTCCCCCTTCTTTGATTTAGTGAGAGAGTTTGAGAAGAATTAGTATTAAGTCTTCTTTTAATGTTTGGAAGAATTCACCAGTGAAGCCATCTGTTCTTCATTGGGAGATTTTTATTACTGATTCTATCTTCTTACCAGTAATCGATCTGTTCAGATTTTCAATTTCTTTATGATTAAGTCTTGGTAGATTTTATGTGTCTGGGAATGTGTCTATTTCTTCTAGGTTATCTAATTTGTTAACGTATAATTGTTTAAAGTTGATTCTTATATTTTGTATTTCTGTGATATTTGTTGTAAGCTTTAGTCAGATTAAAATAAAATAAATAAACAATGAATTAACACAAATACATAAAGTCAGAAAAGGTTTTCTTCTTTTCCATTAAATATTTGGTTATTGCTTACCCTCAGGTTTTCAGATTATTTGCCCGGGCTACTATACTCGTAATTCTCAGGCTTAGTAACAATCTGTCCCATATAGTACCTTTTATGTTTTTGCTTTTATTTTTTGGCTTGTAAACAATAAAATTTGTTTCTCACAGTCCTGGAGGCCAGGGACTCCAAGCCCAGCGGCTGGCATTGCCAGCCTCTGGTGAAGGCCCTCCTCCGGGTTGTAGACCGCTAACTTTTAGCTGTGTCCTCTCATATCTTTAGTTTTTAAAAACTCCATTTGGAGAAAAGCTACTGATACAGTTTTCCACGTTGAGAGTTCTGCTTCTGATGTCTCCATGTGGACTTCAATTTATCTATTTAATTTTAAAATTACCTTTTTAAAAGTGGAATTGAAAGCTGTCATCGTTTTTGTCAAGTCCACTTCAACTCTTTGTCCAGGTTAATATTCCTTATGTGTACCAGTATGTCTTTGTGAGGCATATTGTTTGCATACTTTTCAATGGACTAAATAACTATTTGCTCGAATAGCTTTTATCTCCCATATGTTATAGTTTTCAGAAATATGTAGAAATTTGTAATGTTTAGGATCATGTTCCTGTTTCAGTGTGCCACAGAAACTTTTACAAGACCTCGATTTTTTTCATTCAACCTTTTATAGATGAAGGGAAGCCCAGAAAAATAGACTGTTGTGTTTGTACACTGTGTTACTTTAGACCCTCTTCCAATGCCCTTGTGCCTGCGTGCTGTTTTTCTTTTTTCTTTTAGAACTGGGGCCGGAGTACAGTTGCCAAGTGTGTGTCCCTCTTCACCAACTAGGTCTTGTCATGGATTTTTCTGGGTGGTTCTTCCGCAGTGAGGTGAAATCAGTTCCTTGCTTATAACTTCAGATGACTTATCAGTTCTTCATATAAATGTCAGTATAAAGAATGCAGATAACATAGAGTTTCTGAAGAGAATACATTTCCCCCAGCCCTTCTTATTTGAGTAAATGGCAGTTGCTTAAGCCAACGATCTGAGAGTCCTCACAGCTTTTTCTTTGTACCTCACACTTAATCTACGTTCCCCTTTATTCATTCTGCCAGAGCGTCCTTGGCCTTCTTTCTCTGCCTTGACCTGATAAGGCCACTCCTTAGATCCTTAGGAGCTGAATGCTAAGGTCCTGCCACAAAAGAAGATCTTAGGTGTAGTGAAGATAACAGAGAGCTAGAAAAATCTGAAAGATGAGATTTGAGGAGAAAGGTCTCATCTTTATTATTTACTACACATTAACATACATAGTCATGTGCAAGGAATAGTAATTAAAAGGCCAATTTGCTATTACCACAACGGTAATTTCCAAACCAATGGAGGGATAAGACTATGCAACCATATGGTATATATATTATAAGGTAACCTGTTCCATTCTTTTGTGTTGCTCTTACTGCTTTTGACACAGTGACAGGAAATAAAAAGGCCACTGGAATGCATACCAGGAAAAAGTATTCCCACAAGGCTTTGCAAAATGAAAGTTGGAATTCCTGAGTGGAAACAGATTTCTAAAAAATAAGCTTTCTGTTCTCTATAGCTAAGACGATTCTGTTAAAAATGAAATGCATCTTATGCATTTGATCACATTTCATATTAAAAATGCATTAGAGAAAGAGAATATTGGCACAGATGTTATAATGCAATACCTGAAGTTCAATGTGAAAAGCAGTAGTATCATGACATCATAATGTAGTGTTGGCTCTCAAGATTGAACTGTTTAATTATATTGCACTTGAGATACGCCATGCTATCTTTCATCTTCTCATTATAAAAGGGAAAAATAGCCTAGTTATTTTGGTTACCAATTGCTGTGTAACAAACTGCCCCCAAGTGTAATGGCTTAAAACAATACGTTTTATTGCCCACAGTTCCGGGAGTCAGGCGTTCAGATGTGGCAGAGCAGGGAGAGAGCGTGTCTGCCCCACGTCATATTTGCTAGATGTGCAGATCCAAGATGGCTTTCGAAGCCACAAGGCTTAACTTCAGCTGGGAAAGCTTAGAAAGCTCGGGCTGGCCAGAACAGTTTAAGGGTCTGTTGTCTAGGGTCTCTGTACTGGCTGTCATCTGGGTTTCTTGGTTCATCTCCATGAAGCTTCATGGTCTCTCCCTTTCCACATGGCCTCTCTATACCCCCCATTGTTTCTGCAGAAGGGTGGCTGAACTTCTCTCATGGAAACTCAGGGTGAGTATAAAAGGAAAAGCCACAGTGCCCGAAGGCTCAGGCATGAAACTAGTACAGCATCGCTTCCACTGCATTTTATTGGTTAAAGCACCATTAAAAGTCATAGGGCCCAGACTCAAAGGTAGGGGACACACAAGTGCATGAATACTAGGAGATAAGATGTTTTTGGAGGACAATCAAAGGAGTACTCTTCCGTAGTTCACTGTCTTGCTCCTAATAACTCACAATCAGCACACAACCACAATACACTCTCCTAAGATGCCCAGAGACTCCACCAATGATTGCACCAGGCTCATTCTTATAGTCCAAGATCTTGTCACCTAAAGCAAGTCCATATGAGAAAAGAAGTCTTTGGCATAGCTTCTCTCACTCTGAAGACTTGTGAATTAAAGACACAACTTGTCTATCTTCCATTTGGGAAGGAAAAATTACAGCATTTGCTCCCATATAAAAAGGGGATTAAATGGAGCTGAACTTACAAGTAGAAGTAAGACTGTAGTGGATGCTGAAGGTGCTTCATGGAGATTCCATTTACTGAGCTAGGGACTCTGTCTTCGGCAGGCTGTGAGTGTCGACTCACAGCCACCAAACCCCACAGGCTGGCACCTCTGGATGGTACAATACGTATCAGAACTGGCGGATCCCTTGGTCATGTGTTTTGGGGGAATTTGTGCTTCCTGCCCCTCTAACTATAGGCATTATGGTTTTAGGCTCAGTTCCCAGAGAAAGATGCTTTTGCCAGGCGACACAGTAAGAGTGCCAATGCACTTAAAACTGGATCTTCTACCTGTTGACTTTGGGCTTTTGATGCCAGTGAAGTAAAAGAAACGAAAAGGAATGGTTACCGTCAGGAGTAAGTGAACCTGACCATCACGGGAGGAAGGACTGCTATAGAAGATCAGGGGTGGAAAGGAATGCACTCTTCACTCAGAGGACGCACTGGGGATCCCTTTCCAGTTTTCATTGTTATTAGGTGATTATAGCAACCACGATCTAGCAGGGGTTTGTAGCCAGGGCCTGAGGGCCCCCAGGAAGTAGGGAGTGTCCACGTCACTAACACATGCTACTATCTTCTTTCCCAGCCCCTGCTTCCCTCCTTTTCCCTTTTCCTGTAAATGTCTGGATCTCAGGCTCTGTTTTTGGGGTTAAACTAACTAGGAGGCAGACAAGTCTTGGGTTTAGTCCCAGTTTCACCAGTTATGAGTTGGATAATTTTGTATAATTTACTGGATCTCCCCAAACCTGTTTTCTCCTCATCATTTTCAGAAGTAATTTTCTCATACAGTTTTAGTGAAGATTAAGGAGATGAATTAAAATAGTTTTGTCAGCACAATGGTACAGTTGGAAAAATGGCAGGTGAACTAGGTATTCAAAATTTTCCTCTAATATTATCATTCCCTTTTTTCTTCTCCCTTAGCTTACCCTAACTCTTTTGGGGAATTACAAACCAGACATTAATTTCACATAGAATTGTTCCTACAAGAAAATGTGCTGAGGCTGATTCTATAACCAGCCAAAACACTAATCAATCAATGGGAACTACATATATTCTCAAGAAATATAATTATATTGTTGTAATTTAGATACGCATCTGTCTCTTTCATCAGGCTGTGAGCCTTATTTGTGAAAGACCATACATTTTTGACCTTCACACATTTTCTACTAAGCTTTTGATTTTCATGTATATCTCTCCAGGCACACCTTTCTATGTGGCTGGGGATTTTATATATTAGCTTGCTTATTGAATTATATGATTATCTTTTACCTTATTTTATTATAATTTTTCTATCTGAACTTAAAACATACTGCCTAATAATGTCAAAGAAGACTCATACATTTAAATGCCAATTGCTTCATTGGTCTCGAAAAACTTGACAGTAGTTATTTCACATGCATTCCATAGGAAACATTACTGTTTACTAGGTAATGTTTGGGCATAAGTGGTTTTGTAGGTCCCTCCAAAATTAGGTGAAATATTGAAAACAGAAATCTTAGCTCAATAATGGAAATGTGACATAACTATTCCAGTCATACCTACCACAAGGCAGAATTAGGCAAACTTTTTATAATAATTAAGTTAGCCTCTACTCCAACATTGCAGGCTAACTAAAATATTTTTTAAAGAAATAGGTAAATCTTGCAGTGATAGTGTGCTGAGTGAATCACAATCTATTAAAACTACATACTAGAAATATAGTAGTTTATGTAGAATGGTCAGTTTTCCCCTGTTTCTGAGCTGATTCTTGAGAGTGCCATTAGATTATTTTGGAAGCTGTAGTAGACTTAATATTATATCATTACCTTACTGCAAGAAATTGTATTTATTGTGGCAATATTTAAAAATGACATCAAAAATTCTCATCTCATTTCCAGGTAGAGAAGTAGCACATAAACCAGAAGAATTCTGATTCAACAGTTAATGTTTATTGATTAAATATAATGCAGATTATGACATACAATATATGGCATTTTAATAATTTATTTGATGTATACATAGAATTGAATACAAATAAATAAAATTTTTGTACTATATGTTAAAAGTATATTTTGACAATTTGATAATAAGCTATTCAAAATAAGGTTGGCTAAATTATTAAAAATGATTAGAATACTACAAATGATAGAAAAAAGAGAAACTCAATAGAAAATGGGCGAAATATATGAACAGGTAACACAAAGTAAAAAGGCAACAAAGAGATGTTGAAATACAAACTGGAATAAAGTAACAATATTTCTGCATGTTCTTAAAGACAAATAATGTTTATGACAGAGCATTTTGAGAAAAACAGTCACTGTTATACATTGGTGATAGAAATACAAATTGCTGTATTCTTTAGGAAAGTAAACTGGCAGATTCTATGAAAATGTAAAATCACTGCACTTCCACGCTCATCTAGTACAGTAATTGACAGAGGACTAGGTCCCCACCACAAACTATAAACGAAACAGTATATATGAAGAGTCTATTGATAGACATCGTGAAACAGACAACCGAACACTGTGACCCCAGAAGAAGGGAAACTCACAGGCTACACACATATGATTTCTGTCTAGACACAGTATTTTTAGACCATGATACATAGAAGTAGAGCCAATATAGAGCACACAGATCTTTCGGGGGCAGAGACTGCAATTCAGAGCTCTGAGCTCTGTGACATTTGTGAGGAAGAGAGGAAAAAGAACCACCAAAAGATCTTCCCCAGAAGTGTTAGTCTGAATGAATATTGAAACAGACATGGTGATAATAGAGATGTTAGAATTACGAGACAAAGACTTTAAAACAGCTATTAAAAATACGCTTAAAGATTTAAAGGCAATATGGACATAATGAGTGAAAAATGAGAAATACTAGTAAAGAAATGGAACCCACAAAAAGCCAGTAGGAAATTCAATGGAAAATATAACAATATTTGAAGTGAAAAAAAAAACCCAAGTGGGTTAAAAAACATGTTGGACTTTTGCTAAAAGAATTAAAAATAAATAAATAAATAAGACAGTGACTTTGAAGATAATGCAATAGAAACTGATAAAAGTGAAGGTTGGCAAGGACAGAAAAATTAGACGTTCTAATAAGGAAAGCCTCAGTGGCTTGGGGCAATGTCAGCTGGCTGGAGTTTCAGAAAAAACAGAAATGACCTAGGGTGGGCATCAGTTACTCACAACAAAAAACTTTGTCCAAAGAATTGATTGTATTGTAGTTAAGTTCTAGAAAAGAAAAAAGGATAAACCATCTCTTGACTGTGTGAAAAATACTATAGTTTGTGAAACGGGATTCCATGTTCCTATGCTCCAGAGACTCTAACCATACAAATACTGTGGTTTCAAAATGCCTCGCCCATTGTTATTTTTTGTGTCCTTACCCATTTCCCCCTAGTTTTCTCAGAGAAGCTTTCTTACGTTTCAAGACGTAGTTGTAAACATTGAAAACAAGTCATATTTGGCAAATCGACGTGTTTTGTTAAAAAATACGATCATAATTGTTTATGAAGATCAATAATTGGCCTGTTTGTAGATGAAACAATTGCAAATGTTCATTAACACAGGAGAGTTGGGAAAGTAAAAAGGAAGTACTCGCAGTAGGTGTGAAAGGCCACGCGTCCACCGGAGAAATTAGCTCAACTTTGAAATCCAGCACACCTGGATTACTGCCTTACTAAGGGTTAATTACTGGTTCATTCAGAGCGTGGAAAGAAAAACAGAAAGTGATAAACAAAAGAAAGTAAAATTAAGAGAAAATACTCCAGCCTAAACTTTCATTTCATTTTTTAAATGTAAACCTACTCAAGAAACACCTACATTTATTTCAGCAAAAAAAAATCTTTTAAAAAATGTTACTTTAGGTCTTAAAATAATTTGATAAGACACACTAAATTTATTCAGTCTTTCCAAAAAAAATGTTTAGCATGTTGTAGAATGATTGTACTATGGCATATGACGTTTCTCCCCATTGTGCAAAAATTCCAAAATGTTGACAAGTGAATTTTCACAAGAAAGAAAACCTAGCCCTGCTTTAAGAGTCCCAAAACCATACCTTCCAGTGAATGAATGATGAGTTCAGCTGTCAGTCCAAAGCTCTCAGGTGCTGCTTTCAGCTTGTCTGCGAGTGTGCTAACCGGGCTGTTTATTTTCACATGAACGGAAAGCTAAATATTCAAACTACTATCATTTCCCAGGAAAAAATGAATATGAAACGGTGAATAATGAATAAGAGTCTCAAGGCAGCACACCTCAGGACAGCGACGTCGGCGCTCCACAAACAAAGACTGTGGATGTGGTCGCATGTGTGCGTATGGAACAACGGCCCTTTCAAAGTTCGCACAGGTCCGTCTCTCTGCGTCCATGAATAGTGCCATTCATTCCAGGGGGGACCTGTTTGTACGTGTGCATGAGTGTGTGAGTTCTGGAAAGCTGGCCTGTCCTAGCCGAGTCCAGCTGCAAATGTTTGGAGCTGTCTAAATTTGTATAATTCCATTCAGTGCTTTTTTAATGAAATAATTCAGCCAAATGTGTGAAAACAGGAATAGAGGGAAAAAATGAGCAAATAAATCATTATAGGAATTCTATTCAAAGGAAAACATGAAATAATATAAAATCGCCAGTGAGAAATGCATTAAGATTAATGTTTTATTCTTAGTTCATTGAAAAATAGAAGGTGTCTCACTTTAATACTTCAGATAAGAAAGGCCTGTCAGGAAGTGAGCAGATAAACCAGATATTTCTAAGCTAGAAAATTCTATAAGGAGTGTACAGCTCGTGTTTAAACAACCCGATTTGTTTCTTCCTTACATCATGATGTATTAGCCATCATATTAACTTTGAGATTACATTTTAATTTTATCATTATATAAAAAGAGCAAACTCTATGCAGATTAACAGAAAATGGCTTGGATAAGGGATGTGGGTTAGTAAAATAATATTTTGGCTCTTTAAAATTTTATTTTATCAGGTTTACATAACAATAATAATATTAGAAACTCAACACTATATGCAAGATTTTTAAGGTCAAGTATCAGAATCTCGAAGCTCCAGTTCCGACAGTTACACATGAGTGTGTGGTCTTCGGTGAGGCACTCTCACGGCTGGACTCAGCTTTTCATTCGGAAATTGAAGCTATTGGGCCGTATTATTCAAGATCCTTCCTCTATTTTTTTATTTCCTGTGCCATGATTTATTTATTCCTAATCATTTTAGGAGAAATATACAGAAAAGTGTTCAAAAACAGACTTTCAAAAGAAATGGCCAAAGTTCTAAGTATTTAATTTAACTATGTATATAGTACTTTAGCTAAATTTAGTTTTCCACTAAATCTAAGTTATAATTCCATTCTTCCAGATGTCCCAAGTTATTTAAGGGGCTCTGTCTCATACTTTCCTTGGGTGCTAATCTGAGAAAACAGAAACACAGGTTGAATGGATAAGGCACATTAGGAAATGCATATAGCATTGAAGTCTGATGACTTCAAAGATATTCTCTGTGAAATATATATGCTCATCGTATCTGGGTAGTTGTGGCTAGACATGTAGGTGCCACATTTGATGGGAACATCTAGGATAAAACTGTGTTAGAACTCATTCTAAGGGAAGAGAAACTAGGGTCTGAGGGGAAGCTTTCAATTCTTTTTACTTGAACCCACAGTGATATTTTACATGGTGATATAGCATTTATAGGTTTATATTTGTGCGTGTCTCTCTATCTATCCATCTATCAGTAGTATTCCACTAATTCTTTTAAAATATGTTTTATCTTTTAATTTATTTCTTGATTACAGTTGGCATACAATATTACATTAGTTCAGGTGTATAACATAGTGATCAGACATTTTTATGCCTTATGAAGCGACCCCCCCATAAGTCTAGTGCCCTTACTAGATCTGGCACCTTATGTGACAAATGACAATGTTAGTGACTATATTCCCTGTGCTGTACTTTCTGTGCTGTATTTCAATAACTGGCAACCTATACTTCCTCATGCCTTCACCTTTTTCACCCCTTCTCCCTCCCCCTTTCATCTGGTGACCATCAATTTGTTCTCTGTATCTATGAGTTTGTTTCTGTTTTGTTTTTTAGTTTAATTTGGTTTTTCGATTCCACGTATAAGTAAAATCACTAAGTCTTTCTCTGTCTGACTTATTTCACTTAACCCAATACCAAGTCCCTCTATGCTGTCACAAGTGGCAGGAGTTCTTCCTTTCAGGAATCTCCAAACTGTTTCACAGTGGCTGCAGCAGTTTGGAATCCCACCCACTGTGCACGGGGACACACTTTTCTCCAAATCCTGAGCAACCCCCCTTCGTTTATTTATCGATGAGAACCATTCTGACAGGTGGGAGGCGATGGCTCTTTGTGGTTTTGATGTGCGTCTCTCTGATGGCTGGTGATGCTGAGCATCTTTTCATTTGTCTGTTGGCCGTCTGTATGTCCTCTGTGAAGAAATGTCTCATCAGGCCCTCTGCCCATTTTCAATTGCTTTGTAATTTTGGTGTTAAGCTGTATGAATCCTTTATACACTTTGGATATTAACCCCTTATCTGATATATCATTTGCAAATATTTTCTCTCACTGATCATCTTTTCTTTTTGTTGATGATTTCTTCTACTGTGTAAGAAAAATTTTAATTTGATGTAGTCCCATTTCTTTATTTTTTCTCTTATTTCTCTTGCCTGGAAGATATCCCCCCACCAAAAAAAAATTTGTAAGAGTGATGTCAAAGAGTTTACTGCCTGCATTTTCTTCCAGGAGTTTTATGGTTTCAGATTTTGCATTTAAGCCTTTAATCCATTCTGAATTTATTGTTGTGTATGATATAAGAAAGTGTCTGGTTTCATTTCTTTGTATGCATCTGTTCTGTTTTCACAATGCTATCTATTGAAAAGACTGTCTTTATCCCATCAGGTACAGGGTGGGGCAAAACAGGTTTGCAGTTGTTCACATGGAAAAGGATACAATAATTAATAAATAATGATTCAAGAATAAACTCTGTTTTGTGTACTCACAACTGTAAACCTGCTTTTTCCCCACTCTGTATTCTTGCCTCCTTTGTCATGTACTAGTTAACAGTATAGGCAGGAGTTTATTTCTGAGCTCTTTATTCTGTTCCGTTGATCTGTGTATGTGTTTTTATGCCAGTACCGCGCTGTTTTAAACTCTATAGCCTTGTAGTAAAATTCGATATCAGGTAGCATGTTTCTAACTTGGTTCTTCTTTCTCAATATTGCTTTGCTAGTCAGAGTCTTTTGTAGTTCCATATAAATTTTCAGATACATGTTCTAGTTCTGTGAAAAATGCCATTGTTATTTTGGTAGGGATTGCATTAAATTTGTAGATTCCTTTGGGTAGTATGGACAGGTTAATGATGTTAATTCTTCCTATCCATGAGCATGGTATAGCCTTCCATTTATTTTCTCCTTCAATTTCTTCATTCATGTCACAGTTTTTGAAGTACAGATCTTTTAGCTCTGTGGTGCATCACATTAATTATTTTGTGGATCTGGAACTAACCTCACATCCCAGGAATAAATCCCACTTGATCATGATGAATGATCTTTTTAATGTATTGCTAAATTTATTTTGCTAATACTTTGTTGAGGATTTTCACATCTACATTCATCAGGAATATTGATGTGTAATGCTCTTTCTTTGCCGTGTCTTTGTGTGGTTTTGGTATCAGGACAATGCCTGTCTTATAGAATGAGTTTGGGAGACTTCCCTCCTTTTCAATTACTTAGAATATCCTCAGAAGGAGATGAATGTTTGGGAACATTCACCTGTGAAGCCATCTGGTCCAGGGCTTTTGTTTGTTAGATGTTTTTTGATTACTGATTTGAGTTCATTCGTAGTCATCAGTATGTTCAAATTTTCTGTTTACTCTTGATTCAGTCTTGGAAGATTGTCTATTTCTAGGAATTTATCCATTTTTCCTAGTTTTTCCAATTTGTTGGCATATAATTGCTCATAGCATTTTCTTATAATCCTTTTTATTTCTATGGTGTCAGTTGTCACTTCTCTCCTCTCACTTCTGATTTTACTTATTTGAACCTTCTCCTTTTTTTTCTTAATAAGTCCAATTAAAGGTTTATCAATTTTATCTTTTCAATGAACCAGCTCTTGGTTTTATTAATTTTCTACTGTTTTTTAGACTCCATTTTATAATTTCTCCTTTGATCTTTATTACTCTCTTCCTTCTCCTCATTATATTTTATCACTTTACTGAATGTGAAATTATATTCATACTCCAGAGAAAAAAAATGTACCTTTAAAAAAATTCAGCAAGTCTAAAAAGTAATAGAAACAATTTGCTATTTTGTTTATAGTACACTTACAGTACAGGAAGCTTTTGAATGCAAAAATGATAAAAGCACAGTAATGCTTTTAAAACATGGAATACTACTTACAGAATTTAGCATTTGTATATCATGTACTATTTTTCATTATTTAAATAAAATAATTTTTCCCCATATTTGCCTTTTACAGGGCAGAATTCTCCTTTGACAGATGAAAAAGCTGAAACATAGATAAGAATTCATTTAAAATTACATAGTGACTTATGTCCAAATTAGGAACATAATGTCTACGGTTCTGTTCTTCTGTTTCAATATACTGTGTAAAATGATTCTTTATGTACTGATACTGTGATAAATATAAAATAACCTTCATTTAAATAAAACCCAAATAATCAGCTGTCATGAAACAGTCGTTTAACTGGACAGGACAGGCTGTTTGGTTCCCTGCCTGGGAAGTAGTTTGGGTGGCTAACGCTCTGAGCGTGCCGATATCGTAACCTGCTAGCAGACCCTGAGCTTCTGAATCCGCAGGAGAGAGCGTCTAAGCAGCGTCACGTCTACCCTGATACAACTGTAACCTGTCAGAATCGGGTCGTAAATGCACATATGAATTACTGAAAATGAAACGTTGTCTGTTGGTTTTAAAGCCATTTTAAAAAATTGCATGTTTTAACTATAGGAACAAGTTTAATTTCCAGCAAGATAAGCAACAGAAAACTATTTCCACATCCAATAAGTCATATATGAGCCCTTTGTTACTAAGGTCACTTATATAACTAGTGATACGGGCAATGCCAAAGCTTTCCTCAAAGGTCTCAGTTTTCCAAAGATCTTCGCTGATGGAAGTCCTCTTTTCTATTCCCATTTCACATTTACCCAGCCTGTCATGGGCCAGGTTTACCAAAGGAAAAAAAAGCAATTCTAGTAATTCTTTAATCACAATGAGAATTAGATGTGTGTATTTGTCTTACATCATGCCTCTTCCATGGCACAGCTGTGTGTCTTCAAGGACAAAATTCTGTGTCAAGAAGACCGGCATGCTGAGTGGGACACAGCAAATAGGTTGTAAACATGTGTCCCTTCCCTTGTGACTTCACTCAATAGCCTGCAATAATAGTTAATAATAATTACTATCCCAGGTTGAGTAATAGTTAATAATAGTTATTATCTTTAGGCATAAAAGATGATTTGGCATAAACTTCAATATATCAAAGATTTTTTTCTTCAACAACTCTCTACTCTCAGAGTCCAGAATAGTCCCCGGACTATGGTAGAAGCTCAGTAGTAATTTATTAAATGAATGCGAAAAGAAAGAAAGGAAGGAATGCAGGAGATGTGGAAGAATGTTTGCAACGCGACCACCACATCAATTAGGTGACCTGCTGAAAATGCTTAGACCAGTACCTGAGATTTAGGAGAAACATTTTACATTTGTTAGCTATTAGCTTATTTTCACTTTTCTTCTGCTTTGTAAGTGGGCCCTCTTCATGTTTCCTTCTGAGTACTTCTACCTACTGCTTGGCTTTTGTTTTTTTTTTTTTTTTTTTTTAATTTTAGATTATTC
>CM052551.1:3992992-4038985 GCA_028533065.1 Trachops cirrhosus | reverse complement strand
GGGTATGAGCTCCTTCTTTCTTTCAGCTGCATAGAATTCCATTGTGTAAATGTACCAAAGTTTTTTGATCCATTCATTTACTGATGGGCATCTGGGTTGTTTCCAGCACTTAGCTATTGTAAATTGTGCTGCTATGAACATTGGGTTTTGTTGATCATAGTTTCTCTCCTGGCCTGCCGTGACCCCCCTTGCCCTTGTATGCATCCTTGCGTCCCTAGTTCCTGTAGTGATGTTTGTTTGTTTGTTTATATTTTGCAATTCAAATTCCTAAAAAAGAGACTATTACTGGCTAGCTAGGTAGGCTGTTCGGCCAAAATCTTTCCATTCCAGGCCATTCCAAGCTGACTGTCCTTAGGACAGGTGTCCATCCTTGTGCAACCAACAAATTTCAGGGGGTTGTGTGACATAGAATGTTCTCTCTCTGTCTTTGGTTGTGACTTTCTCTGTGTCTGTCACCGTCTTTGGCACGCATAAGACAGGAGAGAGAGTCCCCGAAAACTGAGTTTATGTGATCCTTATAGCTCCAAAGGCCTGAGAGCTAGCAGGACCCGTGAAAGAAAGACTGTTTTCTCGGCCTGCTGGAATCTCCAGGAGAGTCTGATTGGATGGCCTTGAGGCACTGCCCATTCCCGAATCAATGAGTGATTGAGGCTGGGCTGGGGGAGGGGCAGAGTATCCTGACTGCAGAACTTGGGTTTTGTGCTCCAGCCTGAGCTGGGAGACTGGGTCGGACCCACCCGAACCACAGAGACCGGGATGGACTAGGAGCTATCCTCAAGGAGCGGCTGGCAAGATAAATAAATACCTCAGTTAATTTCACGTAGAAAAGCCTGCTTTTAAAAGAGAAATATTGTTTATCACCCTTGAAAACATAATCTTACAGAGACCTGGTTTACTGCTCTTTGATATAGTTTACAAAATCATTCCTCAATTATTTATCATACCGGACAACCCTCCTGGGGTAATTTAAGTTCAATAAACTTTTAGGGGAAACCTACTAAATAACCGAAACTCTACAGCTCAGGGTATGAAGTGCACAGAAATGAGTAGTATATGAGCCCTGACTTCAAGTAGTTTACAGACTAAAGGGAAACAGAGAATAACAAGATAAGTATTTAAAGATTCAATGCAGTATAATGAATTCGATGACAGAGGTCCATTTTCATTTGGGGAGGGGGTGGTGTCAGGCAAAGCAGGGAGCAGATACAGAGACAGATCCCTCTGGTAGGTGGGGCCAGGGGTGTTGGGGTGGAGTCAGGAGGGAAGAGTTCACGAGAAACAGGACCCATGAGCTAGGTGGGACTCTTAAAAACCATGAGTTTACAATAACATCTCCAGTTCCAGTCCAATGGCAGCAGAAGGTTTTGTACAGTTGTCTCCCCTTTCTTATTTGTAACTTCTTTCTCCATCAGTAAGAAATGTGACTTCTTATTCCCCAACGCACTTGCTTACATGGCCACGCCTTGCTGTGTGTATCCAAGCTCTCTCGCCCTCATAGGCTCTCCCCCACCCCTCCCCCACCCCTTGGTTGTACCCTGAGCCTCTCTCTGTCTGTCTGGGCCATACAAGGTTGCCAACACCCTCTCCTATAAGTACCGTCCTATGCCACTGCCTCCTCCCTTTACAAATGTCTACCTTGCTCAGATTTAATTAATGGCTTTTGGATCAAATTATTATGTATGGAAGGAAGAAAGGAGGAGTAAAGAAAGAAGAAAAGAAGGAAAGAATACATTGATAAAGAATCATAGAACTATGAATTTGTATCTATTTTAAAGTATGTATTCAGCAATTTTATGCATTGGGTATTACTTTCATTTTTATTTTATTAATATTTAAGCCTGAATACTTATACTTGAAGATAAGGACAATAAAATATTTTAACAGAAAACAGTACCATTCTGGGAGATGTGTAAAAATGTAAATAAATATTAGAAACAATTACCTTTAAATGGGTTTTCTCTTTGCCAAAATTCTCTGCATGAATTTTACTGCAAGAAAATATGTTGCCTTTTCTTCTGGTGCAGAAATATTTTCTTTAAAAAAATGATATATAAAAATACTGGAAGAAATGCAATGCTTTAATTTTTTACAGTTTGGTGTCTCCAGAGAGCCAAACTAACTACAATCTTTTTAAACAAAAGTGATCTTTTTCATCATATCCTGACCACGAGAGCATACCCAAGAAAATTATCTGCAGACTGCCAATTACATTTGATCTTCTTGATCTTTGTAAAAAAAAAAAAAAAACAGTGGAATCTAAAGAACAAAATAAATGAACAAACAAAATGGAAACAGATTCGGAGATACAGAGACCAGACTAATGGTTGCCAGAGGGGAGGGGGTTTGGGGACCTGGGTGAGAAGGTGACAGCATTAAGACGTACAAATTGATAGGCACAAAACAGTCACGGGGGCGTACAGTGCAGCTTAGGGAACACGGGCGGTGATACTGTGATAACTGTGTATGCTGCCAGGTGGGGACTGGAGATCTCGGGGTGATCACTCCGTAAGCTGTGTAAGTGTCTAATGACTATGCTGCACACCTGAAACCAACACAAAATAATATTGAACGTGAACTGTAATTGAAACTAAAATTTAAAAATACGAAAACAAATACCCCTAATTTTTTAGAAAAAGAAAATGTAACAGCCCCCTTATGGAGTAACTTTGCTGCAGCCTCGGGTCAACCTTTAACAAGTAAAGCTTTAGGTGCCAACCAGCCTCAGCGGGGAGAAAACCTTCCAGGTTAAAAAAGAAAAAGCACGCGGCATTTTACCGGTAAATCGCTTTCATTTGTTTACTGAATAAACCTACGAGGAGCTCCTTCTGTGGTTAAGACACCTCGTTAGGTGTGATTCTTATAAAGATGCTTAAGACACGTTTTGTGGGCCCCTGGAGGTTACGGTCTAGAAAAGAAAATAATAAGAACAAACTGGGTCGACAGGCACCAAGGGCTCTTGCAAGAAGTTCAGAGAGAAAGATAATGGCTGCCTGCAGTGCTGGGGGAAGTCTCCTCGCTGATGGGGGTCTCAGGCCCGGCCTGCGTTGTTGATTTCTTGTTTGAACTACGTAGAAATGCACAATTTTGATATGGGAAAAATAAAACTAAAGACTAAGTTAAAGGCTTATTCAAAATTAATTATTGTGAGGTAAAATGTTTCTAACATAATACTTTGCTGAAAGAATGCTTTGTAACTCTTTTATTTTTAAATTGTATTTTAAGTATATGTTATTAAAACGATCCACTTACACCAATAATCAATAGACCCGAGATTCCTCTATTAAATCTTCATGATTTTTTTTCCTGTCCAAGCTGCTTAGCCATCGCTTGTTGGCAGTTGGCCATAAACACTCCGAGACTGACCTCCTGGGACTAAAAACGGTCTTGTCCCGTGGATCTGGAAGGAGATTGGGCTGTGGATTAACTAATAATCACTTTCCTCTGACCCGTGCAAATGCACAGGATTAGGAGCAAATGTTTGTCCTACACACGTGGCTGACTTCGTGGGCGCATGGCCTGGGCACTTGCATAGGGCCTATGCTCAGAAAGACCCCGTGCTTGGTTCAATATTCTTTGTCTTTTCTTTTTCAGTTACGGCTGACATTTAATACTACTGTACGTTGTTTTCAGGTGTACAGCACAGTGGTTGGACATTGATTGCTATGATTTATAAAGTGATCGCCTCGGTAAGTCTAGTACCACCTGGTACCACACATAGTTACGACAATATCATTGACTACATTCTTTACGCTGTACTTACGTCCCCGTGACTGTTCTGTAACTACCAGTTTGTACTTCTCAATCCCGTCACCTTTTTCATCCAGACCCCCGACCCACCTCCCTTTTTGAACAAGCATTTTTATTTTGAGCTGGTGCCCAGACTTATATAGCTGACCCTGCCTCTGGGTCAATTAAAAATGCGGTCTATAACACAATATTGTATCATTGAAATTTGCCGAGACTACAGTTTAAATGTTCTCACACAAAAAAGTGTAAATATGTGAGATGATGTGTTAATGAGCTTGATGGGGGAATCTTTTCACAGTGCACACATATGAAGTCATCACATTGTATGTTTCCAATAGCTTACAATTTGTCAATTATACCTCAGTAGAGCTGAAAGGTTTTATTCTCATTATGTCAATTCTTTATTGAGTTGATAATATAATAATATATATTTTGAAACTCTGCCATTTTATCTTTATATCTTACTGACTTTCTTCCTCTTCCCCAATCTGTGTCTTTATGTGTGTGTATGTATATACATATGTGTGTATGCATGCATGTATGTACATATGCATATCCCCTACTAGAATGCTACATCAGAAGCTTCTGACATCAGGGCGGTTGCCTATAAGAGGTGACCACATTCACTAAAAATGAAAATAGACACCCTGAAAGAAACTTCAGTGGACAAACTTTTTTATGCATGAGACAATATACATATAACAACAATTTAAGCAGCATATTTAAACATGTCAGTTTCAAGTAACTAATTGTATATTTCAAGCAACAAACTGGTGTCATTAGCTTCTCTGAGGACACTCCTGAGAGGAATGACTTGAGCCTGGAAGGATGATCAAGTGAAACCAGCCCTCTTCAGCACGTTTAATCACCCAACCAAACTTCATGATTTTCTGCCTTCATGATCTGTTGAACCTCAGTGACAATAACTAAAAAATGATGTTCCCTGTATGACCAGTGTGTATTCTCACATCCGATTACAGTGAATGATATGTCGAGCTTTTTCTTTTGCTCAGAGTCATTATTTTTCATTGTTAACCCTTGTAATGGGCTTTAGTTATGGCCATAACTCACTTTCTTATCTGACATTAAAATAATTTCCATTCCACTCTTTTTCTCTGGCATTGGAATGGGTTCATCTTAATTCTTTAGTCAATATTCCAGAGGCACATGAAATGATTACAGGCAGGTTGATGGCTTACACAAATGTGTGTGTGTGTACAGTGTTTTTGGTGGTAGGAAAGGCAGACAAAGAAATAAAGAATGATTTATCAGAAGGAACAAGAATAAAAGGAACAAAGAAAAGAGGGAAGGGAGGAAAGGAAGGAAGACTGAGTTTACTGTTTTAGCTGTTAATACCTACCTTTTTTTGATTAAAATACCTATTTATATTAAAAATAATTATGTATAATGTATTTCAACATGTATCATTGTGGCATAGGATAGTAATTTCTACATATAACATGAGACCGTACAATTATGTGATTGTGTAAGTCCACAAAAGTCACAGACTAATTGTTATTATCTATGTTAAGATAATGCAATATATAATTTATATAAATATGAATAATTTATCGACATAATTAACGATTAATTTTATATTGAAATATTAATGATTGACTTTATATTAAAATATTAATATAAAATCAATACAATTTAATTTTTGAATTTTTCTACAAGGTGTATGATTACATTTAGTACAAAACCCTTTTGGAGTTATATAAGGAGCTGTTATAATTTCATAAGTTTCTTTTTACAATTTTTGGGGACAAGAACTTTTATGTTCTACTTTCTTAGTTTCAAACACACAAGATGGCATCGTTAACTGTAGTGACCACGCTGTACATCTCATCCTAGGGACTCAGCGATCTTGTAACTGCAGTTTGTCACCTGATGACGACCAACTACACCCACTTCACCTCCCCCTCCCCACACCCCCAAGCCTCTGGCAACCACTGAATGAAGAAAGAAAATGCAGTGTGTGTACACACACGCGCGCGCGCACACACACACGTGTAACGCATATATACTATGGAATACCATTCAGCCATAAAAGAGAAAGAAATCTCGCCGAGCATCCGGCAGCACGGATGGGGCTTGAAGGCCTTATGCTCGATGACATAAGAGAAAGATAAAAACGATTTTAAAAGAGAGCTCGTAAATACAGAAAACTTCAAGGAGAGCCGACGCTGGAAACCGTGATGGGACTTAACTAGCAAGTTATCGAGGTCTGCGAGGCTGTGCACCGGCCAGCTGGAGCTGGAACTTGGAGGATGGGTCCAGGTGAGCAGGCCAGTGCCTCGCCTCAGGCTGCTGACTTGGGGTTTATTCTCCGGCCATTGGGGCCCCGTGGGTTTTCTGAGCAAAGACGGCACCCCACACAAATGGCAGGTTTCGGAGGATTGATTTACTGGTGCCGTCCGGGCCGTGCTGAAGAGAGGAAAGACGCGAGGCAGGAAGTCTTGCCACGCTACTGCACGAATCCTGAACTGATATGAAAGAAGCGATTTACCAGGGACTCGGGGAGTGGGTGGGAAGTCGGGCAGAGGAGGACGGAGTCACAGAAGGAAGACTCCGACATTCCAGACCTGGTCCCTGGAGGAGTCACGCTATGATTAGTAAAAAGTGAAGAACAAAAAGGCTTTGAGAGGCGATGCCTTTGACCTTCCCTGTTTGAAGACGTTCTAAAGCCCCACACTGAGCCGCTTCCATCGTCCGCCTCGGGTATTTACGGGCCGCTGCTCACTGTTGGGACGCTGCACTTTGAAGTGGCTCTCGGTGGCTGGGGGTCGATGAAAGGGGAGCCTGTGCTGCTTCGGAGCAGGTCTGGGGCAGGGCACGGCAGAGGGGAATCATGGGAAATAGAGGGACCAGCTTCTTCAAAAGACCTTTTCTCTCCCGGTTAAAGAGTGTTCATTCTTCGTTACCACCCTCTTAGAAAAAAACTGTGTCGTTCAGGAGTTTTATTTGGAGCCACATGAATGGTTTTACTCTCAATAGTCACAGGCAAATGACAGGTTGTATTTAATTTTTATATATCTTTATTTACATAGACTTTAGTGATATCCCTGCTGGCTGTATAATTTGATTTATTTTGGGACACCAGAAAGAATCCATTGAAGTGGCACATGCCGGCTGCTTCCTTGGGCAGCAGCAAAACTTGTAGCACCGAACAGCCTAGTAAATAAAATTCAGTTAAGAAATCACAGGATACTTTAAAAGGGAATTGTGGGTATTTTCATAAAAGTATACTTTATCCAGATGCAAAAATGTTAGTTGAAGAATAAGCAAGTCAGTGTCTGAGAATATGTGCCCCCGATTTTCATAAAAGACCTACAAACGGCGCAAAGGATTTAAATCTTCAAACCTTCTGATGGACATGGGGTGAACCATGCAAATTATCGTGAAACGTCACCAAAGACTTTAGAAAGAGAATTGGGAGCCCTCGTTTTGCTAACTTTTCTCATTTGCTGTTTTAGATAATAATGATTTCTTTTAATGCCGGGTCTGTGGCATACAGCTTATTGCTTAGAACAGGCTCAAGTTCAAATTTTGGGTCCAGGACCACCTCTAAGCCTCAGGCCGCCCGTCTGAACAAGGACGAGAATAACAGTGAGGAGGGCGCCTAGTTCATGAAGCGGCTAGAGCCTGGATGCCCACCCTGGGTTCCAGCCCCTGAGTTGCACGTGTTAGCCGTGAGGCGGTGGGGCAGTTACTTAGCCTGACCGGCTACGGTTGCCTCCAGTGCAGCATGAAAGCAGTGGTAATGCCTGCTTCACGCAGCACGGGGAGAAAGCACCCGAAGGAGGGACTCCCCCGGAAATGTCCTCTCTGGTGCGTTGCTTCAACATCACCGTCCCATGTATCCTGTGGCCGTTCTACCTGGAAGTTGTACATTTTAATCAGAAGTTTATTTCATGTCATTTCATTATATTAACAAAGCACGAAGGATTAGTTAGTTCATTGGTCAGTGAAAGGGTTTGGGGTGAAGACAGATGATGCATCCATCCCCTCATTAGTGAGGTGACCTAAGCCCAGGGCAAAACTCTCCTCCTCCCCAGGCTATTTTTGCATGAAAAGCTTGCTTTCCAGGCTCTTTTTAAAATTGATTCTTTGACTGCAAATGCTGTTCTGATTCATTAGTTCCTTCTTCAGATATGATAATAAAACGTTTGATCTGTTCAAAGATTTTCTTCATGTGGGTGAACCACTCCATCTGTTTAAAGTGAATGCTCTGAGGGATTAGAGGATGATTTTAACACTCAGCTTTCATAGGGCGATCTCGGCTCCCCAGCTCTGGAATTCTGGGAGGGAAGTCTCGGCTTTACCTCTACGGGTGACCACATTAAATGTTCCTCTGCTGGTAGGAATTTTTATTTTGTCTTTTGTCCCTTTCCACCCTTTCCTTCCTCCCTGCTTCCCTCCCCTCCCCTCCCCTCCCCTTCCCTTCCTCCTGAATTCAGTGAACCAGGCCCTGTGATAGGAGCAAGATTTCTACATTTCCTGTGTCCAAGTCTTGACCAGAATGACTAAAGCTGAAGCACTGGAAAATAGGGAATGCTGGGAATAAATTGTGTGTAGACTTCATGTCACACACAATTATCTGGTTGTGAACCTCAGGTGTGAGTCCCCAACACACTGGTCATGTGTTGGGGACTCACACCTGAGTGAACTGGACATTCACTGGTCCTGCCATAGCTTGAAAAAAGTGCACAACATGTCACTTTGATAACCTGACTGGTAGATCTCTTATGAACGGGCAGAAGTAGCTCTTGCCCTGGGAGAATCTTTTGATCACTGAGGTTTCGAAGTGAGCCACTTTCTGGACCCTCACCTTTTGCTCTGTTGTAAGCTTCTGTTGTAGAGTGTAAATAAAATACTCAAATGAGATGGGATGTTTCCAATAAATTACCAAAAAAAAATGTTGAATCTTTGGCGGACTCTGGTTCAGTTACCCATCATTTAAGCAACCCAAGAACTCCAGAATTCCCAGAGCATAGGAAATGCTTTTGCCATTGCTGATAGTTTTCTTCTGGTTGCTAAAAGAGAGACTTCTCTTGGATGGTGAGAACACAGAAGGGAATTAGCCTAGTGCTCATTTTTCTCCAAAACATAAGGATCATATTCTGTTATTCCATTCACTTGTGGTGCAAGAAAACTTGTGATAGATTTGGCTGCATCTTTACAATATATTACATTTTAATTCTATTTCTAGAGGTCATGTGTGCATCAAATTAAGGGTGTGTTCACGGCATCGACTTTCATGAGACATGTGTCATTTATGCTCTATTACTGCTCTTCGGCATATCTTCCTGAAGTCTGCTGCATGTCTTATAAGAGTTATTTGAAAATTTGCCCTGCCTTTTCCATAACTAAAATAATTTCTCTGTTCTGTATAATCCTCAGGCATTTTGACTGGTCCACTATGATTTTTTCATGTAAAAAGGGGAGAGCTTGCCTCTTCTAATTATTCTGCTTCTTAGGCAGGAGATTTGTACATTAAATTGTTAGTTACTAAATATTAAGTCTGGAACAAGATATGACACTTCAGATATAGCAAAGGTAAATTATGGCATACAGCGCTATTATAAGGTGTGCTACTATTTTTATGGTAACTTTACCCACTCTATAACCACAAATAAGTATTTGTCCAGTATGTGTGTCGTTTTAAGGAAATTATGTTGCAGCTTGTAATTACTTCCACTGAAATCTATCTGCTCAGGCTCAGACCTTGCACTGCCTCAGACACACTTGAGGGGGGGAGGAGGGGTGTGCTGGGTGTGTTTTCTTAGAGCTGATTAAAGCCGTGGTATTTACTTTGGTCCTTTAAGAATAAATTAGCTTTACTGTGGGATCAATGAGTCTAGCTGTGTTTCCTTGAAAAATGAAGCACTTATAATGTAGCAGTTTAGAGAGAGAAAATATCAGCTCTCCGGTTTCCCCCAGGGATGCCTCCATGTACACCGTGACTACTAAGTCTTCGTAACACACACTCACAATTTTTGTAAAGTAGGATTAGAATCGCCTGAAGTACTATCAGGAGGACATTCCCTCTCCCCCACCCCCTGCCCGTCATTTACTTTTCTCATTAAACTGAGATTTCTCAGTAAATTAACTGGACTTAACAGTAACGCTAGTAGGCTCCAGCTCTTTGCGCGCACTGTTCGTTTTTGCGCCGTGCACTCGGCGTGCGTGTGGGTCCCAAGCCCTTTACTTGTTCCCAGAACTGTGCCTACACTCAGGTTGTTTCTCTGCTGGGAGCGCCCTTAAAGTTTTCCCTATTAGTCAAAGTCTTGATTGTCTCGCGTGTTCCTGTGTCATCCACTCTGCAAGATATTCTCCATGTTCCAATGAAAAATAAATCTTTGTCTTTGCTTTCTAGCATGTTGTTGAATTTGTCACGGTTGGCCCTACAGAGTGATTAAATGCCTTCTTGCCGTTTTCCCCGCACAGGCTGTAAACTCTGCAAATTCCTCTCCATGGAGCACCGGGCTTCACTTCAGTCCTGGGGTCCACTCAGCACGAGCGGGGGCGCCACCCCACTCGGACTCACGGTATGTTTACTGCCTAGCCGAGCCCTTCCTTTGGGGGTGCTGTCATCTCGCCTCTCTGCTTATCGAAATCTGTCCTCTGCGGTCGGCTCCTCCTTGGCATCCTTTCTGATGCCCCCAATCCTCAGGGACGTCTCTTTTTCCTAACCAGGGAGTTTGGTGGGTTGAGAAGCTAATAGTCGAGGATGGTGTCTGGCGTAGGGTCAGCACTGAGAGAGTGCTGGTTCCCTGAGCTTCATTTATCATCTGTAATGCAGAGCGGTGAGGTGCTCACGACACCTGGGGGTGGTGAGTGGGTAAGAGGCAACGTGGAATGGAGTCTCGGGGCCCCTGGCTCTCCATCATGAGTTACAGAGTTCCCTAAAGTGCTGAATCTGTCCCAATGTCCCCTTGACCCTGGCTGCCTGGTTAGGAAGTACCCACACAGGACACTCTGGAAAATGGACCGCTTATTATTATCAGCTAGAGCTGAATTCTGCTCTTCAACGACTTTGCCTTTCTAGCCTAAGTTCTAAATTCGAGTTGAATAAGCAAGTTTCACAGTCTTTGGCACTAAGCTTCGACCTCATGCCCATGTGTTTTAAGGGCAGAAGCATGCCCTAGAAGGATGAGCTTGCTTGACGTGTCTCTTACGGTAACTGCCCTGTGGAAAAGACATGAGTATAATTTTCATTTCACGACTGCCTGTTATTTGCCAGGAAAATATTACAAGTATGTGCAATATTAGAATTATTTGTCAGGCTAATAATACGAGTATTAGCTTTGCTACTTACCACAATAATGTGTGGGAGACATTAAACTGAGGAGAGAAAAAAGCTCGTGACTTGCCCAAAGGTGCCCAGTAAAGGTAGCACACGACAGGGTGTGAAAGACCCCCGGTTCTGGCCTCAAAGAACGTGCATTCACATTCTGAGTTTATCACGCATTAATTATGTGCTCCTGCTAAATTTGCTTGGAGGTTATATAATTGCAAGCAGATGATTTACTTAAGCAAGAAAAATGCATTAATGTATTAAAAGCACACCGACAGTTTATAAAAGAACAGATCAGCCCCTGGAAAAGGATAAGAACCAGTCATTTGAGTAAAAAAATGTAGACTTTGGTTTTACTTTTTCAAGAAAGTATCAAATGAATCATACCATATGTGCTGAGGGTGCCGGTTCCTCAAGCATTCATCTTCCTGCTCTTGATTCTGGGGTTTCACTCCCTGGAATTCTAATGGAAAAAGGCAAGGCACAGATGGAGGCATGGCATTCTTTGGAAATGCCAGAACTCCAAAGAGGGAATATACTATTACCCTTCCAGTAGTAATTAGTGGGTTTATGAAAGAACACATGTCTAAGAAGAACTTGCTTATGGATTCAGAGGGAGATTACCATGTAAAATAAATGTAATGATATAGTTAACCACACGCACATGCCCACAGAACTATGACATGTACTTAGAAACATGAGAAAAAGATTGGAAAAAATCTCTGATGTTCACCTTAAAATGGGGGCAAGTATGTATTGTTGCTTCCCACAAAAGATAAGATTTAGGATTTCCAGGAAGCTCTTATTCTCTCTGTTTCTCTCTCTCTCTCTCTGTCTGTCCTTGCTAATTGTTTTTTAAGGTAAGGAGTTCCATTTTTTGTGTATTACTTTTATAGAGCATTTATTGTGGCTTTTTAAATTGTCAGAGAACAATCTGTACACGACCTGTGGAAAGCCAAAGGGAATTTGTTGTGTTGTATATTGACAACGTGGGAGACTGAATTGAGGGCTCAAAGGACGTCATCGGCAGCCAGGCGCTGCCTTTTGCTGACTTGCCCACAGTCTCACCAGCCACCCCGGGCTAAGTGCTGGGAAGCCTGTGGAAAAAGCACCTGTTTCTCTCCAAACTGTCAGAGCAAAGTCCTCATCTTGGGATAGTGTCTCCAACTGGGTCAGGTGTGCCCCTGAATTGGTCACCGGGCCCAGGATAAAGGGATGCTTTCATTGCAAGGCCGGTGGCCCGTCCTGAAGCCAGGAGGAGGAAGACTCAGCTGGGGATGAAGGAGAAAAAGGTGTGTACTATTCCAGCTACCCAAGGGATGGTGGCAGGCAAGAGAGGCCCAGGTGAGGAACAGTTAATGAGTGGAAGATGCAACACATAATTCCTTCTCAAGAAACTTCAACGTATTTGACTCCTGTGTTTGATCTTCTCATTCTGGTTGCACGTATCACAGTCCACCCAGAGCCAAAACCTCAAAATAGTCTCCCCGTCTCTCTGTCCGTTGGCTCGGTCCTCAGGTTCAGGGAATTTATCTCTCGGGATGTCTTTTGCACCTGTGCTTTCTTTCCACTCTTGCTGCCACCGTGCAGATTTGGCCTATCATTAATTCTTACCCAGACGATGGCTCTCGCCTCCTAATTGATCCTCCAGCCCTCAGTCCCCCCAGTGCTTACTCACATGTACCCAATTGGATTTCATGTGGTTTCTTATGTTTCCAGGATTTCTCAAAAATTTGATTTTGTTCCTCAGTGCTGTAACATAAAGACTGACCTTCTCACAATGTCTATCTAGAATCCAGGAATTTTATCTTTAACTACTTTTTGCTTATTCATGGTTGGCCTTAACTTGCGCGTAAAAAGTTGTCTAAAGTTGTGTTGAATTCAATGCAAATGCTCTATGCTTCCTCAAGGCCCTAAAGTTCAACTAGTAAATAAATATTATCCGATTGAAATTTTAATTTAATTTTCTTAAGAAAAACAGTCTGGTACAAAAAAAATTTTTTTAAGAAAAATTAGTCTGCCTGGGTGTTAGTTGAAGGAAGCAGGGAGGAGGAAAGGCGGATTAGAAGGCTGCTAGCATAAGGCAAGCCAATGGGATGAGGTCTGAGGGGAAGAGGGCGGGGACTGCGAATAAGAAATCAGGCGGATGGAAGCGAAGAGCTTTGCGTTTCCCCGTTCACCTGGACCATGAGGCCCTCCAGGGTTAGGAGAGTGTCTTCATCTTTCTCTCTCTCTCTGCACAGAATATGGACCAGCAGCCAGGTCACAGCAAATCTTCAGTGGAGCCTCCGGATGTGGTTGGGCAAAACGCTGTGACTGATGGTTTGTGGGAGAAATTTTAGTCTGAGCAATTAGAAGTGTAGAAATTAAGAGTCCAAAGCAATTCTACGCTATTCTATTCCCTTCCCTCTCCTCCCTCCCTCCCTTTTTTTTTTTCAACCTCCCAGAAGAAGGGACTTGCTTCCTGGCGGTGGTTGTTTTAAGGAAGTCACTCTGCCAGCTGGTGCCCTGATGGTTTTTCTGTTAGGGTAACCTGCCCGGTACCTTTTGTAAAAATGACGAGGTGTAGACTAGTTGTTCCTCCCCGTTCTCACACTAAAGACTTGCCTGCCTTGGAAGGAATACTGACTGCTACGAAGATGGACGCTTCTCGGTTGGTCAGGGAAACTACGCTTGGATCTACTTACAAAGTCTTGCTTGAGGCTTAGTTCACCTTCTTGTACTCACTGATCATATTTTACATGAACAGGTGTGAGAGGCAATCCAACATTCTGTGTGCCTGGTGCATCGTGCTCCCTGACAAAACTTCATAATCTGTAAAGCACTTTTGCAGGTATTATCATATTTAATACTTGAAATCATTTTGTGAAATAAATATAACAAATGTGTTGAACTGCATTTTATTCATGAGGAAACTAAAGCTCAGAGGACAATGTATTTTTACTTTGGGTAGTTCACCTTATTTTTTCTGGCACCTGACCTTTTGACTTCTGAGGGAGGGATTCTTCTTTTCCCTCTACCTGTTGTCCAGAGCAGCTGCCATAGGCTCACGTGACCTCATCCTGCTGACCACAAGGATCTGTCTCAGGTGGGTGCACGTCCCACGCTGGACGAATAGGATAATTCATTCTCTGGCCACAGTCATGCTAGAGCCAGTCAATTCTTTGATCAAATCCAGCCGGTTCGAGTCCTCCCTTCCCTGCCCTTTAACATTAGAACCGTGAGAGGAGGAGGGTGGAACAGAGAGAGGTGAAGAGCAGATGGATGTGGGACCACAGTAGGGTGGGTGGAAGAAGAAGGGGAGACACAGGAAGTGTCGTTAACACAGCAGCCCCAGCTCTGGTCCTCAGGGAAAACTCGATCCTGAGCTAACACAGTGGTGTAACTACCTGAGCCAAGAAATTACCTTTGTTTGGCTAATCCGGTTCATGTTGGTTTTTTCTCTTGTCTGCTTCATTTAGAAGAGTTCCAGGACACCTGAGAGTGTAAATACAATGCCCAACGTTAGGTAATTACTGACAAATGCTGGGTAGATCCTGACTTTCTGAGAGTCCACGGTACAGTTCTTGCATCTCTCTCCCTCTCTCTCCCTCTCTCTCTTTTCCTCCCTCCCTCCATCTCTCAAGATCAGATTTATTTGGAGAAAACAAAAAAATCATCATGACCCAGAGATAGGATTCACATCTCGAGACATCTCCCAGCTAGTACATGTCTCTCGACAGGAAAACGTTCTGAGAAATATGTCGTTAGGAGATTTCAGCATTGTGCGCAATCATTGCGTGCACTCACACAACCTAGACGGCACAGCCACACAGCACACCGGGGCTGCATGGTACGGCCTACTGCTCCTAGCCTAGAAACCTTAATAGCGTGTTACTGCACTGAGTAGTGTAGATGACCGTAACACAATAGTATTTGTGTATCTGAACACGTGTAAACATAGGAAAGGTATAGTAAAAATATGGTATGGGAGGTGAAATGTCATGCACCCATGTAGGGCGCTTACTGTGAATGGAGCTTGTGTGCTGGAAGGTGCTCTGGGTGAGTTGGTGAGGGAGTGGTGAGTGCGTGTGAGGGGCTGGGACGTTACTGTATGTGACTGTAGGCTTTATAAACCCCATACTCTTAGGCTACACTAAGTTCATTTTAATTCTATTCTTTCTTCAATAATCAATTTATCATAGTTTACTGTAACTTTTTAACTTTGCTGTATAATGGTTGATTTCTTTTAAACTTTTAGACTCTTTTGTGATAACACTTAGCTTAAAACAGAAAAAAGTCCCTCATAGAGACAGTATATGGTGATGACCACAGGGAAGGCGGTGGGGGAGGTGGAGGAGGGTAAAGGTGGGGATAAGTGGTGATGGAAGGGGACGCGACTTTGGACAGTGAACACACACGACGATATGCAGATGATATATCATAGAACCCTGTACTTGTAACCTATGTAATTTATTAACCAATGTCATCCCAATAAATTCAGTAAATATTTTTAAAAACACAAACACATTGCATAGGAGTGCAAACGTATCTTCCTTATATCCTTATTCCATAAGCTTTTTGAAAACTGTTTTGTTAAAAACTTAGACACAAACACACACATTGGCCTAGGCCTACACAGGTTCCAGATCGTCAATGTCACGGCCTTCCTCCTCCACATCTCGGCCCACTGGGAGGTCGTTGGGGGCAACGGAATGCATTGTCATCCATGATGACTGCGCCTTCTTCTGGAACGCCCCCTGAAGGGCCTGCCCGAGGCTCTTCTTGAAGATGGGCCGTCTTTCAGAGCTATCTCCGTGGTGGTTTGCTGGTGGTGTTTCTTTATTTATCATAGGTTTTCTATGCTAGACAAATAATGCACCATGGACATTGCTCCCTATTAATGAAAAGCTTTCGGTGTGGGCGTTGGGGTTCATGTTTTCAAACTTTGTAAGGAGCTTTTTTAGATCTACAAAATCTTCTGCAAAACCCTTCACTGTGAATTTTTGGGGGGCTTCCTTTTCTTTTTCTGAGGTCTCCTTTTTCCTCACCTCTTCTTCACTGATGTGTCCTGTTCCAGTTCCCATAACCTTCACCAGTCTGTTCCTCGGGAACCACCTCTAGGGGCTCCTCAATGTCATCCACAACCACACCCAGGTTCAAGTGCTTTCCCATTGCAACCATAGCCTTGTTGATGTCTCAATATTTGTGCTGAGATATTGCAATGGCTGCGACCTCACTAGGTGATGGGAATTTTTCATTCCATGATAGTCTGATAGAACCAGCAACCTATATGCGGTCTGTCATTGACCAAAACTTTGTTACGGGGTGTATGACTCTCTCTATTTAAATACCTGACAGTGCTTACATACCTGTGTGAGGTAGATACTGGTACCACCCTCTCCAAGGCCCCTTTGCCGCTTCCGCGTGCCTTAGCTCTCAATGGGCTTTCTCTCCCGACAGCCAACCTGGTTGTCTGTATTTCTGTCGACTGTCCTGAGGCTGTTAGACCCAGCTCAGCCTGTGCTGCCTGAGAGCCACACATGCCTGGGGACTACCAACCCCTTAACAAGGCTGGCAAACGAGAGGTCACCATTCTCCACCTTCTGGTAAGGAGAGCCCTGGAGTGCAATTGATTGTGCGGTTCCCAGAGTTTCCCCGAAACATCGAGTCGGAGATCCCTTTCATGGGACTTGCTTGATATCACACCTTTACACGGCCTCCCTCCCTTCTCATTCTTCCAGCAGGTTCCTGCCACCCCACACGGAATCCTCTCGGGATATGATTTTAGGGAACTCAACATACAACAAAGGATTACCTTGTTCTCAGCCAAACAGGGCAACACAGGCATTCAAGGATTAAGAAGGAGAGGCCTCAGGTTAAGAATTCAGGTGTGAGGTGGGTGGAAGAGAATTGTTTGGGAGACTTACGTGAAAAAGCAGGTACTAAGAGGAACCACTGTAACAGTGTTATTCCTTACCTGGAAATGAGACTTAATCAGAAAATCACCTAAAATGCAGATCAGCTATATTTCCACTGAATTAAAAGGATACACCTTCCTCACATGAGCCAAACGTTACAGAGCAGTATTTTACATGGGTGTGTATTTTGGCTTCCAATTTAAGGTTATAATTTATTCTTCTTGGTTGATTTCCCAGTAGTCACAGCAATGTCCAGCATACCTGACTGAAGAGTATTGTTGGCCAGATTCTTAGGGAGAAATCTTCACTGAAACCATTATTAAAAAGTTCTGACCCTTTCCAAAGGTCCAGGATTAAAATCACCAAGTAGCTGATTTGTTGATTCTCTGAGAAGGGTTCAACCTCTTCTCCCCAAAGCAAAAACAGGCGAAACCTTTTCTGCATTCTCTAGCCAAGACACACTCAAGCTGTCTGTTGGCTGGAGCCTCATTCACATGAATGGAGAGTGGAAATACAGATAATTCGCTGAGGTGTTGTTAGAATTCTAAGATCTGTACCAGCAAAATGGAGCTAAGGGAGGTCGCCTTCACCTCAATTCTTTGGGCGTTTCAGGGATCCATTTTGTTTTCAAAATAATTCTGAAGCCCCTGGAAAAAATTTCTAACTCATTTTCAACATATTTTAGAAAGAGAAGCCTTTGTTCATCACTGCTTAATTGTACTTGTATATTTTATTTCTTTTTCCATAAGGTGCATGTTTCATGGAACCGATCGAAACCCTTCAGTTGCCTTATATAAGAAGTTTCATGACCATGAGCTTCTGCCTTTTCTGTGTATTCCTGTTCCCTGAATTCACTTTTGTACTGAATGTAGGGGTGTGTGTGTGTCCCTGATTCTTACTGTTCTCCTTACAGCATTCCCACTCCCCTAGAGCTCACAGATTGGCCTCTCTGTCCCGGTTCCCAAAGCAATGCTCTCCTCAGAAGAATGTTCTAGACAGTAAAAGAAAACCCCAACATTACAATTTTAGAGACTTTTTTTTTCTGTTAGACTGTGAGCCACTTGATGGAATGCTAACTTATTCATCTTTGTAACCCCTGGTGAGAGTGTGGGCATATAGAAGATGCTCAACAAATATTTGTGGAATGAATGAATAAACACCGTATGTGCAGAAAGTTCCAAATAGTTCGTCTGTCCCCCCACAACCCATAACACTCCCAGGGGAAAAGGAATTGGGATTAAAACAGTGGGTTCTAAGAATCTGACTTTTCAATGTTGGACTTGTCTCCTCCCCGAGAATATTAGCCATATATCTGAGAAGGAAGCACACAGAAAAAGCATGGATTTTCTTTTCTTTTTCTGTCTCTGGAGCAGACTGTGTCCAATAAAAAAAAAATATGTGGCACAGTAACTTTTCCAGCTGTGACCTACTCCATTTTTATTCCTTTTCATAATCTTTTTGGTCATTAAGAAATCATTGCTATCATTTGTGTTTCATGTTGTGAAAGGTTAGTATTTTCCTAATGGAAAGGTACTTTGTAAATGCAGTTAGGCACTAAACACGACAAGCTACGGAGGCACTGGGTGACTGAGCTGGCGAGGCTTCCCCGCACATCCCTGACCTCCGGCCCGCAGCGCTTTTCAGTAAACTGGGGTCCCGTCTGCCTCACACTCCTGGGACGAGCTAGTGCAAAATACAAGACAATATTCTTGTATGCCAAGGATACAAGAGTATTCTTGCAATACTCTTCTATGCCAGTTTCCCAATTAAACTGATAAGAATTGTAATATATGAATTTCAGAATTTTATCTGGGTCTCCTGAAGCAGTAACATCAGTACTAAAAGATATACAGGAAAAATAACTTTGATGCCAATGGCAATACTAATATTCATGAGTTAAATGAAGGGGGGTATGATTAAACTACCTATTCTTCTGGTGAAATAATTCCCCAATTTATTATTTATTTCTATTGCTAATAAATGCAGGAAAACTTTTTTTTTTAGACTAAGGGAAATGGTCTATCCTTAAGATAACTAACTCAGACAAATGGAAGCCTGTTCTAAGTTGAGCAATGGAAGTAAAAAATAGTAGTGTACTCGGGGTTTCTCTTCTTATTAAAAAGACAAATTTAATAGGAAACCAGACAAACACGCTTAAGAAATCCAACACACTGTATTAGGAGATTGCTTGCCTCTTACCCCCTCATACCCTGAGGGTTCAGCTTTTGCTTTGTTCACTAAAACGTTGCCAGCTCTCAGCATATCGGCCGACATATGACAGACGCTCCCTGGGCTTCTGTTGAAGTAATTAAAATTCGTTATGTCACTCTGTAGTACTTATCGCTGCATTACATGTAGCCGTGTAACTGTATTATCTGTGCTGAATACTCTGGTCTAGGTTATGGCTGCAAACAATAAAGGCAAACTCTGGAGACCTGTAGTATATTGTTTTCCAATTGGTGCTAAGCTGCTAAATTATGTTGAACAAAAACTGACTTAGCACTGACCGTGCCTACAGCTCTGTGCTAGGAGTTGGGTGGGCCGTCTGGTGGCGAATCCAAAGCTAGACGACAATTCAGCCTGTTTTAAAGTAATTTATCATTGTCTTTATCAAATGTTTACTATAATAATGGGTTTTTAATGAAGCTAAGATTTTTCTGTACAGACGTCAGTAGCAACGTGTGATTCCAGGTTGTATTGCATTATCAATATTTGTTTATATTTATTTGTCTCCCAGGGAGGCAAATAATGTACCATCGATGTTTAACACACTTCTTCGACCGTACTTGGCTACTGGTTTGTGTTTGTTGATTATATCTATGATGAGTTAGTTGGTGGAAATCCTCTTGTCTTGTGATCATCAAAACAGAATCACATTTGGAGCCTAAATCTAATCAAAGTAATTCTTGGTTCAGTGTGAATGTCCACTGAAAATACTCACCAAGTCTGTGTCTAAGAGATACCCTTCATCCCCGGCTCACAGGGGAAGAGCGTTACCTTGACTCGGAGTGCTCACCTGTTTGCCTCTCCAGACCTCTCTCACACTGACTCTCCTCATACTACCCTTCCCGTTGAATCATCAAAAACCATCCCCGCCTTGGGCTGAGACCTGGCTCTCTCTGCCAAGCAAAATTACCAGTTGTGGGTGAAGGTACTTCATAAATAAATAAGAGCAAGGCAATCCACAGAAGCAAAAGGTAGAAGGAATGGCCGAAGGAATAAAAATTCAAAGTGAAATAAAGCTAAAAAACATTCATTAAGTTTATCTCATTCCAAAATGGACGAGTTAGGAATATGGTAGAAATGATGGCAACAACATAATTTATCAGAGTATAGCTATGGTATTTGCCTATTCCAGACTTTCTTAGAAGTACCTATTTTATTGTTTTCAAGATAGAATATAATTCGATGTAATTTAATGTTTCTGTTTCTGTTAGATGTCTTATAAAAATCAATATAAACGTTTTTCTTTGTGGACTACATAGGTTTCCATTGTGCTTTAAAAATTTGGTCTATAGACACATGTATTTAAAAAGTCTTTTCTGAGTACCCTTTATAACCTGGCCACTGTGCGGGTTCAGAGAACGCCTAGCCTTTGCCTCAAGAAGCTTACAGTCCATAAGCAAACAGGACAAGAAATTAGGAGATAACAGTGTGAAACGTGAAGCATTGTCATGGTGAAGGCCGAGAGAGTGGGCCCCTAACCTAGGTTAGAAGAAGTTGTGATGGCTGCTGAAGTCCCTTGGCCTGAGTAAATTCCGAAAGAAAACTCAGCCAATTCTAGCGCGCGGGGGTTGGGATCTGGGAAATGATTCTCTACAGAGAAGCTGCGATTTGTGAAGGGCCATCTCTGAGAGTGTGGTCTGGGGATCCGGCACCAGGGAAATGCAGGTAATTAGGGATGATTGGAGCCCCATTAGGAAGTGATGAGGCCGAAGACACTGGAGGTGGCCAATTATAATGAGCCTCACATACCAGCCAAGGTTCGACCTTAACTTTGAGGCTGCCAGTTTCCGTTAAATGACTGTATGCAGGGGGATACGACATGCCCACTGTGATGAGGAGAATGTATAAAAAGGGGCAAGAGACTAAGCAGGAGATCAGTCGACCAAGGAGCAGCAGTAATTCAACCACATCAGTGGTGTTAGGATGGGAATACGTGGATGAACCGAAGAAGTATTGGGAACATAGAATCGTTATGGTTTTGTGTCTGATTGAATGTTGGTGGTGAGGTACACATTTTCATCTCAGGAAATAAATGTATACTGGTGCCACTGATTGAGAACAGGAGTAAACAGAGAGATCAGCGTGTAAGATGCGTGCTCACTTCCATAGCGCATCCAAAATGTAAGTTGGGTTCAGTTATTGTATATGTCAAATGTAAAGGACTTTTGGGGCATTTATGCCAAAAGTTCAGGTAAGCAATTAGTTTTACTGAAAAAATTGAGGTTATCTTCTTCTCCTTTGGGGTGATTGGTTTTACGGCAGAACATGTCACCACGTCCTTATCCATTAAATGTCATGGTAAGTGTTCTGGGCCCCCTGGGAAAGACTCCTTTCTTTAATAAAAACAAATTCCCGTGGAGAAGCCTCACCCCCTTCTTTCCCTGTCTGAACATTGATTAATAGGGACCTGATGCTTGGAGCAGCAGGAAGATTCTTTGACCATGACACAAAAGCAAGGAAAATCACTAAGTGGGACCAGATTCCTGATATTACTAAGCTACTGGATTCACCAATTCTAAACCATCCAACTATGGACATTTTTTAGATGAGATGATAAAAACACTGTTTGAGCAATTTTTCTGTTTTAGTCATCTGCAGCTAAAAGCATTTTAACCTGAAGATCGAGATGCTATTTGAAGATAATTCAGAGTAGTAATGGCAACTCTTTAAAAACAGTTGTGATGAAAAGGGAAGAGATGCTATTATTTAGATGTAGCATGAAAAAAGTTTCATTTTATAATGGGAGAGATTCCAGAATGTCTAAATACTAATATTACAGGCCCAGGCTGGGTAGCTTAGTTGGTTAGAGCATTGTCCCCATACACCAAGGTTGCAGGTTCAATCTCTGGTCAGGGTACATACAAGAAGCAAACAATGAAAGCATAAATAAATGGAACAACAAAATCAGTGTTTCTCTCTCTCTGTGTCTCCCCACTTCCTCTCTCTAAAATCAATAAATAAAATATTTTTAAAAATTAATACATTATAGGGAAAATTACAATTGAGAAAGAAATTTAAGACAAGAGAATATCCTGATTGGATAGGAAAAGACTTGGAGGAAGGAGATTTCTAATAGCAGGGAAGGTTACAGGTGGATGAATGCGAGGTTTAACTGGTCAGCAAATTCTTTGCTTTTATTCAGCTTCCTTCACAACTCTTTGTTCATTGCTTTTATTTTTCTCTGCAACCAGAATAGAGTTTTGTGTCGTCACTGGTTGACGTTATCAGGGAATTTCTCCCTTTCAATCATCAGAAGAGAACACCTTCCAGGAAAAAAAAATAGAGTATCACCAATATGTAAATGCCCAAGTGGAGGAGTACCTGCATGTTTGCAATGAGGCAGGCAGCAGCTGATTGTATCAATAAATTGTCAAAATCTGATTTCTTGTGGCCAGTGGCTAAACGAAGCACACAGACTGTGAAGGACCCAGGAATCAAATTGGTACCAGCTGAGGATCTGGAAATTGTGCCTGAGGCCAAATAAAATAAAAAGATATATGAAAAGGACAAATTCTGAGCAGAAGAGAAAAAAGGGAAGCATACCAAAGAGTTATTTGATAGTTGTTTTTAAAGATACAACCAAAGAGGTTTGTGTTTGCAGTCTGAAAGCCCAAAAAGTGTTCTCTCATTACACTGGAGAGAGGGAAGCATTTCGACTGGCTTCAGTGGGAGCATACCGCGAAACCTCCCTCGGTCGTGTTCAAGATTTCCCCAAGCCGGCATTCTGCACTTAGCTCTTTCCTAACTGGATGGTACCAAGGAATGAAATCTGAGAACCATCACTGTAATTAACTTGAGTATGCAATGGCGGTATTTGCTGTCCCCAAAGTTACGGTTGGCATCAAACTCACTGAACGTTGAAAGTTAGAGTTGATTCTTAAATGGAGCAACACTAGAGTTGAAGGTATGCTTTTTGATTTAAGACTCTACCTCTCCTATAAGATTCTGCACAAGATCCATGCCTTTAATATTATTTCCAGATGTACTTTTGGCTAGCTTTATTTTTTCACTTAGCTAGACCTGTTTCTGAAACCAGGAGAATGATTATGCATCACAGAATAGAACCATTTTTGAGGCTGAAGGTTGAAATCAGAGCCACTGGTGATTGCATGTATAAGAGATTCCCCACTCCAAAGTGATATGGAGCGCAAGAATAATAATGGCCCGCCCATAGCTTAATTTCTTCACATACCTGCCAGAAAAATCAATATTTCAATTAATCTTCCCTTCATCTGCGTGTTCTGAAGACAATGGGAACCCATTAATAAAGTCATACATCTTTCAAAAAGTGATTAACCAAAAAAAAAAAAAAGTGATTAACCAGGTAAAAAAGAACTGGCAAATGCTCAAAAAATAGCTTATTGGGTGTTGGGCCAAACTGTAAATTATCTCCTGACTGTCTCAGTGTCCATTCCAACGCCCCAGTGCACTGAGGAGAATCCTATTTGTTCAGCTGGGAGATGGTCGTTTTGGCGTGATACCCAATTTACAAAAGCCATGAGACAAAGTGGAAACATTATGAACATTTCGAGGGCAAGGAAGTAATATCACAAAACATAATACAGGGTATATTTGATAGGGAATTAAATATGCTCTCTGTATTTACATGTTTCTGAGAACAATATTCAAATTTTCTAATTAGCTGAATATTTGAAAAGTATTTCATGTTGCCATAAGTGAGGCTCTGGCACTAATACGAGTATATTGTAAATGCTTTTCCTACCCCTTCTCTTTCTTCCTTCCCCGAGCTTTTCTATTTTTTTAACCTAGGTTACTGGAATGTTAAGTAAATTGTCATTAGTAAGTCAGTGACATCAGGCTGCAAAATAAATAAATGAATAAAAACGTGTGTGATACATTTAAAAATAGTTTGACACTTTTAAATTATTTATATTAGTATTTCATAGAAGTTACAGATATTAAAAACTTGCAAGATGAGGAATAAGGTAAAAATAAAACAATATCTCTCACCATCTCACTACCCAAAGATAACCAATAGTAACACAACTTTGAGGGGGCTGGGGATGGCTGGGGTGGGGCGGGGTGGGGGAAAAATGCAGACAACTGTACTTGAACAACAATAAAATTGAAACAAAAACTTTTTCCGAGCTCTAACTATATAACTAAGCCTTAAAAAGTTAAAATGTTTGGTATAATACTTTACACATAATTTATATTATGTTTTTTCTATAAAAATTATATGGAAGTATTATATATGACATATATATATACACACCCATTTTTATTGGCTGTGCAATAGCTTGCTTTGTGAACACTGATTATAATCTTTCACCATTACACATATTATTGATGATGTTTTTATGATAGTGGCACATTATTTATAATGGTTCTCTCAAATTAACTAAACACATACTTAGGCAGTGGCTATTTTGTGCTAAGCATGGAGGTGTTCGTGACACAATTCCCGCGTCAGGAAGCGTACAACACAGCAGTGAAGCCTGCAGAATAAACCAGGAGTTCATCTAAGATTTTGGAAGACTACCGTGAGCCTGGGGGAGGGCCTTAATGAGGGGGGAGGCTCAGACCCTGCTCCACGCAAGTCACCTCTGTAGAGAAGTTGGCACCAGGACGGAGGTCCCCACCGTGGACTCCACTTGTCACAGGACAAATGATACCCTGGTGTCAACCTCTACTTTTTCTAGTATACGAGAGTAAGCTCGGTCAGTGTCAAAGACGATAAAGCTCATGTGTTTTTGAAAGTTAGTACAATGGTCAGGATTAAGCCACAACTTTGCAGGAGGTCTTAGAGAAGTGAGGTCGAACTGCCATGCATTTATTCTATAATTCTGTGTGCCGTCGATTATCCTATAAGGCTGCCTGCTTGGGGAAATTTTCCTATATGGGTCACCTGCCAGTAAACTACAGGGTCCGGCAGAAGTAAGGCCTGCTTGAGTGTGTGTGGTAGGGTAATAATATGGGTGTAATAATGTATAGTTTTAATTTGAACATTCCACCTAAAATGTCATATGGTGTGCTTGAGTGTGATATTATTGTTACAGAATTACATGTTTATGATTTTGTAATAAAAGATTTTGTAATAAAAAAGGGGTGTTATTTGTGCTGGACCCTGCATAAGCTTCATGAGAGCAAGAACCTGGAACGATTCCTTGTACAAAGGTGTTCACTAAAAAATACAAGACTCTGTGTGGGGAAAAGAATCAGTCCCCATTCCACAAGGCATTCCAGACATTCAACCTCTGGGCCTTCAACTTGCATTTCTCTTAGCATTGCCTGGAGTGTGTGTGCTCTAATGGCCTACATAGAACAACATGGCCAATTCGGGTCTTATCTGAGTAAAGTAACATAAAGTAAGTACCAGTGTCATTTAAATAGACTGTTTTCTTCCCCTGTTATTCCAAATTTAAGACGTTCTATGGGATGCTGGCCACAATCTTTTCAGTTTCCCAAAATAGCAGGGCATCCAAATGCAGGAGGATTCCAATGTTCTGCCCGCTCCCCGGGAAGGCTGCTGCCTTTGCACAGAGAGCATCCTGTTCTTCGTGTCTTTGATGCTGCTGTTGAAAGGACGACAATTCCTGACAAGGATTAGGCTGACATCAAAGTTGATTATCACTTAAAAGGGATGATAGGGGAACAGAGAGCTTTTACCTGAAAGAGAATTCTGAGGGTCACTCCACAAAGGTCATGCAGCGTAGGAGTGTACTTAGGAGCTAGATTCACCGGAGACTCATTCTTGGCTCCAGCTGGTTGATGCTTGGGGTTGGTTCCCCTCCAAGGGATGAAATGACCAATATATGCACAAGGGAACACTTTGAAGTGCTGTTAGTTATCCAGTCCTTGTATTGATATGTAAGTATTTTATTCTTGTCACATGAGTGAATCAAGCCAAAAATGTGAATTTATATAGTAGATGTGTCTCAGTGGTTATGTGAAAATGGTGCTGGCATATCCCATCAGCTTTACAATATCAAAACCCTCCTTTTTTGTGGTCCAGGGGTAGCACAAAAGTGTAAAGAAAAGAACAGTCTTCCTACAGCGCAACCTACACTCCAGAGACTGATTCTCCAAAGAGGCCACGTTTTTTCACACTTCCGTATTTTTATTAATACTATGCTCTCCCCCCACCTTTCCAAGGCTGATAAGTATCCTTTTATCTTTGAAGACTCAGCTACATAACCCATCTTTGGAAATCCTTATGCTAAAAAAAAGGCACCTCTATCAAAACCTTTATGTCATTTTGTCATAATTATTGAGTGCCTGTTACCCTAGTGAGGACATAGGTTCTGCAACAGAAGGTCACTGAATGAGCATATGTCACCTGCAAGCCTAAAATCGGACCTTTTGAATATGTATTATATATTGGATATGAATATGAAGTCTAGAGTTCAATTTGTTCGTGTGTTATGAAAAGTACATTTCAACTCTAATATCTCATGTACGTGGCGATGGTATATTGGTCAATACAAGTCAACCATTAATCTGAAATAACAAAACTCATGTACTAGTTAATGTCTGCTAAACCTTTATTTATATTTTATTTTTAGGTATATTTTATAGATTATGCTATTACAGTTGTCCCATTTTTTCTCACCTTTATTCCCATGCACCTACACCCCTCTCCCACTAGCATTCGCCCCTGCTCTTAGTTCATGTCCATGGGTCATACATATAAGTTCTTTGGCTTCTCCATTTCCTATACTATTCTTAACCTCCCCCTGTCTATTTTGTACCTACCAGTTATGCTTCTTAGTCCATGTACCTTTTCCCCCATTCTCCCCTCTCCTCCTCCCTGCTGATAAGCCTCCATGTGATCTCCATTTCTGTGATTCTGTTCCTGTTCTAGTTGTTTACTTAGCTTGTTTTTGTTTCTTTTTATGTTCAGTTGTTGATAGTTGTTTGTTGTCACTTTACTGTTCACAGTTTTGATCATCATCTTTTTCCTAGATAAGTCCATTTAACGTTTCATATAATAAGGGCTTGGTGATGATCAACTCCTTTAACTTGGCCTTATCTGGGAAGCACTTTATCTGCCCTTCCATTTCAAATGATAGCTAAACCTTTACTTATATTTTAAATAGGAAAACAAATTATTTTTCCTTCCTTTGAAGTTGACTCTACTGTAAAGGATTGCTTCTCATGATATGCCACTCAAGCTTTACTTTTGGGTTTTGTTATTTTTCTACCCAACTTACTGTTTCCAAATATGATCAGATATTTCCACTTACCAGCAGTAATTAGCCCACATCCCCTACTCTTCTTTAAACAGATACTTAATGACATTATTTAATACTTGGAAAATGTGAATGTGGTTATTGTTCTCAGAGTTCTGCTTTCTTCCCTTGATTCCAAATAAATCTTTTCCAATTTCTCAAAGACCCTTGTGTAGCTATAAGAGCTTGTCTTTAGGGTTTTTGTTTGGCCCCATGCTTAACTCTAGATGTTTCTGAAAACTCATCTTCAAGACTTGACCTTGTGTTCCACAAGTCTGAATCAAAAAGAAAGCAAATGCTGCAAAAAGCAACTATATTTGCCCAAGAACATCGAGCTATTTGAGACCTAGCCTCTTTAGGCATGTATAAAATGCCACAGCGGTTGGCAATGCTTATTAAAGCATTAATAGTCAATGGGAGCATTTAGGTTTATATATAACTTGAGGAAATTCGTGACTCAGTAGTCATTGAATAAAATTCACAAAAAGCAAGCTTGATTTTATTTTTCTCCCCCAACAAAACTGTATAGATTATTTAAATTTTAAAATCCCTTTGAGATTTCAGCAGGTTCTATGAAACTGATGAACTTGTATTACCTTTCATATAAGAGGAATTCATTTAAGCAATTTTACCAACATATGTAGATAGCATTGCTAATGGATAAAATTTCATTAAAAAATAAAAGTTAGAATATAAATAATATCACATAAATTATATTGTAAAAAATCACATCTTTAAAGAACATAAAATGAAACAACTTTGAAAACGTTAAGTTTAATAAAATTATTTATTTAGATTTTTGTCTGGAATATTATTATAAATCTATTATACTAAAAATGTTTTTAATCAGTTTTTTAAAAAAATTATAATTTACTGAGGGTTTTATTTTATTTTATTTTAAAGATTTTGTCCATTCATCTTTAGAAAGAGGCGAAGGAGGGGGAGAGAGAGGGAGAGAAACACGGAACCAGGCCGAACCTGCGATCCAGGCACGTGCCCGGACAGCGATCGAACCCGCGACCCCTCCTCTGCCTTGTGGGACAAGGCCCAGCCCACTGAGCCACACCAGTCAGGGCTTAGTGAAGGTCTCTAAACAGCACAACTCTCTCCTGCCTTCTAGAACATTCTTCTTGTTGTGCATGCCTTAAACACTTATTCTTTAAGAGGCACCATGAACATACTGCCTCTGAATGTGCTTTTCTGACTTCAAGAATAATTAAACACAATTCTTAATAGCCAGATTTAACTTGAGCCCAAAATGTCATAAGCTAGGGATATATGATTAACAGTCTTATCTGGGAAGTGAAACAAAGATGGAAATAAAATAAGAAAATTCACAAGCTAGAACCTTATTCGCTGTATGACTCTGGCCAAGCTAATCTCCCTGAATTTCTGTCTTCTCATCCTGCTTTGGGAAAGAACAGTATAACGACTCCCTGGAGTTCTTGTGATGATTAAATGAATAAATGCCTCGTCTTGACAAGGAAAGAGATCTGCTCTGAAGGGCAGTCGCTGGAATGCACGGCCTGCGCTCTTGTCCAGGCTGGAGTCCCATACATCACTCCCTCTTCCCCGTCACTAGGCCCTGCCGTGGGGTGCTGGGGACAGCTGCCAGCTCACTGCGCTTCCCAGCAGTTTGTCCAGGGAGGCCACCTCCTTCCTCATCACAGAGGCTGGGTGGTGGCCCAACTTTCCATCAACTCTGCGATGCCTCTGCTTTGCAGTATGGTTCCTGGGGAGCCCTGGATCCTTGCTATGCCGTGCTCAGTCGCTGGGGAGCTAGGGTTTGGGAACCCCCTTTCTCAACCCTACACAAAATGTCTGATTTCCCCTTAGAAACACAACTTTAAAAAATGGTTAAATTGACTGGATATGTATAGTCAAAATAGATTAAGATAAAAATCACTACATTTAACTTCTTCAATATGCATTTACTGTAGCATCCCTTTTGGGACTCTTTTTTTCTATCTACCTTCCTTCCTTTCCTTCTCTCCCTCCCATCCATCTTTCTTCCTTCCTTCCTTCCTTCCTTCCTTCCTTCCTCCTCACCCAAGGATATGTTTATTGATTTTAGGGAGAGAGGACAGAGAGAGAAAGAGAGAGACATGTTGATGTCAGAGAGAAACATCGATGGGTTGTCTCCGCATGGGCTTCAACAGTAGATCAGAACCCCAACCTAGGTGTGTGCCCTGACTGGGATCGAACCCGTACCCTTTCGGTGTACAGGGCGGTGCTCCAACCAGCTGAGCCATGTGGCCAGGGTTCATTACTCTACAAGCAGTCATTGCATTCTCCAAAACATCACTTAAACACTAATAAAATTATGGGAGACGTAGCCATAAAATTTCCTTCCCTTTTCTCAACAACTGTGAGAATGCTGAGAAGCTTGGCAACCTTAAGCATCTGTTAAATGTTAGTAATGTAAATAAAAACTATTAATTTTATCTATGTCTTTTATTTATTGAACATTAGGATGCAGTGTTCAATACTTAACACTAGTCAATAAACACTAGGATATCCCTGAATCTTGCCTAACACTTACCTAGTGTTGTAGACGGTTTTATCCTCCCCCCAAATCCATATGTTGAAACCTTAGCCTGCAGGGTGACTATATTTGGAGAGATGGTCTTTCTGGGGGTAATTAAGGTAAAATGAAGTCTTCAGGGTGGAGCCCTGATCCAATAAGATTAATGTCCTTTAAAGAAAAGACACCAGAGAGCCCTTTTGTGTGTGTGTGCGTGTTCCCTGACCTCCCCCTGTCCCAAGTACAGTCTGCTGGAGCACAGAGGGCGACCCATGTGCAGAAGGCAGCTAGCTGTCTGTCAGCCAGGAGGAGAGCTCTCACCAGGAACTGGACTGGTCTTGAACTCCCAGCTTCCAGAACTGTACAAAATAAATGGCTGTAGTTTAAGGCACCCCAGACGTGGTACTTTATTATGGCAGCGCGAGTGGAGTATAGTACATAGTATTGACAGTTTCTGATAGGCTTCATAGCAAGACTGATTATACGTAATTTTACCTACCCGATTGGGTACAGTACTTTATTAGGCACCTTGGAGAAAAGTAAAAAGGAGCAAAAAGAGTTGAAATACCAAGCCTGTGTTCTTCAATTCCTGAGTGTCTCACTGCTACCATAGGAACAACATTGGCTCACAGTGGTTTCTCCCCTAAAAAAGTTACAGTTTTGGTAGGTCAAAAAAATACAGAAGATAAATTACAGACCAGTGTAAGAAACTAAAATTAGCTCTTGGAAAATTTTGATGTAGGTGGTCTGCCATAGATATACATAAATATGTCTTTGTGCGTTTTTATCCACTCGTTCAGTTTTTCTTTTTTTTCTTCATTGCTAAATATTCACAGGTTAACAAATACCTTAAAATTGTGTGGGTTCTTTCACTGCCCCTACTGTTATTGAGGAAAGCAATGTACTTTGACAGTGGTGGTAGATTATGAAAGATTTGACATATTATACCATCCAGTGGTATTTGAATTCGAGTTGAACTGACTGGTGGAAGTAATGTTCACTCTAAAGGAATAGAAATTGACAGAATTTCTGCATTGTGGCCAATCACTTGTGGCCGAGGAGTACCTCCTTCCTACCTCCACCCCATGTATGTAAGAGCTAATCTGATGGCATATTACAAAGTGGACAAATTAATGACTTTAATCACAAACCTTGACATGATTAAAGAAAAATATCCAAATGGCCTAGGAGAGCTTCATGCAAGGCATATAATTTGCCCTAGTATTGGAAGGTGGGGTAATACTTGGCTAATCCAAGAAAAATAAAGAAAGGCAAAGACACCCAAGAATAAATGAGCAAGAAAAGTCTGGAGATAGTCTTTAAGAATAATTTTAATAATGAATATTAATGTCAGCAATATTGTTCATTTACTGTAGGTGCCTCCCCCATCTCCCTGCCTCCCATCCCCAATGTTCATTTGTTTTCAGATAAAAAGGAGAATGTTTGTTTCTGGTAACTTTATTAAAAGCTACTCACTGCTCAAAAGGAGTCTGAATACTTACCTTTGAACACTGTCATTTTTGTTTCCAAATGGCATTTGACTCATTGGAATAAAGCTAGGAATTTGAGTTGGCTTTTCAGCATGGAAAACTAGTTTCCAATCATGGTCCTCATTGTGTTTGTGTGTGATGGGTATGTGCCTGGAAACCTATCAGCTCGGCAGGCAGGAAAAACAAGGAATGCCTGATGCTCTGACCTCCCTCGGAAACCCACTCCCTCTGCTTTTTGGCCCAGTTCGATCCACCCTGATAGCTTCTGGGAATCCTTCACTAATTTGACTCCATTAAAAAAGATACTTATAGTTGTATAGATACTAGGATTATATGTATAAAAGTTAACAGAAATATTTTAACAGTTTTATTTCTAAGATAGTCACCTTGATTCATTTTTATAGTTGCCTAGTATTATTTATGACTGTCTTAGCATTCAATTAAAATGTAAAACTCTAAGAATTCATTCTTCCCCCCATTCTTTATAGAACCCCTTTTCCATGAGGGTTTACATGTCCTTTGCCCTGGCCTTTCTATGGCCAAACTTCGGTTTAGTCAAGGATCTCTTGACCCTTGGTTGGTGTTTCAGATTTATATGTGAGCGACGATAGGGATCAGAACAGGAAGCTTTGTGTGTCTCCGGGACACGTCACTCTCTGCTTGCACACTCAAGTCCTCGCTGGTCCTTGTACACACTCATCCCGCTCTTGCTTCAGAGCTTTTGCACTCACAGTTCTCCCTTGACTAGAATGCTCTTCCTCTCAAGGGCTCTCACTTCCATACTTTTAGGTTTCTGGTCAATGTCACCTCCGCCAGAGCCCTCCCTGACCACGCCACATGTCCCCGCAGCACCATCTCGCTGGTAGGCTCCGTCTCCTGTGTGTTTCGCTTTCTCTCTCAGCAATACCCAAACAGAGTGTACCACTGGGTTATTTGTTTAATGCATGTTTCCCTACTAGAATGTACAATGGAAGATCCATGAGGACAGGACTGTGTTTTCACTGCCATATTCCTGGTGTCTAGAACACTGTCTGACACATACTAGACACATAAGTTACAAACGCATCTCACACACACACTCACACAGGAATGAGAGAGCTCAGTTCTGGGTCTTGTTAAGAGGCAGCTTTCCCAACCAGGCCTTGGCGGGGGCGGGCTGGCGGACGGGCTGGCGCAGGTTCTCATTTACTGTGGAAGTGGGGAGGGCTCCCTAGTGGTTAGTGTTCTCCTGTCAATTCCTCCTTTCTGCTCCTTCATCTTACTCCAGAATTACCTGGAATCTGCCTTTAACCCCCAAGTCAGGAAAGTCTCTCCCGTTGTTTAGAAACCTGTTCTCAAGACTGTGCCCAGAGCAGATGCTAAGCCCAGTTTACCGATTCTCACGGAATAGGGAAAGAGGTGGTTTCATTTGTTCTACAGAGGATCCTTCTGTCCATCATTCTGAACACGTGACCCAGCAGGCCTGCCTTTCATTCACCCCAGTGAGCTCCATGCACGTGTCTCAGTCCTCCACCCCAGAGGTGCCCCCACGTGGCCTTCTGGCAGTGCTTTGACAAATGATTAGAGCAAATGAACAATCCACTGATAACTGTCATCTCAATAAATATTTGTGAGCATTTTAAAGGTCTTTGGAGGGTGGGGAAGTAGGTACAGGCAGTCAACCAAATTGGCCTTGAAATAATATTTAAATCAGGAGGCCTTTAAAAACTTAGGTTTTTATGTAATCTCTCCTATGGAAACGCGGAAACTATTTCAGAGTACTAAATTAACAGAATTATTGAGGTTTCCTTACTTCCTGTATTAGCTTTCCAAATTCTTCCTGGATTAGGTTTCCAAGACACAGACTGTAGGAAACGTTCAAGTTAACTTCTACAAAGAAATTTCAATTTCTATTAAAAAGTAAAAGTCAACCTGGAAGAATACTGAAAGCAAGTAGTACCCGAAGCCCTCATCCTGCCTCACCATTCCACCTATCCCTGAGGATCCAGACAGCCAGCGTGCACATGTTGGGGGCACAGAGCCCTCCCAGAGCCCTTTGTAGGCCCTGTGGGAAAGCCTAGGAAAGTCTCTCTCTGCAGGCATCCACACGCATCCACAAGTGTCCCGGCAAGCGGAGGGAGGACACGTTCTGCCTCTTCCACCCCAGGCTGAAATGGGTTGCTTTTCTTTCTTTAATGACCTAATCAATCCTGTAAGTTGAACAATTCACCATCAAGATCAGTGGGCTTTGTTTTGTTGTTTAGGTTCAAAACAAAGAAACAAGTAAAATATAACAAAAGGCACTGAAATAGAGGACAGGTTGTCAGTGACCAGAGGGGAGGGAATTTCAGGGGAGAAGGGGAGGGTTTACAGGAACAAATATAGAGGACACATGGACAAAACTAGGGGGGTTGGAAATGGGAGGGAGGAGGGGAGGGATGGGTGGGTGGGCTGGAATGGGAGTAAAGGATAGAAACTGTACTGAATAAACTAAAATTAAAATAATAAAAATAAAAATAAAAAGATCAGTGGGCTTAATTATTCAGGTTCTTTTTCTCTTCTTTTTTTTTTTTTTTGGTGCAGCTCTTCTCTCTCTATGGTAATGCTATTGTCACTGAGCAAGTCGGGGCGGCTAGTGTGCTAAGAGATGGTGCCAACACCGCTCTTCGAATCCCAGGGATTTCCTTGGACAAAGGAATGCTAGGACCTTCCTTTGGAGGAGGGGACAGTGGAGAATGAGGCATTTTTCAGGTCCGCCCCCGCGCCAACCCACTGTCCCAGGGCTGGGCTGCAGAGGGCCTGACCCTCGTGGGTGGGGGATGAGTAATGTAGTGTCCACTCAGTCTGGGGTTTGTGCTCTGCTGTAGGCGCTGTTCCGTCGCTGTGGTCTAAAATAGGCTCTCTTTTAAAAGGCTCTTCTGCCTCCCATTTTTTCCTCCTGGGGGAAAATAAAGCTGAAAAAACATCAAAATTTAAGAGGTCAGGAGTTAAGAGCTGTGAAGGCAGTCATACGATGCTTACAGAAAGGAGCAAAAACTCGTTTCCGAGTTTCCTTTACTTCAGTACTATGTTCAAAATTCAAAAATAGGAGAAAAACTGCCATAGAGAAGTAAAAGTTTAAAAACATCAACATATTTCTCGTCATTACATCTCTAGAACTTAAGAGCCTTCAAGGACTGACAAAATAAAGGCAGTCCTCAGCTGGACCTGATAATTTAGAAATAAATATCGAGTAGTAAAGTATGATTTATTAATGTAGCAAAATATAAGGTAAATAGGAGTGTTGCCTCCAATCACAAGATTTTTTACCTGGGAACCGAATGACCGGGTCGTTTGGACACATCCTAAATTGTGGCTGTTGGAGTTCGATGGATCTGGGTTTGATTCCCAGGTCAGCCAGTTACTGAGCTGTGTCTGCTCTCGGTATTAATGTTCTCATCTTAAAAAACGGTAAAAATAAAACTTACCTCCTGTACTTTAAATGAGATAATTTATGTAGAACATGGGGTAGCAGCTAAAATGTCTATGCTGTGTTCACAGGCCACACGTATTTCAGAAGAAATGGGTTTGGATATCAACCGAGACATTTAATAATTTTGGTTTTTTCTTCAAGTTTTTTTTTGTCCTGACCTTTAATTTTTTTAATTCATAACATTAAAGCTAAGGCTATAGTTATTTTTATGAGGATTAATTAATACAGCTAATTCACTCATTTAAACTGTTTTTATTTAGGATAAATCAGTGGACCCAAAAAACACCTGCCCACATTTAGCTGAGATTCTAGTAATTTTACCAAAATTTAACACGTGGCAATCATTTATTTAACATGAATGAAGATCAATTATACCCAAAGGCAGAATTATAGCTCTTCTATTTTACTCTCTACCGGGCATTATTAAAGGGGAGGGGTAGAGTCACCAAAGGGATCTCTTTTCTAGTTCCAAAGCTTGTCTTTACCTAAAAAACAAGTTTGCACATTTAATGCAAAAGTCTTTAAAGAGGCAATGGAAAGATAAAATAAATTATATAATTAAAAATTACATAGAAGGAATTTAACTTCTTGCCTCTATTCTGGTAGTTTTAGCATGTTCATCGTTTTCAAAAGAGATCACTTCTGGAACATACGACTTCGAGCCCCAGAGTGATTAATTATTTCTATTTATTTTAGCATTCAGCAACAGGTTGGGGAAGTTTGTAGAAGAAGGTGTTCTTCATTTTTCTTATTTTTCCAGATCTGGTTGGAGAGTTTGAGTTTACTGTAGAAGAAAAAAGTATATTAATTACTCATATTTTAAGTATGTTTTTTGTTCACAAATAATATATTAAAATGTTTAAAGTTTTTACTTTTTAAAATCAAATAAATACACCTCCACAGGAGATATAATTATTCAAGTATGCCTACTAATTAATAAACCAAATAAAAATTCCAACGATTACAGTTGACTGACATTTGTTTTTCAACATTTACAATCATAGTTTTAAAAATAACTGGCTTGCCAAATTACTTTTATTGCTCATCTCATATCGAAAGTTTTATATTCATATTTTTTTACATTCAAGAGGAATCCAAATTATTTTGAATTGACTGCTGTGCTGTAGGCTGGTGAATAAACTATTTATTAGCAAAACCACCATATAAATAAGCCTAAAGGAAGGTATGAAAAATTCTATGGGACTGTAGCCAAGAAGGTTTTCTCAGGAGGAGAGGAATGAAGTGAGGCTACAGACGTACATTTTGCTTTAATATTGCATGTAGATGCAATGAATAGGAGAAAAAATAAATGTGGGGGAAGGAGATCTTAAAACTTACAGAAATTAGCATACTATCTCTACTATTTCCTTAGATCAATATTTGCTCTGGGTGAGGGGTTTTTTTTGGAGGTGGTGGGTGGCTTATTTTGATTTTGGTTCCCTAAATTAATCACCTACTTACCCCTTCCCATATTTTAGGGAGGCTGTGATCAATACACTAGTATTTCACATAGAGTAATTCTGACCACAGTCTTTTCCCCCCTTCGAATGTACAAAAACAGTCTCTCTTAATTTAGCCTCGTGTTATATATTTTGTAATAAAAGTGACTTTTCCTGTGCTTAATTTCAATCATTGTATGTCAACATTCTAGGCAAATGTTTAATTTAGCTATTCTTTTTCATATCTATATTTTAAATTCTACCTTTATGCTTAGGTTCATTTCCTGGGTATTCAAACAGCTGAAGAAGCTCCTAGTTAAAAAAAAATCAGGTACATGCACACCCGTGCACGCACACACACACTTTGGTGCCTATAGTTCCCTTCTTCACAGCCACGCATCTTAAAAGTGTACATTACTCACGCTCCCTTTTTACGTCCTTACTTTCCAAGTCTTTCCTCGACCCAGGACAGCCAGCTTCCCTGTCTATCGTGTGAGTAAAATTATTTTCAGTAAAGGGAGTAATGACTTTGTAGTTGCTAAAACCAATGGGTTCTTTCCTTCCTTAGTTTTATTCACTCTAGAGCAATTTGTAACCATGTGTTTCCTGGACCACTCTACTTCAGCAAGCTTGTCTAATTTACCTCCTATCTCTGTGGTTGCTGTCGTGTTTTCCTCTGACTCTCCTTTAACCTTGTTCTGCGCATCTGGAGTTTTGTCTCAGGCACCCTTCTCCACCTCTGTTTACTCCCCTGGAAGACGGAGTCAGTTTACACGGTTTTGGACCCCAAAGACGCGGGTTCAGTCTCCAAACCCATGCTCCCACCTGGACCCAAAAAGGCAAATGCCTTCTGGGCGTGTTCGCTCGACTGTCTCATAAGAATGTCAGCTTGGCCTGCTCCAAACTGAGCCGTTTACCTTCCCACACGCCTCCACCCACCAGTGACTCTCCTCTGTGCTCTCCCCTCTGGTGTAACATCCACATTCATTCAGTTCCCAAAGGCAGAAATGAAGACACGATTTTGACTGCTCTTTTTCTTTCATCCTCAAATCCAATAACTGGCATCTCTTCCCATTCTCTTTCTTCATGTTCATTGCCACCACGTTCATCCCAGCACCAGGGCCTCTCACCTGGATGCCCTGACAATTGCCTGACTTGTCCCGTTAATGCCTGTCTTGTCCCATCCTGCTAATTTTTACAGCAGAGTTGCACCACTCTTTAAAAGCAATAATGTGATCGGTTATTAAAATTAAGACCTATCCACTGATTGTTATTGCACTTAGGACAAAATTCACATGTAGGAGCTTGGTTGGCATGGTCCTTTGTTATCTGGGTCCTGAGCTCCTATCTTGCCCCTTGTCCCTTCCTGTTTCTCCATATACCGTCCATGCCTATGTAATATGCACACACAAGTGCATTCTTTGTGAGTAGTAGCCACGTTAAATTGCCTTCGGGCTCCTGAAGTCCCGTACTGGTACCTGCATTTCCGTTCGCACTTGGCTGTCCTCTACTGACACTTAGCCTTCCAATGAAGTGTCCTGTGTTTCCTAGAAATATTCTGTAAATCCTTCTGTCTTTCGTTACATGTTTCTGGACCTCTGCCCTTATGCCGCCTTTCAGAGGAAAGCATAGTTCCTTGTTTGAGTTGCCTGTATTCTCCTGCTCGACTGCAAGCTCTGCAGCCGCGGCCGCCTCACTCACTACCCCGTCCACGAACCAAGCATAAATCCTGGGACTCCGTGCATCTCCATAAACATTGATTTAATGGACACACAGTGCATAATTAATCAAGTAAATGGACTTTTGCTATTTATGCATACAAATGATCTTCTTATAATAGCACTCCATTTTCTTTCAAAAGCAATATGTATTCATTTTGGACAACCTGGTAAATCCAGATATAATGTTTAAAGTTGTGTCGATCCTCAGTCATATCATATAGCAATAATAGCAATTTTTGAAAATCTAGCATCTACTTTTTATGTAATTCAGAAAATTATATATTTTTCTCTAACTTTTTTCATACCTCTATTACTGTGTTCAAAGATATTTTACAATGTGAATAAATGGGATTTGTTTTCTGAGAATCAACAATACCAATATGTTTACTTTTTATGATGTAAACTTACAAGTCATTCAGTAAGAGAACATTGTTTGAAAATGTCTAAAATGTTCAAAGTGATTTAGATATTTAAAAAAAGTTGGCTCTTCTAAACACAGTTTCTCCAAAATTGCTAATTAAATGCTAAGAAATTCCGGTTGGTAGCACTAGCGAATCATTGTTCCCTATTTAAAACACATGGGTCAGGACAGGGAGCAGTGGGTTTGGGGACAGTGTGTAAGGACTGTGTTCCGGTGACACCACACCACTGTCTCGGGTCTCATCCACTTCCCCAAAGGGCTGGGCCGAGCACAGCAGAACTGTTCAAGTCCACCGTGCGGCAGATAAAACGGGAGGAGCTCTGAGGTCACTAACTCTCCAGGTCAGAGTCTGTGAGAATCGCCTTTGTTAGAAATAACCCGCACCCCATCCTAGAGATTCCGAACTAATAGGTTTGTGAAATACTACCTTGGAATTCGCTCTAAGTCACCTATGGACTTTTAATGAGTTCCTTTACAGTTTTTCACCCTGGAACTATCATACGTCATCCTCTGAATTTAAGGTTTTTTAAAAAATAGTATGAGAATGAAAAATGTTAACAAATTATGATTTATATTGAAAACTCTCTTTTTACCTTTAGAAATATTGTCTTGTATAATAATATTTTTAACATTTCTTTTATTTGAAAAAGGCTGGGTTTGGAACCCACACTGCTCTACCCTGAGGCCTTCCTAGAATGAAATTATTTTTCACTCTAAAGCTGCTCTCAGAATTGGAGGCTTGTGTGAGTGCAGTGGGGTTCTGGCGCATTTAAAAAATGTAGCTAGTGTCTGTATTTCACTTCTCCCCTCCATGGTGCCCTACTGCTTACAGGGAGGGAGTTTCAATTGGAATGTGTCATTCAGGTAAATTCAAATGTGCTATTCACACAGAGATTTATATACAACATCTCTGGTTTTCTAGTACTACACACAAGATACAATTTGCTTACTCTCTCCCCTAAAACCACACTTTAAAATCCTCTGTGAATAGCAATTGTAGATTATTATTATTAGCCTTCAAATGGAGGAAAGTGTTGGCGGAGAAAGCGCACGTTTGAAAACAAAAGCGTGATTCTGGCTTCTCCGCCACATGACTGTTGCATTCTTCCTCCTTTTCCCAGACTCCTTCACTTACTACCCACTTACCAAATATCTGCGAGCACCTCCTTTTACTCCCAGGAAGGGCGAGTTTAAAGACGAAAACACAGGCCCCCTGGCGTGGCCTTGCCTGCTCGTGGTTTCCGCGAAGACGAGTCGAAGGCGCTGTGCGCACGGGCTCCACATCCGTGCAGACCTCACTTCTCTCCACTGGGATTGCACCGACGAAGTACACAGAAAACGCTTTTCCCAAAAGCTGGTTTCGTAAATTTCTGAAGATGATCACATACTGAACAAATGTGGGGCGATTCGTCTCCAAGCTTTTGAAATTTTCCTGTATATTCTCGGGCATATTCCTTCCGAGAATATGTCATTGTTAACAACTGCTTTATTCTCACTCAAGTCTCCTGCTAATTTTCGTTCAGTCATACGTAGGTTATTTTCTGTCAGTATTCACTACCCATTCCATACAGGTATCTCTGTCAGGTGGAGGTGGTGAATAAATCTACAGCTTATTCACAGGTGTTTAATGTGCGTCTGTTTATGTAGATCCATGCATTTAAGAAAGAGTTTATATGTAGAAATCTCATTTTCAAATGTGTAAATGTATTGTATTCTTCCATCCACATAATACTAGGTATCTGCTATCTTTTACCTCTACTGATGGAATGTTTCCAGATTGTTCTGTTGACATGTGTGGCTATGGCCTAAACCCTGCCCTCCTAACCCTGATGTCAGCTGTTTGGAGCAGGCATGGCCACATGACACCCTACAATCTGCTCTGTGCACTAGCATGTGAGGATGTGTGATTCCAGCCAGTTCTCCCACAAAACCTGTGCTGATCACGTGACTGATCTTGGACATTCACCATGGAGGCAAAGGGTGGGCTGGGTGAGAGTCATCACGCTGAGCTGGAGAGCAGAGTAGGACACACAGTTTAAAAAGGGAGGGAGGGGGAGAGAAGCCTGCCCCCAGCGTGGAAGAATGACACACCGGATATAAGGTTTACTTGGTCCTGCTCGGAAGGTCTTTCCAGAGGCTGTGCTCACCAAGACTGCGGTGGACCCCGTCTTCCCCCAGCACCCACTCCCTCGCTCTGCAACCCCCAGCCTGTGCTCTGTATCTGTGGGCCAGCATCTGTTTGGTGTTGTCATGAACTTTGCACTTTTTTTAGATTCCACCTATGAGTGAAATCATACGCTTTTTGCCTCTCTCTGACTTACTTTGCTTAACGCACTTTGCTGAGTGATATCCCAGCACCTGTATGCACCACATCCCTAAGGCTACTTGCTTAGTAGGTGGGTTAGAACACACATTTACACACTTGCACCTGCTCACTCATCACATATAGATCTGTGGTCAAAGCCTAAACTGCAGCTATTTCTCCCCCTCAGCACAGTCTAACTTGATTGGCTGAAGACCAAAATAAACCTTGATCTATGATTCGTCATTCTAAAGTTGGTTACTATGGTAGACACTATGAATATACTCTGATACTTCCCCGAGTCTCCCAACTCAAGACCACGCCCCAGCTACAGCAGTAACCCTGCCGACTCACACGGCTCAGTCCCTCGGTAGGAGCCGTTAGGAACTTCCTTCCCGAAGGTGGCTGGGGCAGCCCCGGCCGTGGGGCTGATAAAGGGATATGCAGGTGCAGCTCCCTTTGCTCAAGCTGCGCTGACTTTCCAGGCCCATCTTAGCCCCAGAGCTCCCCATGAGACTGGCCGTGGCCTGAAATGCGCCTGCGTTGCTGGTGAGACACCGGCTCCCCTGCCCTGTCCCAGGACGTCCCTTACTTGTAGGCGTATATCCTGACAGAGTCCCCCACTAAGCCTTTGGCGTGAAATCCTCTCGCTTTCTAGGGAGCTCAAGCTGTCACGCAGTGAACTCAGGTCCTGCAGTTTGTAACAATAGAAGCTGAGAGGATTTTCTTCCTTGAGTTTTGAAAGAGATGATCTGGAAAAGCTCAGGAGCACAAGCAAGCCTCCTTTCATTAGGTCCATGAAAACTCATCATTTTCAATGTAAGTGTGGCAAGATGGAAATGAAGTTATAATCGTGGTATCCAAGATACAGATACAAAGTATCCAGGATACTTTAGGTTTTCCAGGTGGAGCTGGCTAGGATTTCCTGTAATCGACAAGTGGTAAATTTGGGGAGAAGCTCAATCTTTAAGCTATCTAAAGTCAGGACTGTGTAATTCTTATGTAAAATAAGACGCCCATATTGTGTATTTTTAAATTATAAAAGTACTAATGTACATCCCAGAATCATGTCCATGAAACATTAAGTGAGAACAGTAAGTTGTATGTACATACAAAATACAGTTTTTATAAATGGAAACGGTACCCAAATCCACAGATGCACGTGTATCTGTCTGCATATACTTGAGGGTGAAGAAGAATACGTAACAGGGTATATTAACATTAGCTATCATAGCATGAGACTAGTCGCAGAAAAAGTACAGCAGGAGTGTAAATACAGTGGATTTAAAAGGACAATTATTCTATATTATTCCAGTGTTAGTTTCTGGTTGGGGTTAAAATGTCTGCAATTTGGGAAGAGGCATTTAAGATCGAAAACACAGTAGAACGTCTTTAACGTAAAAACCAGACCACGCGAAACTACTGTAAATGAGTTTTGCTCCTGTAACGTGATACCAGCTGATGTTTACAGTACTGAAAGGAAGACTTCCAGACTGCTGTGAAACCTATCGTAAACAAATGCAGGGGTTTCAAAGAACTGGGGTAAGAATAAACAAAACTGAGTTACAACTGATGACAGACCTTTTAACTTTTCTTTCCTCAGAAATGCCTATATTGCTGATGATGAATAAGCTATTCAATACTTTTCTCTCGACTCAAAAAGCATTTCAAAGAAGTAGCGTAGATGGCCCCTGTCATGGTTAGAAGCCCTCAAAAGCTCCCCGTAACTTTGAAGAAGAATCCAAGCCTATTAAAGTGAAATGCAGGTCTCATGTATTCTCTCTGCTCCCTGCTCTGTCCTCACCTTGCCCATCTCTGCCCTTCCACGCTTCCGCCTTCAGATGATGCAAAGCCTCCGTGGACACCTGCCTCCGTCTTCCTGCACTGTGCTTCCTCGGGCCAGGAAGTTCTCCCACCAAGTTCCGCTTCCGTGGTCAATCAGGATGTCTCTTCCCAGGTGGTATTTTGAGGCCTCCGAGCTTCAGCCTGGATGAAGTGCTGTCCCAGCATATCCCCCCAAATATCTTAGGGCTTTTCCTCTCTCATCTCATGCATCTCAGTGAATTCGTTTTTTAGCTTTATTGAAGTTCAGTTGATATACAATAAAAGGCACATTGTAAAGGGTACAATTTAATGAGGTTTGACATATGTGTACGGTCATGAAACCATCCCCACAAATCCAGATAATGAAGGTTTACCGTCACCCACAGACACTTCCCCCATCCCTTTGTACTTCCTCCTACCGCTCCCCACTCAGCCTGCCTATCCTCAGGCAACACTCATCTGCTTTCCGTCAGGACAGATTCATTTGGATTGTCTAGAATTTTATGTAAATGGAACCATACAATATGTACTCTTTTTATTTCTGGCTTTTTTCACGCCACATAATTATTGTAAGACTCGTCAATGTCATTGCATATCTCAGTAACTCACTCATTTTTATTTCTGAGTAGTAGCCCATGGTATGGTTATACTGAGATTTGTCTATCCATTCACCTGTATCGTAGACACCGCTGTTGCTTCCAGTTTGGGGCTATCATTACAAACACAGCAGTGCCCTTGGGGACAAGGCTCCCACATTTGTGTGGACGAATACGCTTTGCTTTCTCCTGTGTCAAAACTTAGGAGTTTGCACTGGTTTGTAGGGTTGCTGAACCGGTGCACCACGGACTGGGTGGCTTATTCAGCACAGACTGATGGTCGCACAACTTGCGGACCAGAAGCATCAAGGTGCCAGCAGGGTCAGGCTCCCTCCAAAGGCTGCAGGGAACGTTTCTTCTCTGCCTCTTGTAGATTCTGCTGTGTCTTCGCATTCCTTGGCTTGCAGACGGGTCACTGTACTCTCTGCTTCTGTCGTCATTGGTCTTCTCCCCCCTGTGTTTGTGCTTCTGTGTCTAAATGTCCCTCTCGTTGTAAGAACACCAGTCATATTAGATTCAGGGCCCACTTTAATCCAATCTGATCTCAACCTCACTGGGTTACATCTTCAAAGACTCCATTCCCAAATGAGGTCACATCTACAAGTTGTGGATGGATGGGAATTTTGAGGGACACTTCTCAACCCAGTATAGGGCCTGACCTTTCTTTGGCCAAGGGTAACTCTTTAATATGTTTTGCACTTATTTTCTCTTCCAAAGGGCTTCCTTTTTCAATTGTATACCAGCATCTTTTGAAGAGCAAAATGTTCAGTTTTGATAAAATTAAATTTAGTGGCTTATTTCTCTTATGGTTTGTCCTTTTCATGTGGTGTTTAAGAAATATGTATCAAACAAGGTCACTGAGAGTTTTCCCGAATGGTTTATTCTAGAAGCTTTCTGGATTTCAGTCTACAAATTTTTTCAAATTGACTCTTGTGTATCATATGAGGTGAGACAGAGCTTTCTCTTTCTTTATTTTGTATTTAGTTACCCAATTGTTCTACATCCATTTGTTGAAAATATTCTTTCCTGCTTAATAATTTTAATATAATTTTGATATAATTTTATCAAAAATAAATTGAATATACGTGTAAGTCTAATTATAGATTTTCTATACTGTCTGCCATTATTCTATTGTTATTATCTACATGGTCAAATTTATCTTTTACATATAAATAACTGTCAGAAATATGGAAATACCTTGAGGTTTTAATAGGGTTTTTTTTCATTCAAGGGTACAATTTTGTTTCTATTATAGAGAGTCAGAAAATGCTGCTTTCCTATGCTGCATAAGCATAACGAGAATTTAAAATATATAGAACAACCTAAGGAGATAGTTATAAATAATTTAATTTATACACATAGAGAAGTTGAAACAAAGAAAAAATGTCTTTTAAATTACAAAGTAGATACATAATAAGTATTTTATGAATGTACAACTAGTCATCTGTTAAGGAACCAAAATATTACCTACTTTATAATAGTCATATATTCATTTTTCCTTTATATGTTTTGTTTGGTATCAGCTGTCCAAATTTAGTTATTTTCAATGTTATAAAGAAAAGTCTATACCTATATTCTTGTTCGTATCTATCTAAAGTGGGTATGGAGTATTAAATTATTTTTCCCCGATTTGGAGTGGATATTTAAAAGCTAGTAATAATATGCTTTGTTCACATGTATGTATTATGACCTTTAACACAGATTTCCCCTCCCCTTTAGTAATGTGAAAAGGTGTGAGGAAAATATGTATCTACACCTTTCTGAAAGGAGTACATCAGGGTACACAGATACATCCTGAGACCAGCATTTACACGCTGGTGCTGGGCGGATTTAGTCAGAACCCCTTGTCAAGAGTATTTGCAGCCAAAATTTTACTTAAGAGCCAAGGAGACTTTCAATTATAAGGGAAGTAGAACCAGACTCTTTCTTCTTGAGATTGAGAATTATTAAAGTGTCTTAAATTCCAGGGTGGTGCCCATTGAGGTTTGCTATAATGGAAGGTCCGTAGGCACACCCCATGTGCAAAAGATAATCTTCACAAGGAAGAGAGATTCTGGGCTGGTAACTTGCCCTTGACATTGTCTTAGGAAGGGCTGGATCTACTCAGACCTACAATTGTAGACATGCTTGAAAAAACTAAAGGCAACCAAATTGAAAAATCCCTTTTTTAAAAGATGTCCCAGTTAGTCAGCTAGTCTATGACAAAGAAGCAAAGGCAGCCTGTTCCACAGATGGTGGGAGAACAACTGGACATCCACACGCAGAAAAATGAATCTCAGCCCAGACTTTATGCCGTCCACAAAAATTAGCTCAAAATAGGTCCTAGAACTAGATGTAAATGCAAAGCTATGAAACTCCTGGGAGATGACCTTGGAGAAACCCTAGAGAACCTTGGATAGGGCAATAGCTTTTCTGACAAGTGTCAAAGGCAGGAACCATGGAAGGAACAGTATGTTGGACTTTATTACAATTGTAAATGTCTTCTCTGTGATAGACAACGTCAAGAGTTTGGAGATACAAGCCACGTGCTTGAAAAAGATATTTACCAAAGACATAGTTGATGAAGGACTCTTATTCAAAATACACAAAAAAACTCTTAAATAAAAAAAAATTTAAAAACTCTTAAGAAAATAAACAACCCTGTTTAAAAAATGGGCCCAAACCTACGCAGATAGATGCCTTGCCAAAGAAGATGTATAGATGGCACATAAGCATGCCCATCAGTAAAGGAATGGATCAAAAAACTATGGTACATCTACACAATGGAATTCTATGCAGCTGAAAGAAAGAAGGAGCTCATACCCTTTGCAACAGCATGGATGGAGCTGGAAAGCATTATGCTAAGCGAAATAAGCCAGGC
>CM052551.1:3961261-3992892 GCA_028533065.1 Trachops cirrhosus | reverse complement strand
CAGGAACAAATATAGAGGACACATGGACAAAACTAGGGGGGTTGGAAAGGGGAGGGAAGAGGGGAGGAATGGGTGGGTGGGCTGGAATGGGAATAAAGGATAGAAACTGTACTGAATAAATTAAATAAATAAATATCATTTAAAAAAAAGCATGTAAAAGATGTTCCACATCATGTGCCATCAGGGAAACACGAATTAGAACAAAGATGAGATACCACTACACGCCCATTAGAATGGCTAAAATCTACAGTCAATGCCCAAATCTGGTGAGGATGTGGATCAACTGGAACTCTCCTTCATTGCTGGGGAAATGGCACATAGTACAGCCCCTTTGGAGGAGACTTTGACAGTTTCTTACAAAACTACACATCTTTACCATGTGGTCCAGCTTGGTATCACACTCCTTGGTATTTACCCAAAGAAGTTGAAAATTTATGTCCACAAAAAAACCCGCATGTGGATATTTATAGCAGCTTTACGTATGGCTACCAAAACCTGGGAGCAACCACGATGTCCTTCGGTAGGTGATGGGGTGCCTACCCAGACACTGAGATCATATTCACCACTAAAAAGAAAAGAGCTATCAAGCCATGAAAAGATCTTATCTTGTGTGATTTCACCTCTATGACATTCAGGAAGAGGCGAAACTCTGGAGACAGGGGGCGTGGTGAAGGAGAGGAATGGGCAGAACTCTACAGAGGATTTTTAGGGCCGTGTATATACTGATGATGGGGACATGGCATGACACATTTCCACAAACCCATAGAATGTGCAATGCCAAGAGTGGGCCCTGTGGTGAAGTGTGGACTTTGGATGGTGAAGTTGTCAGGGTCGGTTCATCAGCTACAACACATGTACCATCTGGCGAGTGGTGTTGTTAAGGGGAGGGACTGTGCATGTTGGGTGTGAGGGGGATGTATGATAAATCCTGCAATTTTACTGCAAACCTTAAACTGCTCTAGAAAACAACATCCTTAGAAATATGAAAAAGCTGTCATAGTTAAGGCTCAAAGTCGTTCTTTTGGCTCCTGAATGAACCTAACATTGGGAGGAATCCCCCCCTAAAAGGTGCAGCTGCAATGAAAAGGCCTTAGTGACCTCAGAGCCAAATTGATTTCTGGCTTCTTCCACTTCTGTCTCACATAGAGCTTCAGCCCTGTGGCAACGTCCGCTGCTGATGGACTTGCACCACAGAGCTGACTGCTCTGAACTTGAGCCAGGAGAGCAATTTGGTGCCCGAGAACTTTTAACCACAAACTGAGGCTGTGAGAAGGCCAACTCTTGCATAAATTTGGCTTAATGAGGTACACCTGAGTTCTCAGTCTCGGGCCATGTTAGCCAGGCCAGCAGGAAGGAGGAAAAATTCAAAAAGCTGGCAAGCAAGTCTAGGTCCTTAGGAAGAGTTTGGGGTGTTGGGGAAGGACTGGATTCCCTGCTATGAAGGGCCAGTGAGGGTCCAGCGTTGCCATATTGTAAAAATTATTTTAATTGTGTCATTATGTTCTACTCAAAACAAGAAAAGCAATAACCACATTTGAAACATGTACATTGAATCTCTGATATTGTTTTTACTTTAAACCCCATACCCTCTTATATGAAAGGTAAGTTTCTTCCGATGAATACATCCATCCTTATTTGATAACTGGCCATCAAATTGTTTCTTGTCATAGTCAATGTATATGTTTAAACAGAAAGAAAAATCAAGCAAATAATACTAGGTGGACTCTTTTAAAGCAACACATGCTTGTGGGATCATCATCGCTATTATTCTCTGGGCTCTTGTAAGGACAAACTCTCATAAACAAGCTGAACAGTCTAACTATGATGGAAAAAATAAACTCTTAGGCGTCAAGAGCTTTGGGCCCTAGTCTTGGCTCTGTTACTGACTAGCTGGGTGGGACCCTGGATAAACGGCCCAGCTTCCTTGGACCTTTCATTTTTCCTTTTTAAAAGAAAGGAGCTGTACCCGATGATTTCCAAGGACACTCGCAGCTCAAAAAGCTCTAAAATGTCTTGCCTGTGCATCTGTTACAAACATTTTATTTACATAGCAATGTTCCATCTTACAAAATGCAACCGGGCTCAGGATATGCCACACCTAGCAGGCATTAAATCAATCAGGCAGTAAAAACAGCTATTTCATTCAAAATGGGAAATGTCAAAACAGTTGCACAATCCTAATGCACTAAGATAGAGACTTCAAAATTTTCGACAGCTTAACTGTAGAAACCCTGATTTAACTATTTTCCCTTATGAAAAAGAATAGGCTGTTTATACACAATTTAAAACGAGTGCTTCTTTTCAAGCTCTCCAAGAAACCATACATGTTTTTTTCCTCATCGCAAGATGTAGCGATCAAGTGAAGGGCTGAATTGGATCATGGCCTGAACACATTGTCAATGAATACATATATTTCCCATTCAGTAGTCTGATGAAATTCTCCTGACTTTTTGCCATGTTGATTTTCATGCTTTGGAAAACTTTATCAGTTATTCAATGATTTCCTAATACACATTATTATTTTTAAATTTTTCTCATAAATGTATATTCAGTACATATTTGCCATTTCCAAATGACTACGCAAGTATACACAGTGAAGAGTGTACCATCATAAAATGTCAACATTGCCTAAAGGCTGTTCAAGTTCAACATACAAAGTAGTTACCCTCGATTTTCTAGAACCTTGGCAACTCCGTGTGGACCACAGGCCAGCAGCCTTAGTATCTCCTGGAAGTTTATTAGAAACACAGAATCTTAGGTCCATGCCAGACCTCCTGGCCTGTGTTGGATCCCAAACACATTCCAGTCTGAGACGCCTTCATCAAGCGGAGATGCCGATGCCTCTGGTTTAAGGAGCATCCTTGAAACAGGAAGGCATCGGTTAACCTGGGGAGGCCCTGCGGTCTGCTCCGTGCCCCCCTCGCCACTTAGTTTTTCCTGGGGTAGTACTGATATGATGGTTAATACTCCTAGAATGATGTCTTTTCTACTAAGAGTGTCCAGAGCGGGAACTTAGGTGAGGCCTTCGTTCTAGAGAAGCTTTTCAAGTTTGGCTTCGGAGAGGTTTCCAAGATTCGTGCAAATCACCTAGGTGGTACCTTGAACACGGTTTAATTCAATTTGTGAAGGAAAATTAGAGTCAGCCAATCTCATTGGAAGTACAAATTGTTCATTTCCATTGAATTTCAAAGAGCTTTAATGACAAATGAATTATTTCAAATTATTTTACACTTGGGCACCCCATCATTAAAGAGCCATAGATACTGTGTGATGACATCGAAGGAGCAGATGTGGGCTCAGAATGTGCTGAGTCCAAGCCTTCCAAAGTGCAATATATAATTTTCTGACATTTATTTTCACTTCTGGTCACCTCCCTCATCCAAAGATATGTGTGCTTTGGATAGAAAACCCTGTGATGTCATTTGAGGGAAAATTACGGCGTGAGCTGTGTTTATAACAATGTAGTGGGCAGACGCAGCCACGCCACCTTGGCACTGGAGTGTACAGCTCAGAAAACGTTCATGTTCATCTGTAATGTGTCCAGAGGTTGGTGAAAGGGAGAGATTTGGAGTTGGAAAGGGTTTATGCCAATCAAAGTGAATGTCTCCTAAAATAAAATGCAATGGGATGTGCAATCTGATAGGACAGGAAGTGATGACATGAGATGATACTAATGATAAAACAACCTAGGATGGACTGGCTTCACGGTAGGGCCTTGGAGGCAACAAGCTAATGACTTTGGATTTCACCCTGATTTAATCTTCAGTATCGCTTTGGACAAGGTCCTTTATTCTCATTCATTTATTCAGTTCCCTTTAATGAGGGACCGCTATTGCCCTGACACTGTTCTAGGGACAGAAAGTGAGCACTACATTCAAAGAATCTGCCTTTACTGCCTGTGAGACACTGGGTCTGGCCACCGCTCAGTAAACGTGTCGGCCTGTGGGTCTCGGGGTGTGGTGAGCAGGGAGCTTGGTCGCAGAAGTGAGTCCTTAGAGGAGTTCCCCAGTGCTAGTTTGCTTCCCACCAAACTCTTCCTGGGGAACACGTGAAGTATTTAGGTAAGATGAGTTAAAACTCAGCAAAAAGCTTCTATAGTCCTAGGGGAATTTATAAGTGAGGATTTGTTTGTCAAAATCTATTAAGTTAATGGAATCCATGATTTTCAGGTGTGATACTGCAATGTGAATGAGGAATCTGTATATGGTCTCAGTCCAGTTTCCCGGGCACAGAGCTTCTAAAACCTCTGGAATTTCCTAAGAAAGGAGAGCCTGTAAGGTGTCTTTTGTTATGTTAATGAGGTGGGTTTGGAAAGCACTTGAGATAAGAGCTAGCGACCTGGAGAACCAGTCCTTTAAGAAAGGGTTGGACCTTCCAGCCCCACCCACTGTATCCTGGAAGCTGAGAGGGGCCAGAGGTTAAAGCAGCCGCCGTGGCCAATGATTTAACCTGTCCTGCCTACAGACTGAAGCCTCCACAAAACCTTTTCCAGGTTCAAAAAGCTTCTGGGTTAGTGAAGATTCTGGGGAGATTCGGGGAGATTCAGGGAGAATGGTGCTTGGAGAGGGCATAGAAGCTCTGCCCACTTCCCCACTCCTGCCTCCTGCATATCTTCCAACCAGCTGCCCCATAGTTATATACCTTCTAATAGGTTAGATGTTCTGGTGAGTACTGCAAGCCAGTCTAGCAAATTAGTCGAATGCAAAGAGGGTGTCAGTGGAAACTGTAATCTAGAGCCTGTTGGGGATACTGGGACTTAGAGCCTTGGGGGAGTAAGGGGGGAGGGAGCGTCTTGTAGGATTGAGCCCTTCACCTGTGGTGTCTGATGCTGTCTGTCTCCAGGTAGGTAATGTAGAACTGAGCTGAATTTTAGGACAGCTGGTGTCTGAGAATTCATTGCTTGGTGGTGTGGGGAAAAACCCTGACACATCAGAGATGACTAGAAAAATAGCAAGTGAGACTTTTGTGTGAACTGGACCTTGTATCACATAGGATCTGGCGTTTCAAGATTGTTCCTCTTAGTTTCATATTTCCTGTTTCTATGTATTCCTATAAATCTGTTCCCACATATATTGCTATAAAATTTAAGGCATATGAAATATTAACACAAATATTTCTTAAAGAAACCTAAATAAAATAATGTCATTGTTGTACTCTGATTGAAAAAGAAAACAAAAGAACCAGGAAAATTCAGTTTCTTTATTTGTAAAATTATAATCTCTAGGTTTGAGGTTACAGAACATACAGTTTCTTTGCCAAAGCTGTAGGTTTTGGCTCTATCCTACCACAATGCCTTCAGCAAACCCCTTCTTTATGGAATTTCCTATCTACTCATCCACAAATTGACTGCATGTTCTCCAAATGTTTTCCCATTCTAAAATTAAGACATCCCATTCAAAACTTTATGTTCAATCAGAGCTGAAATTTTTGATGGAGCATGGGAAAGTCTACAGAGGGATAAACTAGGACAAGACTCACTTTAAATTAATAGGAATGAAAGTAACTAACTTCACAAGGGAATGAAGCTATGTGGTATGTGCTACAGTATTGTATGAACCTTGAAAACAAAAGACAACGTATTGTGTGATTTCATTTCTATGAAATGTCCAGAACTGGCAAACCTGAATGGACATGAAGTATATTACTGGTTGCCTTGAGCTAGGAGGATGGAGGAGGGAGCGGGGTGTCTGCAAAATGATGACAAAGATGTGGCGTGGCTGACCTATCACACACCCACTTGGGGTGTAAATTGGTACAACCATTTTGGAAAGCTTCTGAATTAAGACACCACGTGACCCAGCAATTCCATTCGGAAGCCAATACCCAAAATCAGTTCTGACATTCATTCGCCAAAAGATAAGCACCAAAAATGTGTTTCTCAAAAGAGGATGAAACATGAACTTGTGACTTCTGATTCACAATCGATGTGCAGAAAACTTCAGGGCTTACGTTTGACTCAGCTTGGAGTCACACTGACGGGAAAGAGGCCTATTCAACGTAGCAAATATAGAAAAGGGTTCAGCTAAGCATCAAATGCCATTAACATCAGAAAGTGCGTATTGGCAGCGATAGTTCCCCCTTGCCTAGTATTTTTTATCCCCACCTCTGAATATTATTAAACAAGCCTAATCCTAGACCTTTAATAAGGATCACCAACCAGCGCCACAGACCACACACGCCAAAAAGACATGCTAACGGCCCTTTAAATGCAAGCCTATTTAAGGTGTGATTTAACAGACTAGTGAAACTGATTTCGGGGCAGTTCCAGAGTATTATGACCAAGGCTGAGCCTGCGAAAACAGTCTGTGTTGTAACCTCTCAGGAACACATCCTTTCCCCGGGCCTCTGACTCTTCCCACAGAGATCCAAGGAATGTGAGCTCCCAGCTAAAAAATAAATCACAAAACCTTCTGCACAAGGAACTTGGCCTTATAGAAATTGCTACTGCAGCTACTAGAGAGAGGGAGAGAGAGAGGGAGAGAGAGAGAGAGAGAGAGATTGGGAGAGGAAGATGCATAGTCCAATTTAAGCCTAAACTGGGTGGTTTGTGGAGCTGGGTGCCAGGGCTGTGTCCTAGTTGAGAAAGCCAGAACTGTTCGCCTTTCTAAAGAGAGATGATTTTTGACTCTTGCCAGCGTAGAAGGTTAAGAATCACCATAATTGTGCAGGTCTAATGAAAATTGGTGCTATTCCTCTTGACTCTCAGCCCTGCCCCAGGTTTACTGCTTTCCCACATACACGGCCCTGACAAACCATTCCCAGGCCTCCTTTCAATACCTGGATTAATTTGACACTTGCCGGTAACCATCTTGGAAATCTGGTATCTCTCTCTCTCAAGTTTTCTCTTGTTCACCATTTCCCCAGTGAGAATGAGGCCTAATATTTTCATTCTGTTGACCAGTAGTAGCTGTGAAATTCAAGCTGAGTTGCAGTTTTTTGTTTTTGTTGTTTTTGTTGTTGTTGTTCAGTAAATAACTGGAGCCTTGCTGGGCTTGGTTTAAAGAATCAGATTGCAGGAGTCTACTCCTGTGGAGGTGAGCTTTGGAATGTTTTGTCTTCTGCCTTTTGTCTAAACTGCAGAAAATACAGAAACGTCTCCTTTATAACTTCCTTCTTTCTTGTTTCAAAATGCCATAGGCATTCATAGTTTCTACATAATTGTGGTCTTCCTATGGATGAAAACTGCATAGAAAGTCCTTGAAAAATTAAAAGCCACACATTGTATAGCTCCAACAGGGGCTTCCACTGGGTCCACACCCACGGGCAGCTTCTGTTTAGCGTTTCCGACTTTCTCTCTGGATGCACTTAACGGCCACATGTGCTGCGAATGGCAGAATGAGGCCGCAGCCACTGGGTGTCTGAATAGGGGAAAAAGAACAGGGATACACAATGGGTGTGGAAACTCATTTCTTCTACTGTCACTGGCTCCATGGAAGATATTCTCAGTTATGGTAAATACAAGCCAGGCCAAATGCTGTCTTTTGTATTTCTTAAAATGTGGCTATAGTTATCGATTTTTAACTAGCTTTTCACGAGGCATCTCTTTAGATGACATTTTAAATAGTCTGTTTTTGAACGTGGCTCCCTCCCACTGGACATGCTTGTACGGAATGGAACACAAACAACGTTCCTGAGAGCATAGAAGAACCTTTTCATTCACACGCTATTGTCGGGAGAGCAGCAAATGGGACAGAATGTCAGAACTTGCAATCCAGATAACCACGCACAGCTTCCTCATTCAAAAAATGTATCTAGCGGTGGTTTAAATAGTTTAGCCCAACCAGTACCGCTGTAGTCGGAGAAGGCGCTCCATGCAAACGGCATTGCTGTTTTCTGATTCTCCCAGGCTGACATTGTGTGACCTTCCAGTTTTTCATGCCCACCCGCCCCCTTAGGAAACAGTTAGTGTTTTCATTACGACAGAGTGGGGGGAAGAAAACAAGGCTCACTGGCTCTCGTGGCTCATCTTTTATTTACTTTTTCAAAACACTTCTCCCTTGGAAAAGGAACTAAGTAGCAACTATTTGAAAAAGCTCTGCATGAGGACGGAGAGCCGTGGTGTTCTGCTGCCCCTCTGGCTCCGGACTGATTTCTGATCCAGTCAGAGGCTCTGGAGAGTGGGCTATGGTAGACTCATTAAGGAAGGGTATAGCCGTCCAACTTGGACAATGGAATTGAGTTTTATTGCCAGCTGGAGATGAAATTCATTTCTAGTGCTTACAGCCATCAAAGTTCAGAACCAGTAAAACAAACAAAAAATGTAGAAATGGTAGATGATTTTGCAGCTGGAAGCTAGGAGACAAAGTCTCCTTTTACTGGGGAGGCTGCATTTTCTCGATAGTTTAGCAAATGGTTTTCCCCTAGCAATTGTTAGCACATCGCTTTAGCCCAGGAAGCCTGAGCCAGCTGAAGCCCAGCCACGCTTCTACGCCCTCTTGGCCCATGTGACAGTTGGGACTTCCATCACCCAAATGGCACCTATTCAGCTTCCATGCTCTCTGCCCTGTAGTCTTACACAGTCCACCCCGGGCATTGCTTTTATGTTTATTATAGAATTTTTGTCAAGCTTCCATGTATTACATATTATTATTTGCTTTCCTATCTGAATTTTTTTTGCCTCAACATACCTCCCCAGTTTATAAACTTTTTAAATGTGGTTGTTTTATTTATGTCTTCTTTTTAAAAAATCACTGAACACATTGCTTTGGCATAGCAGATACTCACTAGAAGTTTGTCGAGTAAATGAACGTATGTGTGTATCTGTGAATAAATGAAAACGTGAGCCCGTTCATGTGTCCCCTTTTTGTGCCGAGAGATTCAAAGAGGGTCCTAATATAGATAAATATCAATAGTCCACCATGGTAGCATTTGATTATTATTTAAATATATTTAAATTTACATATCTGGTTTAAATGGATTAGCAGGAATGTTCCAGAAGAGCTGGTGTTTAGGATCCTCACATAAGTTACTAGGAAAGATCAATTTAAATGCTAAGTCTTATGATTTGGGGAGATCACTTTGGTAAAGGCACTTAAAAGAGTGCCTGTCACTTAGCAAGTGCTGGATGGGAGCCTGGTGACCGAAGTTGATCGCTGGATGAGCTCCGCAGTCACTGAGGCGATAACAGTCCGCGTATGCTCTTGGGCACACACTCAAGAATGACACAGGAAAGACACAGATACAGAATAGGTCTTCTATCATGCAAAGAACCCAGCAAGCATAATTTATGTTCAATAAATGTGTGTTCAAATGAGCTAATGTTGTTACTTTTAAAACATCAAAATCTAGCCCTGAAGCTTCTGCATTGATCTCACATTGGATATCCTTATTGAACCCATTCTTTTTTTTTCCCCCTTGTGGGAGCCATGGGTTATAGTGGTCATTTAGAGAAAGTAACAATTTGATCTTCCACCTATATGTATTCTTATGGAAGATCATTTATCTTTTGACATAGCTCAACTTCTGTCCAACTTTATGTACCTCTTGACTCCACAACCAAGATGGTCTCCTGGACCAGACCAGGTAATTCCTACCCTTAATAAGCTACATGTAATATCTGATCTCTTCATTGACAAGCCCAGTGTTCATTCACTAGAAAATTAACTAAGGAGATTGCCTTGCGTGGGGCTGAGCTCCTAAGGACACTTTGAATTGCATGGGGCAAGATGCCCATCAAAACCAAAATTGCACTCAAGGAGAATTGCAAAGGATCCGTAAAGAAAAAGAAATGCAGTGGCCAAATTGGAGGGATAGTGGTAAGCCACCAACAAGGAACAAATGGGACGTAAAGAGCAGGAGAGATGACAGAAACATTGTGAGGATATAAAACACAGAATGAGGAAAGAGGATTTACCTAAGGAAGTGACATTTAGAATGTAATCTAACTATCCTTGTTAGACCAACTCTAGCTAGATCGCCATAACTCTTTGCCAATATTTATATGTATCTCTAGATGCTTGTGGCATTTCTTATAGAAATTAATAAAAAATGCTTCTCACTCACCCTAAGGTTCCCATCTTTCTCCTCACCCTCCTATTCTTTGTGAAGACATGTCCCCTACAGTTCTGGGTTGAAGGAGATTCTCCAACACAGACCTTCTAAGTCTTCTTCTAATTTGATCCCAACACTTGCTGTCTTCATCTTTTTCTCTTTACAGCCCTCAGCTTCAAAAAGATGTGTCCTCTTCTTTTTTAGACCAAGGTGAAAACTTCTAGATAAGTCTCATTCTTTCCTGAGTTAATCAGGACTTGGTTCTGCCAATTACCTACTCTTCCTTCTGCATTTCCAATCTTTCTCCATTGACTGTTTCTCCTGTACCATCCACAGCGCTCAGGGCATTTCTGTGACATCTGATCAGCTTTCAACCTCCTTTCTCTCCTGGGCTGACTATTGATGAAAGTCATCCAATTTCCTGCCCTTGTTCACTATCAATCTATTTAGCAAAAAGCTTAGTGCTGGCATCTGCTTCTATCCATCTGTTGAGTCCTCTCTGGAAGGCCACCAATGCATACAGACTACCAATCTCAGTCCAAGCATCTGCTCTCAACCTCAGTCCTTGACCCCCAAGTGGCCTGTTCCTCTCTTGCATTGTCCTAGTTTTCTTTTTCTTTTTTCTATTTCTCTATCTATCCAATATTGGTCTCTTTCTCTGGCTCAGAAGGCCTTTAAGAGAGGAACTGAAACTAACTGCAGAGCTCAGTCTGCAAGAGGGTTTGCTTGACCATACTTACTTGATAAATACTCCTTACATAGTGCTGCACATTTGCCGAGACATACTCCAAGCACTAATACATTTAACCTCAACCCTCCGAGGATTAAAAAATAAAGAGGCCAAGGCACAGAGAGGGTCAGTGACTTGTTCAAGTTTTTTTTAGCTGGAGTCTGTGATCTCTAGAAATATGCTGCCTTTGACACCGCGGGGAAACACCGACTGTTTATATCACACTACCACTGTTTCTCAGATCTCCTTAAACATGGTTCAGAGTCACCATCACACTGAAATGACCAGTCACTAGACCCACCTTTAAATCTTGTTGTCTAATGTGTTAGTAAGCAAGCACTTTCCATTAGCATATCACATTCTAAGGTATTTTGATAGTTCTATTTCAAACTAATAGCTCTTCACTTTAATTCCATACATTTTATTGTATGCAGGTCAAACCATTATTCTAAGGAGGAGTCCACAGACTTCACTAGAAATTCTAGAATTCTCCATGGCATGAAATAACATGGAAATTCTGCTCTAACCCTTTCTATACTTTCATCATCTCTGTCTTTTTACATTCAGTTGGATCCGATTATGACATCTGGATACTTATCTGGAACTCTACCCTCTCTTACACCTAAAGTTGTATTTTCAACATTCTGTTAGACTTTGCTTGATTATGCTACCAATGTCTGTACCTCAAATATGACAATCTCTCATTCCCCTCACTAATTTCCTTCTCTTTCTAGGGCACACACGTGTGTGCCTAGCATCTCCATACCTTCTGTTGTTTAGATTAAAGACTTTGCAAGAACCCTTGATTCTTTACCATTCACTTGTAGACCCAATCAACTATTATGTTTTTTCCCTAATTTCATCCAATATTTCATGTATTTTTAGTTTGTTTTTTTCTAGATATTACTACCCTCATTTTCTCACTTATGTTGTTAATAGTTACATAATAAACTCAAAGTTAATATCTTTGTGGTGCCAAAGCAGAAAAAAATTCAATGTAGCCCCAACATAGTGAGAATAATGGGGCTAAAAATAATGAGGAAAAAAGATAAAACACAGGGCAGTGCCATCATCCACAATGTCTGTGTGTGTAACACACACTCACACTCACAGACACACGTTACAATGAATGATTTCCCACAAATAGGAAGTTCACTGGACGTGTGTCAGCATGGTAGTTGCTATTTTTCCTCTAAAAGGTCAAGACCATTAAGTTCCTTCTTAACACTCCAGAAAGAGAGAAAGAGAGTGAGACATATGCTAGGAAGATGTAAAAATAAGTGTGTATAGGAAAACAACAATATGTCAGAATTTTGCAGATAATACAAACAGGAAGAAAGAGAATCTCTTTCGATTTTTAGATTATGTTTCTATAAAAATTACTGCTCACAGTCATAGAATACATGAACGAAGCTTATAAAGACTTTCATTTAAGTATCATCAGTTTCAGTCAAGGAATTTGAGACCCTATTATAGTTCATTGTTCAGCAGTGTGTATAGAGTTCATCTCATAATGCATTTTTAATCACTTTCTTTTTAGAGAACTCCAAAATAAAGAATCCTTTTAGAGGTTCTAATAGATCAGAGCATTAGAAACCAGTTAAATTTCTGGTATGCAGTGTGAGTAGGATGGATAAGCAATACCCAGTTCTGCTTTATTAAGGTCTGTATCCGTTTGGGTGTGTAACACATCTACAGATGTATCAGGAAATACATTCCACCACGCACTCGATGCTCGTTTCACTGACACTCCTCTGTCTGAGTGCAGATGGGAATAATGCCACTGAAAGGTATCTTCACTCCCTAGAACAAATGGCACTAATTTTTTAAATACTCTAAAGTTATTTTATTATGATTTCATAAAGTGTTACTGCACTGAAAAGAAACAAATAGTTGAATGTGGCCAAAGAGTTCCTTGAAAGTGCCAACGCCCAGATGAGAAAGCGCAACTTCAAAGCCAAGCGAGTAGAGGCTAGATTAAAGAAGGAATGTAGGCCCCGATTGAGATCTTTGAGAAGGAACGAAAGGTTCTGAAGAGGGAGAGTTCAGGAGACAGAGGCGTGTGAAGTTTGTGGTGCGGAAGGGTCCCAGGGGAAGGGCCCGGTGAGGGTGCCGGGTGGCAGGGGAGTGCCACGGGGGCAAAGCCTAGAGAAAAGTGCCAGGCAGGTTCACGCCCCAGAAGACAGCTACTAAGAACCTGGTGAAACCTAATTCGGGTCAAGTAAGAGATATTTTGCTGTGCAGGTTCTAGTGTGTCTTGGTTTTCTGTTTTGGTTGTTTGTGTTGGTTTTTGGTTGGTATTGTTGTGGCAGCAGAGGGGCCTCCCAGAAAAGGGTGTACTCCTGGTCTTCACTGATTCACTGGCTACCACCTGCATCCAGGATGAGGTATCAGTCGAAACGACTTTCCATCTTTCAGTACAGGCGGCTACTTACAAGCAATGGAAGGTTGTCTATGGTATCTCCGCCCACAGGAGGAGCCTATGAGGTACAAGAGCACCTCAAAAATCCATAGGCACTCTAGGAATATGTATGGAGATACACAGTGTGCCTTTTATGCCTTCCACCTTAGAAGACCCCTGTCACGGCCACCTTGCTGCTGAAGGTGACGGGGAGAATGGGTGTTAGCATTTCACAGGAACCCCAGAGAACCGTCTTCCATTTTTTCTCCGTATGAAACGATGCTTTTCTCCAAGGTTTAGCTGACTGAGAATGATTTCTCAGTGACCTCTATAGTCAACAATCTATACCAACAATCAGTAAGCACTTGAAGGCCAGACTCTAACATTGATAAGCAATAAATGCGTTTACGTGAGATTGTATGAATTACTGAACATGCATAAATCTCTTTCATCATTAAAATCTGCTTCATCAAATCTGTTAAACATTACATTTAAAAATTCTTAGAATTCTTACCATGAGAAATGTTAGACTGTATCACCCATTTTGCGTTTGCTCAGTACAAACCCTGTAATAACTTGTTTGCTTTGAATCCATTACAGGGACAGACCTGGGCAAAATCTGGATCAATCTAATTTGTTTTTAAATATGCATGTACAGCATATCGGTTTCTCAACAGTTTGATCATTGAACTCAGTAAGTGCTGTGTTTTAGAAGAAGGAAGCGGTTTAATATTTTAATAATATCTATTCAGAACCCCCAGAGCAGCAGATGTTATGCTGAGTACAAGTAGTCAGGGATGGTCACCTTCAGTTTAACCTTTGGGGGCCCTTTCATGAAAAATACAGAGAGAGAGAGTCTGGCAGAAGTAACACCATTGAGTGTGGTCGGCAGGGTACGTGAGTGTCTTCCCATGAGATGGACAACGATTTGAACATTTCCCCTATAATGTCCTATGGTGTGCCTGAGTGTGATGTTGTTATGTTACAGAATGACATGCTTATGATTTTGTAATAAAAGATTTTGTAATAAAAAAGGGGCGTTATTCGTGCCGGACCCCGTAAAATCCTTAGAAGGAAAAGCAGACACGGTGAGGCAAAGGCTACTAGTTTCTGATTAGATGTGACTTCTCTTTGATGTGAGAGACGCAGGCAGGAAAGAACTCATGTAGAGGCGGCAAATGGGGAAGCTGGAGATCATGAAAGAAAGAGAAACAAAAAACAACTTTCAATTCACTATTTTGCTTGGACCCAGGCCTGAAGAGCCTTTATACGCAAATCCCTCGGAGGGGAAAGTACAGCCATAGCTATATATTTTCCAGTGATACCAAGTCTTTGTTTCCAAAAGTTTCTGAACTGCCCATCCGCTGTTCCCCTCCATTCAGACTAAAAGTACAGGACAATCAATAGTATAACATTGTGTTATCCTTGTGAATAATTTTGCAGAAACCCAAGTCTTCAGTTCAGCTCAGCCAAACCGGCAATTCCTATCTGATTTTCTGTTTAGTCTGCAGCTCCCCTTTGGGGTAAGCATGTCAAGAACATATGTCAATTACTAGCTGAAAAACTACTGTAGGCCAGCGATTTAGGAACTTTAAAAATATGATAGAACTCATCTCCGGTTACTGTAACTAATACAACAGTAACGCAAAAGGAAAGAAAGTTTTACTCTGACACTTCTGAAAAAAATCATGATTACAAATCACTTGTGTTCTGCCTTCTGCATTTACTATTTTCCTTTTAAAAGAGCCTGAAAAAAAAATAGACCCAATTATGTCCTCATCATCCTGACTCCCACGGCCTTCAGTACAGTGACCTCAGTGAATCTGTGCCCCAGCTGCGGATCCCTCTGATGCTGTAATATCTGGGAGGGGCACAGGGTTTGTCCATATTGGCAGCATTTTCAGTACCCGAGTCTCTAGCAAGGGCATCTCCAGGGTCTCCACCAGCGTTCTGGACAAAATGGCAATGCGAATGGAGTTTTTCCAGGCGCTTTCCACTCTTTCTTTCTCAGGAGCTGTTTGTGGTTCCCACTACTGGCATCGCTCCTTTCCAGCCCCCCACAAGGGCGCAGAGGACCTCAACAGGCCTCTGGGTGACCAAAGCCTCCGTCTCCCTCAGTGACCTATCCAGGTGTGCTCTTCCTAAGGTCACCGGCTCTGTCACCACAAAACACTCCCTGATTTGCTCCTTTGTATGTGACAGGAAGATTCATTAAAGTCGATGTAGAGTCACTTGCTAATGGATCTTGGTCCATGTTCTTTCCTTTCCCTGTCTGAACTCTGTTCTCTACCTCCTTCCTTATCACTGATGGATAGTGATGGATATTATTAATGGGTATTCTAATCATCAGTGGTAATATAGAATTGTTATACTTGGGCCATCAAAAATTATAGCTGATATTGATAACTTAATAACTAACGTATTTTAAGCACTTATATTTTAGGTGCCTAAGTATAAATATTATCTTGCTGAAAACTCGCAACAGCTCTTTAAGTAGGTAGTGTTATTACCTCCATTATACAGTTTAGGAAGGTTAAGTGACGTGTTTGGGGTCACTCGCTCAGTGGGTAGAAGAGCTGAGATGTGAAACCAGTTCCCAGATGCACTCATCCTGGGCTGACTCTTCTTTTACTTGGACATTGACCCCTGGATTGGACACGTGGGCGTGGACCCCACTTCAACTGTTATAATATGGCTCTTTATAGTACAGTCTCATCTTCCCCGAGGATGAAGAGTGCTTTTTCCCTTTCCTTTAGTCTCAGAGTGATGACAACCACAAGTGTCTTTTCTGCACAGTCGACATCCTGTCTGTGACTTAGCCCCGTCCTGACACACCCTTTGGCCCTTGGGTCTGCTCAGTGCCCAGTCTGGGAGCCTCCTGGTGTGCACTGTCTGGCAACTGCTCAGATTGCAGAGAAGCAGCTAGCGTAGTGTGTGTGTGTGCGCGTGTGCGTGCGTGCGTGCGCGTGCGCTGCTCCATTGAGCAGGGAAACAAGCATCGGAAAGAAGCAGCGGAGCTTTCAATTTCTTGCTCATCGTTTCCTCTCCCCGCCTTTTTTATTAGGGCAACACACACATAACATCAAATTTCGCACTTTGACCATCATTCGGTGGGCGGTTCCATGGTATTCAATACATTCATATTGTTGTACAACCATCACCACCACCCGCCTCCAGGACTTGCGTCTTCTGGCAGAACTGTAACTCTATGCCCATTAAACAATAACTACTCATTCCGCCTTTCCCTGGGCCCCTGGTGACCACTGTCTACTTCCTGTCTCTATGAATTTCACTCATCGAGGCACCTCACCGGTGCATTCATGCAATATTTACCTTTCTGCGACTGGCTTATTTCACTGAGCATAATGTCCTCAGGGTTCACTGATGTTGTGGCAGGTGTCAGAACCTCCTCCCTTTTTATGGCTAAGTGCATATTATTGGATGTATAGACTACATTTTGCTTGTCCATGTATATCCATCAATAGGCACTTGGGTTGCTTCCCCCTTAAGCTATTGTGAGTAACGCTACAATGAGTGCAAACATCTCTGTGAGACCCTGTTTCCGGTGATTCTGGAGATATACTCAGAGGTGGAATTTCTGGGGCATATGGTAATTTTACTTTTATTTTTTTGAGGAACCACATACCGTTTTTCAAGCAGGTACATCATTTTCTATTCCTAGCAACAGTTCACAGGGGTTTGAATTTATCCACATCCTCACCAACCCTTGCATTTTCTGTATTTTTTATAATAATCATGCTACCTGTCCACTGTTTTTCTATAAGCATACTGCTATATTTTTAGCAAAGTTATATCTGAATTATAGATTAGAAGAACAAAGCAATATTTTAGTGGTCTTAGAATTCATAGGTTTTTGTTAATAAAAATGATGTCAACTTTGTTATAATAACAACCTACATATTCCATAAGGTTTTTAAATTTTAACAGATCTTTTGCATATGTTATCTCATTTAACCCTTACAATGATTAAAACACATATGTGTGATCCCCATCTTATAGGTAAGAAACTATACCTAAGGACAACTTTACCAAAATATAAATATGGTCAATTGCAAATTAAGACTCAACGACAAAGAATTTCTAATTGTGGTCATTCCTACTACTATAGCACGTTTGATGAGCAGACTACTAAATAAACAGAATCTCCCCAGTCAGTCCTACCTTGACTGTTCCCAGTTTTTGGCTGAAGCAGCAGAAGCAGGATAGTGTTCCCCATTCACCCCTTCTTAGAATTATGCCAAGGTGTTTCAGGACTCGGTGGGAACTTGACATTTCACAGCACGGACAGATAAGAAGACCATCTGCCCCAGTTTGGCTGGGACAATGCTTACTTACACCTGTAGTCTGAGTGTGATCTTTCACTGTCCAAACGAGGACACTCTTGAGGTTGAAAGTGTTCTGCTCTACACAGTAAATTATGTAGTCACTTTAATAACAGCTAACATTTACTACGTGAGAGACATATCACTAAGTACTTTACACGTAATGTATTAACTCGCCTGATTCTCACAACTTTTTCAGACACATGCAATTATTACAGCCCTCATTTTACAAATGGAGATGGTAAAGAGGAAGGAGGTGAAGTCGTGCTGGAGGCCATATAGGCAGTCAAGTTCCAAGCCCAGACCAGGTGGCTCCAGAGTCTGTGTTTTAGTTCTACAAGGTTTGCAAACCGCTTATCATAAGCTTTGTCATAGTGCGTATTTCCAGGCTCTCATCCTGCTATTGCAAATGATGAGATGCCTTCAACGGTCTCATAATTTAGTGTCTTCCCAGAAGTCATCCCTCCTACCAGTCTCTGTGCTTCCAGGAATGACACCACCATTCATTCATTCATTCATTCAGCCACAGTAAGCAAAATGTGTTTCAGTTCAACACCATATTCAGCCTCGACTCTCAGTCACTTACAGTCATATTTGATTGCTCCCATCTTCCCACTTTCCAGTTGTAGCAACTCGTCTTTGGAAGTCATGAAAGTCAAAAACTAATCAGATGGCTATAATCGAACAATGGAAAATAACAAGTGTTGACAAGGATGTGGAGAATTGGAGCCCTCAAGCATTGCTGGTCAGAATTTAACAAGGTACAGCTCCTTTAGAAAAAAGATTGGCAGGTTCCTTAAAAAGTTAACTGTAGAGTTTCCATATGTCTCAGGGCTATGACTGCTAGGTAGATACCCAAGATAACTGAAACATATGTTGAAATCAAAACCCAGTACATGGATATCCATAGTAGCATTATTCATGTGAGCCAATTAGTGGCGATAACCCCAATATCCATCAACTAATGGATGGGTAAACAAGATATACTGTGTCCATATAAGGAACTATTATTCAGCCATTAAAAAGGATGAAGTAATCATACATTCTATTAACTGAAAGAAGCCATGAACAGACATGAAAGTATGACTCCATTTATGTGAAATGCCCAGAATAGGCAAATCTGAGAGACAGAAAGTAGATCAGTGGTTGTCACAGGCCAGGGGTCGGGGAGTGCGTGCTGATGGGTATGAGGTTTCTTTTTGGAGTGATGGAAACAATCTGGAATTAAGTACTGGCGATGGTTGCACAATCTTGTGAATATATATGAAAACCACTAAATTGTACACTTTAATAAATTTTATAGTATGAAACATTAATCAGAGAAAAATGTATTACAAAGTGAAACTTTAATTTTCTTTTGTGGTTTTTAATAAACTAAAAGAACATGTTTAAATTGTTGGAGGAAATAATTCATCTTGTTATTAAAGATTATTTTTGCTAAGTTAGTCAATATTACTTAAATTAAGCCTCGCCATCTATGAACTAATTAGCTTTTTAAAATAATTTTGTAAATCACTTCTATTTAGTCGATTGACTGATAATTGCAATTGATATAAAAAGCAGCCATTAAAAATGAATTAATTAAAATCTCAGAAACATTATGGTAAAGTTAATATAGTATAGCTTGAGAAGCTACATTTCTATAAAATGTATTGTGAATTAAATGACATTTTCACATAGTAAGTATATAAAACATAACTTTTTATTATACTACAATAACATTAAGTTAGAAGAAACTTTGCACTTTCATTAATATCTCTGCCATTGTCTCATCTTACTTGCGATAGAAAAATGAAATCATCCTTATAAAGTTATGTTGACTTCTAGAATGGTTCTGGAAGACCATAGTTTTTATTTTCTGAGGTATGCCAAAATGTCTAAGGAAACTGAAATACAAGTTTGCCAGTGAATAATCATAATTTTTTTAAAAAGTTCAGCTATTTGAGAATTAAGTGTCCGATTGATTTAGGGAAGAGCCTGTAAGTGTTTTGGGTGCTTATTATTTTATTATTTAATTAAATAATTACAAAAGATCGTATGATGCCAAATCGCTTTCCTGGTTGGGAGTTTAAGGTGGATGCTTTAAATTCAGAATAAAGGTCCTGGGAAGAAGAGTCTCAAGAACAGTGTTAAATCATGTGACTTGGCTTTCGCTTTCCCAGACGGGCTTGTTTTTGGAACTGCCTTCTGTGGTCGCAGGTGTGTCCTGCCAAGGCCCACGCCGTGGGCACAGACAAAGACTTGTCCGAGCAGAAAGCTTTCTCTGGGACTGAGCTGACCGCGCTCAGCCAAGGTAAGCAGGAACACGCCGCAGTCCCGCTCTGTCTGCCCCGGGGAGGGACTGCCGCTCTGGCTCCCGGCCTCTAGCTCCTGGCCTCTGGCTCCCGGCCTGTGGTCAGCCAGCTCCCCAGCTGCCACTGGGCCCCCTGCTCCCCGCTGATCAGCAGAGCCAGGTCAACCCTCCATTTTGCTATTTGTAATGGAATCAGCTTTGGTTTACTCAGGGAATTATTTTTAAATACTTTCCCATTCAATCCAGCTGCGATGAGGCTTCAGTGTCGGCTAACCTTATAGGGATCTGCCCCGAGACATCTGCCCCCCGGGTCTCCCTCAGACCGCAGAGATACGAGGGCACCTGGGTGCTGCTTTGTCCCCACAGAGGAAAGGCAAGAAAGGTCAGGGGCAGGTTATATACATAATTACAGCGTGAGCCTGCTATTATTTACCAGAATTTTCTCACTGAGACTGTGAGATTCCCCTGACCAGCTATAGTGTGTGTACAAATTTTACTGTCATCATTTCATTTGTCTCCTATTCAGTTGGCTTCTACTAACAATGTCTGCATGTATTTCTCTCCGACTTGCACTATTTATTGACATGGAACAAGGAAGATGAATCAACGGCAACGATTTCTAAGTGTCCCTGCCTGCAGTTGTATCAGTCAGGGCCTTGTCAGAAAACAAATAACATTCTTAGCAGAAGTCACTCAAGACGGGCTAATGAAGGGGCCATTTATGGATGTGTGCCAGGGTGAAGAGATAGCCCTGGGGCAGTGGCAGTGCGGAGCTTCTGCCATCCCTGAGCAATAATTTTGAGGACAATGACCCTAACAGGTGTACAGGGCTGGCCCTCAAGGACGCAGCACTTCTCCGGTGCCCGGCAATTTCTCTGTTCGTTGACCCCACGGTCCAGTTCATCGGGCAGCCGGGGGCCAGGTAGCCCACTCACGTAATGCACAGGTGGCCTCCCCGGGCACAGAGATGGGCAGAAACGGTGCAGGGCATGTCTGAGGGCACGTATTTCAGCTGTATAGCACAGCGTCCTGGCTGGCTGGCTCAGTTGGTTAGATGGAGCATTGTCCCAGTATGCTAAGGCCGTGGGTTCGATACCCAGTCAGGGCACATCCAAAAATCAGTCACTGAATGCATAAATCCATGGAACAACAAGTCAATGTCTCTCTCAAATCAATTCAATAAATACATTTTCTAGCGTAACAAACAAAAATTCTAAAGGTTCGGTCTTCATGAACTGCGTTTCCAAACTCTAGACTTGCTCCTTGCACTGCTAAACCGCATATTCCATAGGTGAGGAAATAATCCACCAGTAAGGACAGTTGTGATACAGCTTTCCTGTAAAAGGTTCTGCAAGATTCATTATGTCCCTCTTTCTAGGGTGAGGGTGAGAGAGATTTTATAAAGCAATTGATTATTGGAAAGTAAGAAATAATTTTCTGGTTTAGTGCTACCCGATGACACTTTTTAATAAATGAATTATTGTGAGGTGACCTGCATGCACTTGTGTTTGGCTATTAAACTGAATTATATGTCAGATGCATATAGTGATTATCATCCTGATTTTTTTAAACCCACAGCCCCCCCCAAACCCATGCTTTTCTACTTAACCTTTCTATTGTGTGTATATAATAATAGGGTCTGAAGTTTTAAAAACATTTAATAGGGTCACTGCAAGCTTAAGTATAATATGGAAACTTGAAAAAACTAAGGACCTCAGGACAAATAAAAGAGCATACGTAATTAAAATGTAAAGCTGCTGTGAATTTCTAAGCTGCCATTATTTTTAGTAACAATTATTAATTAATTTACACACACTTGTTGTAGTTTTATTTTTAGGCTTTGCATCCCAAAATATGTAACAATATGATTAATGTCCAGGATGTATTATGAATTTTAAAAAGCAAGTTATCCAAAGATAGACATAAATTCATATAAAATTTTTGAGGTGTTAAACATGTCATTTTAAATACTGCATCCATTATGCTTCTTGGTTTTCATAAAAACCTTATGAAATAGGTGTCATTTATTTACATGTTCTAGAAAAGAGAACTGAGCATTAGTAGGGTAAAGTAACTTATCTATACTACTGTCCAAGTCTGTCTGGGGAGTTGTAACAGACTATGTAAACAACAGAAATGTATTTCTCATTATTCTGGACGCTGGGAAGTCCAAGTTCAAGGTGCTGGTAGACTCAGTGTCACCTCAATAATTGCAGTAAGTGCATTTAACAAAATGTAATAGTGATTTAAAATTTAAAACATCAGAAAACAAGATATAAAGAATTTCCTCATTCTAATAATGCTCATCTATGAAAAACCTACAGACCTTATAATTGTAAAATATTGAACTCTTTCTTTAAAGTTGTGGAAAAGTCCAGGGTTTCTGCACTTACAACTTCTATTCATCATTTTAATGGAGGACTTAGACAATGCGATAAAGCAAGGAAAAAATTAAAAGCATAAGGATTAGAAAGGAAAGATTTATTTCTGAGTGACATGATTGCTTACATAGAGAGTCAAATCTACGGAAATACACTAGCACTAATAACTGATTCCATCAAAGTGACAGAAAAAGAGAAGAGTATGAAGATTAATTCTATTCCTATAAACTAGACCAAACAATTGAAAAAGAAACCTAAAAATCCATTTACCTTAGCACTTAAAAGTGAGAACAAATCCACCACACAGGCTACAACCTCTGTAATGACAATCAAAAACATTTCTGAGAGAAATTGAAAACCAACCCATTTTCTCTTATGTTCCCTCCTGAGACTCCAGTTACATGTGGACCAGACAACTTGATATTGTCCCAGAAGGCACTGAAGCGCTCTTTCTAAGGAGGTCTTATTTTCTCTATATTATTTAAATTGGATAATTGTTTTCAAGTATATCACTAACCTTATTCCATAGTATTCAATCTCCCCATAAGCCCTTGCAGTATTTTTCTTTTGTTTTCTTTTTCCCAGTTCCGTACATTTTATTTTCTTCATATATATGGAATATATATTTATTGTCTGCTAATTTCAACATCTGGCTCACTTCCTGGTCTGTTTCACTGACCACTTTTTATGATAATATATCGTAATATATTCTCCTTCTTTGCACATCTACTATTTTTTATTGTAGGTTGAACTTGTAGACCATGTGTTAGAGGACATCTGGGATATGTTGTCTCCTTCTAATGTGTGTTGATTTTTGTCTGGTTTGGCAGGTAAATTACTTGTGGATTATTCTGGCGTTATCAAATACTACTATCCTCTTTGATAGGTTACTGTTATTTCCATCATGAACTTAGTTTTAGAATACAGACCCTACTCTACATTACGTCCTCAGTCCTAATGATGAAGTATGTCTGGGCTCTTGACTGAAGGCCCATCGTGCTGAGAATATCTCCCTACTTTGGCAAAACGAGATGTTCAGCATCTCTCAGCACCGCATGACCTCTTGTATCACCACTTAATTCTGAGCCCCATGTGAATGAGAGCCCATCCCCAGCCCTGTTCCGGTCATACATCCACGGTGAGTCCTGATGCAGATTTCTGGAGTCGCTGTTCTGCGGAGTCCTCTCTTCTGTGATGTCCTGCTCTGCAAATTAGTCCAAAGTGGCCCATCAGGATGGTGACCGAGTTTTCCTAGAATCAGGATGAATGGTCTTTCTTCTTTGTCATTGCCTTACCAAGTCTGCTTCTGGCATTGGTGGCATCAGTACATCATTCAGTGCATAAATAGAAGATGATTCGTACTTCCAAATTTAAAAAGGCGTTTGCAGTGATGAATTCATACGGGACATTATCTTAGTTATTCCTAGTTATGGGGAAGAAACTTGACACAAACTGACCTCCCTACTCGTACAGAATCTTCACTCATATCATTGCAATGTGTGAGGTTTTAGTCTTCTGTTTAATGCTTTCATTACCAAAATAGTCAGAAGATCTTTACTCTCTATATAGATTTCATTATAAAATAAGCTGTGTAATCCAATGGAGTCAATTCCCTAAAATTAAATGATCCTAAGCGTACTGATCCTATAATAGCTTTGAAAATTTTGTTAATTTAACACACTTTGTTTCATTGAAATAACAACAGGAATGAGTGAAATTATGACAGTAATTTGAAAAACAGCTAACTTGTTCAAGTAAAAGTCAATATTTAATAGTCTCTTCCATCAAAAACAATCTTATAATAATATTGTTGATATGTTCCAGTTTAACTGAAGTCAGAGAGCTGATTTGTCATTAAATTCTGAGAAATTTGAAAGTCTGAATCCAGGTTAATTTTGGAAAATAATGATTATTTATTTTAGAACCATTCAAATAATCGTAAAATATTTTGTTATGCATTTTATCTTCTTGATTATATTGCTCTATAATTATCTCTGTGAATAATGAAGGTTTATCATACATCCTAAAATCATACTCATATCACATATGAGTATACTTTAAAGAAAAATATTGCTTTTTTACATTTTATTATATTTTTCACTTTACTACTATCCTTGAGTGAAAAAGACTCAAATATGCCTTCATTGTAAGTTTATTTTATCTGGACTTAAAGACAGCATGGATTTTTTTCATTATATATATGTGTGTGTGTGTGTGTTATTTCTAACCACACAGAAATGTTCTACAGAACTCAATTTAAGTTTTATTTTTTCAATTTTGTTCTTTAATGTCTCAAAATATAATTTCTTGCTAGTTTCTTTGAATTTTTTTTCATAAAATAAGTATTCTCAGCCCTGGATGGTGTGGCTCAGTGGATCGAGTGCCAGCTTGCGAACCAAAGGGTCGCCAGTTAGATTCCCAGTCAGGGCACATGCCTGGGCTTCAGGCCAGGTCCCCAGTAGGGGGCATGCGAGAGGCAACCACACATTGATGTGTCTCTCTCTCTTTCTCCCTCCCTTCCCCTGTCTCTAAAAATAAATAAATATAATCTTTAAAAAATGTTCTCAATATCAGGGATCATTTTCTCTTCTCATGCATAGGCTAATAGATTAATAATTTTTTCTTTTTTCAATCTGAGGAAAATCATTATTTTTTCCACCACTACTCTTTAAAACTCTAGGAGACTAATTATACCCATTTCCTTTATAGTCTTCATTGAAACATACTCTGGGTTCTAACCTTTCCTCACAAATCCATTAACCTCAAGTCTTTAATTATTTTCATTCCTTTTCTCTGAACTCTATCCAGTTTTTCTGCATGGTTCTAATAACGATGACCTTAGAAAACGAATCCTGTAATCCAGGTGTGAGCTCAGCACAGGTCTGCAGACAGAATTTGTCATTTCCATGCTTTATGATGTAAGTTCGCTGCCAGAAGAAGGAGGTTCCTTCCCTTCCTGTTAACCTTTCCCCGTGGAGCTCCGTGTGGCCTTGACCTGGGCCCTTCCTCATACTGTGGTCTCTAGCCATCCTGTCTTCTCGCGGGACTTCAACACCACGCAAGTGATGACCACTCCCAAACTGCGTCTGCGTCACAGCGTCTCCTGTCTTTTATGCAAACAAGAAAATTGCAGGTAGCAGAAGGAAAAGCAGAAAGAAGCAATGTTTGAAAACATTTCATGAGCACTTATGTACTGGCCACATTTCTAGGTAATTTATATTTACTAAATTATTCTAAAAACGACTATGATGAAGTTGCATTATTGTTTTTATTTTATAAAATAAGGAATTGACACACAGGTTAGTAGTAATATTTTCTGAACTGGTTTCCTCACACACATTCAAATGCTTTTCAAAATGAATGTATCCAAAGAACAGTTGTCTCTTAAAAATACAAATTGATAGTTTCTTGCCAGTCATAACTCAATGGTTTCCTTTTCCTATTAGGCCCAACCCTAAAATTCTTTTTTTTTAAGATTTTATTTATTTTTAGACAGAGGGGAAGGGACGGAGAAAAAGAAAGGCAAACATCAATGTGTGGTTGCCTCTTGTGCGCCCCCTACTGGGGACCTGCCCTGAAACCCAGACATGTGCCTTAAGAATCAAACCAGTTACCCTTTGGTTTGTAGGCCGGCGCTCAATCATTGAACCGCACCAGCCAGGGCCCAGCCCTAAAATTCTTAATATCACAGGAAAGTCCCTGTGAGCACCATGATGGGGGGTTACTCTTGTGTCCCCAGACCTAGAATGATATCTGGCAGTTGGAACTGTCTGGCCCCTTCCTTCTCCACTCTCCCCTTCTGAACTTCTGCCCCCTTCGCCTTTCTGTTCCAGCCACATTCTTCGTGCGTTCTTCAAGAGTCTCCCAGGTTCAGGACATTTGATATGCTGACTAATCTTCTAGAATGTTCTTTATTCTCCTCATTATCACTCAAGTCAGACTCATTCTTTAGCACTCAGTTCAGGGAACCCCAGTGGGGTTTGTGTGGATGGGGGGCTGCCCGCACCAGGCTACAGAAGTTGGTTATGTTAATGTTTTCTCCTTAAAATTGACCCTGGTGGGGGCATTTACAGAACAGAAATAGGCAAATGTTAAAAACTGGAGCTCACTCCCCTTCCCACTGCCAAAAGCCTACTGCTAATATTTATAGCACTGCATTTGATCATTTGTTATTCCATTACAAAGCAATTGTAATTATATAATTATTCTATGATAATTTTAAGTATCATTAAAATGTCCCTCATTAAGGCATAGGAATTGTATGTGTGTGTGTGGGGGGGGGCGTTGTTTGTTTCTTATCACATTCCTAATAACTAAAAGAGTATCTGGCACTAAGTAAATATTTGTGGAACAGAATAATGAATTACTGCCTTATGGACAGAAATCATTACACTCATGCAGACTTGCAGAATTACAGAAGAGCGTATTAGTTATCTATCGCTGCATATCAAATTGCCACATACTGAGCGGCTTAAAATAACACACATTTATTATCTCCAGACTTCTGTGAGTCAGCAGTCCGGTGCAGGTTTACTGCATCCTCTGCTCGGGATTTCACAAGACTTGTGATCTGCAGTTTCATTTGGAGGTTTCACGAGAACAACCCACTTCTGAGCTCATTCAGGTTGCTTTTAGAATTCATTTCCTTGTGGCTGCAAGATCCTTGGTCCTGGATTTTTCTTGCTTGTTAACCAGAACTCCGTCCTCCACAAATGAGGCCCCTGCAGCTTCTGGCAATGGAGCAATGGGGATGGTCATGGAGCATCCCCCCAGCTCCCTGACTTTACCAAAGAGTCTCTAAAGTGTCTGCTGTCAAGACAGAGTCTTACCTTGTAATGCGATCACAGGAGGAACACTTTATCAGTGCTGCTGGTTCAGGGGGTGAGAAGCAGTCACAGGTCCTGCCTACACTAAGGTGTGCGCCCAGGAGACAGACCAAGATTGTGGGGCAGGGGGCAGGCATTGAATACCTAGTCTTCCAGCCATGGGGAGAGGGAGGCAGAACACTAAAGAGCTCATTAACTTAGGAAATATTAAATAGCTTATTATTGCTTTCACTCAGTTACATTAAAAATGGCTGTAAAAATTAGACGTGAACATGGAAAAATGCCATAAGTAGCAACTACAGCTGAGCCACATTCGGGAGTCCTTGACTACTAGTCCTTTTAAAAACAGTCATACACACTTCACTGGTTTACTTCAGTGTCCGTACAATGAATGGAGATACATACTTCTAAAACTTTAACTTAAATATTATTTTTCATTTAAAAAACTGTTTTTAAATAGGATTATTATGAGATTCAAGGACCCAACCTTAATTTTAGTTTGTGAGGACCTTCTGCAGGATAAATATTGCCAGTCCCTGAAGTCTGCCAGTGGCAGAATGTCACATGTATACTGAGGACACATTGTCTCCTATCTTACTTCTGCTGATCTATAGGAGAAGATAGGAAAGTTTTTTTTTTAAGTTTGTAGATACAATTTATTATCTATTTATTTGCTAATCTGTGAGAAGGAAGTATTATCGAGCGGTGATTCATAGGACACCTCTTCCAGGGAGTGTTGTGCTGTCCAAATGTTCACCTGTACGTCACATTTTGTTAAAGTGACTGCCTTGTTCTGCTTTCGTAGGTAAAATTCAATCTTCAGGTTGATAGCATGTTTTTCCTTTTTTTTAACCTTAGAAAACCCACCGGATCAGTGTGGTGCTTTGGGATTTTTGTGTGAACTCTCAAGTGAGACCTGTTGGTGATAAAATTACCATTTGTCATTTTTTTTCACTCGTCTACACTTTTCTTTTCCCCTCACCTCATTCCCGACCCTCCCACCAAATGCGTTTCTCTGCCAGGTTAATAGTAACGTCCCCACCTCTGAATCTTACTCCGCAGCCACTGAAGCCTCCTTTCAAAGGCCGGTAATAGAAGAGTTCTGTGTAGAGAGTCATTTGAAAAATGTCGGGAACACCCCTTTGCCCTGTCTCCCGGGCGTTCTCCAAGTTGCCAGAGAGCTTCCCTGCGGTTCCCAGCCTAGACCACAGTTTCAAGAACTGAACTGTGGACCCTTGTTCCGTGTCCCCTGCTAAAAATCAGGGTAAACAGCTGAAATCAAAATGGGCTTTCTGAACTCGCATTTGAGCCACCACTGTGGAATGCGTGGGATTCTATTAATACAGAAACCTCAGGGCTTTAAAAGAAAGCATTCTTTCAGGCCTGAAAAGGTAGCCGCTTTATTTTCAAGTGGTGAAAATGGCAGAAGAATTTGGTCTAGGATATAGGTAGTTGGAGTATCATAATTTTGCCTTAAATAAGTAAAGGGCTATTTTACAAGCTGTAATTTGAAAATATATATACTTAGGTAAAAAATTATAGGCTGGCCAATGTGAAACAGGAAGGTCCGTTGGAGAGCACATATTTGAATGCATATGAAATCTACCCCAGCTAATGGTTTCTGACAGTCATTGCTCAGTGATTCCTCAAAGCTCCAAGGGCAAAAATACCTTTCACGGTGATCCCTACAATTTCATGGTAATTACAGCAAAAAATAACAGTTGGATCAGTTGAATCCTACTTTCTGTAGCCCTACTTAAATCTCTATCCCTAAAAAAAGTTCCAGGAATGAGTTTCGCGAGGACGAGAAGGGTTCCTATTTTCTACTCGAACGTGGGGCAAGTCATAATCCCCCTGAAAGGCTCTCATGGCATTTTATTCGTACAGCTCTGATTATACTTAATATACAGTTTGTGTTATTATTATACTAATCTTGTCTCCTCGGCGAGACTGCCAGCTTCTTAAGTGGTACTAGCACGGCGGCGCCTGAGCCCTCGGACGCTGAGAGCACCTTGCTTTGCCACTATCACTCACGGAATAAACGTGAGCCAGAATCAAGGGTTATGCAAGAGCATAGCAAGTTACTGACAGAGACGGGAATAGGGTCCGAACACACACCATCTTCCTCTTTCATCACGGTGAGCCTTCGGCTCGCCCACTGCAGCTGCTAGACGCCCTCCAATGGGTAGGACCAGAAAGAGCAGAAAGACAAATCACGAGAATGCTAAGTAATACTATGGGATGTACACCCCAGGGATATGCATAGTATTCAGGCTTTGGCCACACCAGGAAGTAGAGTTCAGAAGCCTAGAATGAAAATCTTTGAAGATTTATTTTTAGAACCCATCAACAGTGGTTTATTTAAGAATAAATATGGATACCTATTTAGAGATAGTCTTGGTTATTTATTTAAATGCACATATGCATCATTTTTATAATACAATACTGATCAATTGACTGTTTTGCCTGCTAACATATAATTCAGTTAAAATGGGACAAGCGTCTAGACATTATTCTAAGTATAATTGCACAATTATACAGATCATATGGGCATTATTTCACAGAATCAGAATAATGGGATTAAAATGCAAGGCAGTTGACTTTGAAAGGCTCTGGAGGACCGGCCCCCTGCCCACCTTCCCCACCTTCCCCATCCCACACACTCTCTCCTGTGCTTCTTGGTGTTTGTCACTGGCCTCTTTTACTGCCAGACATCACATATCAGTTTCATTTAGGGCGTCCAACCTGTGGCCCACAGGCTGCATGCAACCCAGGATGGCTATGAATGCAGCCCAACACAAAATCGTGAATTTACTTAAAACCTTTTTTTTTTGTCCTGCCTGGCGTGGCTCAGTGGATTGAGTGCCGGCCTGTGAACCAGAGTCTCAGGTTTGATTCCCAGTCAAGGCACATGCCTGGGTTGCGGGCCAGGTCCCCAGTAGGGGGGCACAGGAGAGGCAGCCACTTATTGATGTTTTTCGTCCACTCTTTCTCCCTCCCTTCCCCTCTGCCTAAAAATAAATAAATAAAACCTTTTTTAAAAAGTCTTTTTTTTTTGCTCATCAGTTTTTGTTATGTTTGTGTATTTACTGTGTGGCCCAAGACAACTCTTCTTCTTCTTTTTATTTTTTTTACAGCTTTAGAATTTTTTAAATTTTATTTTAATAGTTGTTCAAGTACAGTTTTCTGTCCTTTACTCCCATCCCAGCCCACCCACCCATCCCTCCCCACCTCCCTCCCATTTCCACCCCCCTAGTTTTTGTCCATGTGTCCTTTATATTTGTTCCTGTAAACCCTTCCCTTCTCCCCTGAAATTCCCCTGAAATTCCCTCCCCACTCCCCTCTGGTCACTGTCAGCCTGTTCTCTATTTCAGTGTCTTTGACTATATTTTGCCAAGAGAACTCCTCTTCCCCTGTGGCCCAGAGACACCAAAAGGTTGGACCCCCCCACCCCGACAGGGTTTTATCTTTGCTCTTTCTAACAACAAAACAATAACCAAAAACAGTTTCTGTATTAGTGTCATTGAATGTAATTGTTCATTTTATAGTTTGTTTCTGCACTGGTCTATGAATTCTTTGAGGGAAGACAGAATGGTTGGTTCATTTTGACTTTATGGTCCAGGGTAGATTTTACAGGCTTGAATTAGAGGAACAAGTGAATTCATGTAATTTATTGATTTGTTTTTAAATTATACGTAATTGATTATGCTATTAGAGTTGTCCTGATTTTTCCACCTTTGCCCCCCTCCACCCCAGAACCTCCCACTCCCTGAGGCAATCCCCCCACCATTGTTCATGTCCAAGGGTCACGCATATAAGTGCTTTAGTTACTCCCTTTCCTGTACCGTACTTTACACCCCCATGCCTATTCTATAACTACCTATTGGTACTTCTTAGCCCCTTCACTTCTCACCTGTTCTCCCACACCCCCACCTATCTCTTTATCTTTAAACTTTGGCATTTTAATTATGATGTGACTTGGGGTGGGCATCTTTGCATCCATCTTGTTTGGGACTCTCTGTGCTTCCTGGACTTGCATGTCTATTTCCTTCACCAAATTAGGGAAGTTTTCCTCCATTATTTTTTTCAAATAGATTTCCAATTCCTTGCTCCTTCTCTTCTCCTTCTGGTACCCCTATGAAGAGAATGTTGGATTACTTAAAGTTGTCCCATATGCTGCTTATACTGCCCTTATTTTTTTGGATTCTCTTTTCTTCTTGTTGTTCTGATTGTTTTTTGTTTCCTTTTGTTCCAAATCATTTATTTGATTCTTGGCTTCATCCACTGTACTGTTGTTTCCCTGTAAAGTGTTCTTTATTTCAATTAGTGTATCCTTCTTTTTTATGTCTTGGTCTTTTTTATGTTGCTGAGGTCCTCACTAAGTTCCTTGAGCATCCTTGTAACCATTGTTTTGAGCTCAGCATCTGATAGATTGCTTATCTCCATTTCATGTAGCTCTTTTCTTAGGGTTTTGATTGGTTCTTTCATTTGGGCCAGGTTTCTTTGCTCCTCGTTTTGGCACCCTCCCTGTGTTTGTTTCTATGTATTAGGTAGAGCTGCTTTGACTCTGTGTCTTGGTAGTGTGGCCTAAGGTAGTAGGTGTCCTGTAGGATCCAGTGCACAGCCTCCCCTGTCACCCAAGCTGGGAACTCAAGGTTCACCCTTCT
>CM052551.1:3944894-3960761 GCA_028533065.1 Trachops cirrhosus | reverse complement strand
GCTTAGCATAATGCTTTCCAGCTCCATCCATGCTGTTGCAAAGGGTATGAGCTCCTTCTTTCTTTCAGCTGCATAGAATTCCATTGTGTAAATGTACCATAGTTTTTTGATCCATTCATTTACTGATGGGCACCTAGGTTGTTTCCAGCACTTAGCTATTGTAAATTGTGCTGCTATGAACATTGGGGTGCATAGGTTCTTTTGGATTGGTGTTCCAGGGTTCTTAGGATATAGTCCCAGCAGTGGGATTGCTGGATCAAAGGGCAAGTCCATTTTTAGTTTTCTGAGGAAGTTTCATACTGTTTTCTATGCCTTCTGGTCTCTCAGAAGGAGGAGCTAGAAGTGATGGGGCAGTGGCTGCATTTTAGTTGGTGTAACTTTTGCTGTACCCCTCATTGGAAGCAGTATCTCCCTGGAAACTAGGACATCTGATCCTCCAGCTCAAGGTAATCTGGCCAGGAAGCACAGGCTCCCCAGGTGGGTCCCTGTGTGGTAAGTGGTAACTGCAGTGGCAATGCCAGGTGGATCTGCTCCTACTTCTGCCCTTAGTTTCCATTCCATACCCAGGTATTCTACTTGCTGGTGGCATAGAATTAGACACTAATTGTTGACTTGGTGTGTTTAATGCATTCTAAGAGATGGTCCTCAATCCCTGCCGAGTAGCATCTCCAAGTTGGCGCCTCTCGTTACCTTCACAAGAGCATCCCATCCCTCTGTCAGGCCAGCGACTTCTGAGTCATGCAGCATGTGATCGGACTCCCAGATTCCATCACCGTGTGTTCATTGCTAAACGTCCTGTGCTGTTGCAAAGTGGATTTCTTGGTGTAATGTCCTGTTATATGACACCCTCTTGGCAGATCAAACCCTCCATCCTCTGGCTGAGGCCCGTAGGCAGGAAAGATAAACTCACGTCCATGGACGTGAATCGATCCACAGAACGCCCTTCCGTGTGATCACGCTAAACACTATAGCATATGGGAAAAGAACAGCTTGCGCTGCATTTCCTAGAAATGAAAATGACCTTTCCGCTGGAATAGCCAGGTGCTGTCCTTCCAACTTTCTGACAAGCTCTTCCACAGACTTGTGTACCAGATGGCAGCTGTGTCACTGAGAGGCCTTCCTGCTGAAGTGGACTCCAGTATCCATGTATGTTTTCCATGCATGGATATCAGCATCCAAATACAGCAACTCAGTACATATCTATAACTTATTTAGTGTGCATTTGTAATAAATGCACATAAATAAGTACATGTATATTGATATATATGTTCACGTCTCCCCACTGGAATAAATGCTCCCTAAAGAGGGGAATGTACCTAACCCAAATGATATAAAATTGCTATGTGCTGTGCACCACAGAAGTGATCATGAACCCTCTGTAGACACAATAATAATTCTTCAGGATTATAAAGCAGACACTTTGCTAACATGATATTCAGACGGCAATTACTTAAGAAGTGTCAGGGATAAGTTTGAAAGTGGGGTAATGGGGACCCCTCTGGGTAACTCAGCTCAGCTATTTAGGGTGTGCTATCCTCCCTAGCAAGGGAATTGGAAGATTCCAGAGAAACAAGAGTAAAATTAAGTCAGGAGAATCTAGTGCATTGAACAAAATTGACTTCTTTTCAACAGATAGAAGTCCAAATTAGGGCTTTATTTTATTCTACCATTTACTCAAATGAAAACATTTTAAATGCAGATTTAAATGGAAATATTTCTCATCTCCATAAACTCAAATAATCTGTTCCAATGACCTGAGAATCTTAGGTCTTTTCTAGTAGCCACTAATGTTCAATGTCTTTGGGAATAATAATTATTTTTCCTTGCGGCCAAACGCACACCACAAAAAAGTAACTCGGTTTCCTTCTGGGTGAAACATTCCAGAGCCTTTATTAATAAGGTGATGATTCATAATCTTTTCATCAGCACTGTATTACAATCGTATCCACTTTTGATAGCACTATAATTCCCTGCTCCAGCATCTATCCTAAAGCTCATTTAAATAACATCTTACTGATTACAGAATAAGTACTTCTGTATCACACAAATTACAAAAAATGTGCACGATAAAATAAAAATCAACCTTAATTCCACAGTCTGTATAGCATTTACCTTTTAATGTATTCCTTAGAATTCTACTTCCACTCAGGTTTATACATCAAGCTATAATTAGTTTTTAGAAAAACTTGGAAGATGCTGTATATACTGTTTCCTCACAAGATAGCAACTTTGTATGCAATAATATTTTAACTACTGCATATTATTCCATTATTCCAGTGTATCGGGATTTACTGGTCCCAAAGCTCCTGAAAATTAGGGTCTCTAGGCAGGCAAAGGGATATGGAAAATTCCACCCAGGAAGGAGTGAGTCTAGAAATCCAGTTCTGTTGCTCCAAAGGTCAGTTATTATGGGGCAACCTAAATATGGTGGAAAAAAATCCGATCATGCAACCAAACTGAATCCCTTTTTTGTGACTAATAGTCTATTTATGGAAAATATGCATCTCAAAGCACCATGAAGAACGGGGATTATAAAAGAGGAATTCAAAGGCAGGAAAGCTCAGCTGGTCTGAGGTGAGGAAAAGAACGTGGGGGTTGAAACACCAACGTCAATTACCTAGGCATGAATTCGGGGACATTAAGAGCCATACCCTAGAATGACCTCCTTCAGGCTCAGGAGTCATTGAAAACTGCTATTTGTAATTGTTAAATTCCACATCCTTTATCCTTGAATCAGAACTTTTTCTCTTCTTTATTAGAGCCTTTTTTAGATGAAAATATTTAATTTGAAGTGACTTCATTATTTTTCAAAAGGTATATTTATGACAGTGTGCTATTAACAAAAACTCATCATCCCATTTAGCATTAGCATCAACATACTTACAGCCATGATACCTATTTTAAGAATGAAAGCTGCGATACACAATAAAGAGCATTTTAAATCTTCGGTCTCTTTGAACACTGAAATAAATTGTGTGGGTATGTTGTTATTTTCTGACATTTTTAATACATATATGTAACCATTTTTTCACCTCAGAATGCAAAGTGTGATAAATACATGACCATCAAGAAGTGTATTGTGAATACTTAGCTCTGAGTCAGACAACTATTTTAATCAGTTTCCAGGAGTCAAATTCTGCTGTCTAATTTACATCAGCATCATTAAAGCTATCATCTCTATCATTAAAAAAATAAAAGAAATTATTTAGCACATCTGCAAAGTAAAACGGTTGGCCAGATTCCGCTGTCTGCAGGCAGGCTGCCCGAACAAACAAATACGTGAATAAATGAAATAATTGATGTCACTTTCGGCCATTCATGCTGAAGTACAGTAGTACTCTTTGCCTGTACGGTGCCGGGGGAAGGAGTTCCAAAACAGGAAACAGAAGGGGAAAAAGAGGTTCTTTCATGAATTACCGAGTCTCTAGACACCAGGCTGCCTTTACCTCTGAATTCTGTGTTTGTCAAAATGCTAATTTACCTGAACTCTGGAAAAATAAAAATATGATACAAATTAGTAGTGTGATATAACTTAAAATGTAAAAGTAACTTTCTTTCTTTGTTTTCTTTATTTTTTAAAAATAATCTTTCCTTGTCAAAGTTGGTCTGGCCAAACAATCTGAAGAAAATAGGTCCTTATTCAGGGTCCCTCTCTAAAAGATGCTATTTCTCAAAGAGAAAAATAGTCTAATTCTGTGTACAGATGAAAAATTTCCACACTTACGTTTTAACAGCTTCAGCATAAAAAAAGTAAAATGGGTAGTAGAAAACTGAATTTTGGATTACTAATTTCCATGAAATTTCTTAAATTATTTTTTCGTTTAATGTCAAGGTTCTTAAATGGGAGAGAAAATATGCTTTTTTTTTTAGTGCATGGTCTGTTTTGAATTTTTCCACACTCCTTCAGTTGACTGCAAGCATGAAAAGAAACCCAAAAACTATTTCACACTGAATGTACTGTAGGCAGGGAGGGGTGCTCGCGGTTAGAGACTGGGGCTTGGAGCTCTACTTTTGAGTTCTATTTCTGGCTGAATCCCTGGCTAGCCCCGAGGTCCTGTGATGCCTGCTAATGTGGCCATATATGGGTTTGCCTATCAGAGAACGGGGTGCTGTGGATGCTCTGTGCCTCTAAGAAACAGTGTTAAATAGGGACACGTGTTCAATCCCTTACGCCATTTGAACTAAGCTCACACTTGAAATTTGCCACCTGACCCCCACCTCTTGTGACATAATCCTGAAAAGGTGTTATGTCGGGTCTGTCCTCATGAAGTTCTCCCGTACTTACCGTGTCTAACATCTCCCAGGTATCCACATTGTGCCCATCCTTCCCCAGCCATCCTGTATCTCATTGTGTCCTAGTGACTACAGTTCATCGGGTTATGAGAAACAGGAATTTCCTCTGGCTGTCTTAGGCCACAGAAAAAACATTACTTGAAATTGTTCATTAGCATCTCTCTGAATCCAAGGAGAGATTGATCAACGAAGCATTGGGGAATTTGGGAATGAGAGCAGATTCTGGTCCTTCGCAGAAAAATATCATGAATTGTTCCACTGAGGGAGTGTCAGTAGTACGATTCCGATCCCATGATTCCATGTGCCCTCTTCTCTCAGTTCTGTATTCCAAACGCCCAGAGAAAGACGGTGATGGGCAAAGGAAAATGAAGAGCTCATCTCTGAGTCGGTCCTCCATGGCCGGGCTCCAGATCACTTTCGCTTTAGCAGGATGACCTTCTAGTGGCCGTGTACGTATGTCTGAGAGTGAAGACAACATTCCAGAAGTCATTCTTGGGGGGATAGGGCATAAAATTATAGGTCTCCACTGTTCTCACCATCCACCCACGATTCAACGTTATCTGCTGACTTCTCACCATGTAGCAAATATTGTGAGAAGGGCTTAGAGCACATTGTAAATATGACGGCATCTCAGCCTTCAAAGAATGTCCAGCCTATGTGGTAAGAAGAGAGATGTCAGCACCTCGGCAACTATCACAGCACAGGTGTGAAAAAATGGAGAACTGCAGCTATAGTGAATGCATGAATTTTAAACCCCATGCTGTTTGGAATAGTGTGATACAATCTTAAGTCTTTCTGCTCTTTCCTCCCTGGAATGTGAATCATCCCTTTGGCCGGCATCTTCATACTGAACACACTGCCTACAGCTTAGTCACTTAGTAGTCATCTCAGTTATCTGATGAGCTATGAGAGAGACAGACCACATTCCCATAACTTGTATTACAGTATATTATTATCATTGTTTTATTTCATCATCAGTTACTGTTGTTAATCTCCACTGTGCATCATTTGTGAGTCAAACTTTATCATAGGAATGTCTACATATGGAAAAACATACTGTATATGGGGTTCAGTACTACTCTCTGTTGAGGCACCATCCACTGGGGGTCTTGGAATGTAACGCCCCCCCCCCCCCGATAAAGGGGACCACAGTGCAAAGACTCTGAGGCAAGAACCTGTGTCACAAGGTAGAGAAGCAGCCAGGAGCCTCGTATGGCTGGAGTGGGGAAGACCTGGAGCCCTTCGGGGTCAGCACAAGTACCTTAAGACATTGCTCTCATGGAGTGGGTGCTAGTGGATAGTTTACCGAAACCCCATTTTACGCAGATCCTAAAACAGGAATACTCTGCTCCTCTTTTTGATCATTGTGATGCTCAAGTTTAACAGATTCATTGATTTTATTAGATTTCACAAACAAGCATCAGTTTTTTTTTAAACAAATGAGAGGGGGGGTTCCACATGGAGAAAATACTTAGGGAAAATGTTCCTATGTTTGTGTGCTCTTACAAAGCAGGAAAAGAAAATCACACTAAACCTGCAGTTTGTATAAAATCAATGCACGTTGTTGTCCTTCAGGTTCTCCTTATCAATAAGTGTATCATGTAAGGTAGTACTCTGAAAATTTCTTCCACGTATTAAGTTCCTTGTATATATTCGTACTTGTTGGAACAAAGCTGAAACAGGAAATGGGAATAATCCCAAGTGACATCACACTAAGCACCCCCTTTCCTTGGAGGCGAGCAGAGGAAGGTGGCACCCCAAATACGACTCTATTCTCCATCCCATTCTTCGATCCCGCGCTTGAAGGCGTAACCTGTATCAATACCAACAACAGTTTAAAAACTCAACAATCTTACTATGCTGGACAGTCTTAACCCAAGCATATTTCTCTGCTTGTGTACGTCACACTTTTGAAAAAATAAGGCACCTAATTTGCATGGAAAAACAAAACACTGTATGGGACCTACATGTGTTACTTTAGCACGTTCAGAACATCCAATGAATAGGTATTTGCCTCATCTTGGCATAGTAAGAAATGCAGGTTTTTCTGTGTATTAAGTACATTAGATGTTGGGAATTACGAGATTCCCATACAATAACCAGCTCTGAGAATTTCCCATACAATTGTCCAAATATTGTCCCAATATTTCCCATACAATTGTCCCAAATATTGTCCCATACAATAACCAGCTCTGAGAATTTCAGTCAGGGCCTCGGGGAGCAATTCTCTACATTGTTTTATCTGTAGCTCCAAGGATTTCACAAATAACTCACTGAATGTCAAAAATGAAAAGCGTGCCGTGTATAGAACCACAAGGCATTTCAAGCACCTTGAAGCAATAGCCAGATGGTGGGTGCCACTTCCGCGGGCCTGGAGTCCGCTGGCCGGTGCGGAACGTTAATACGCCTCACCAATCGCAAGGTTGCTACTCTGAGCCACACACTCAGCTCGTCTCCAGGTGTCCACCAATTTGCAAAAGAGACATTGTCTGTGAGAGCTTACCGCCGGTTAGAGAAGACAGGTTATCCTAAATTTAGCAGCATGCAATCAACGTGAACTTGTCGGTGTACTGCCTGTTATGCCAGAGCAGGAAGCTGTCGGGATGGAAGTTGAAATTGGCGACCTAGAAACTGGCCTGGATAGGTTACCCTAGGAAGTCATATTCGAAATGAAATCTAAAATGAGTAGGAGTAACTTAGGTAAAATGAACAAGGAAGAGACTGCAGCGCCTGGCGGGGATAGAAAGGGCATGAAGGACTGGAAGAACACGTGGCTCTCCCACGGAAGGAAAAAGAGGGACTTTGGGCACCGTGGGGCTGAACCGTAAGAAAATCTCTCGGTCAAGTTATTTTAAGAGCAATGGGAAGCCAGGAGGAGATTTTAGGCAGGATATAAAAACTATTATATTTGCATTTCAAAGACGGTGTCCTGGATTCGCCGTGGAAAACGGATTGGAGGTGTGCCAAAGTGAGTGTTTGGAGACCATTTGGCAGCAATGGAAGTATCCAGGTCGGATGTAACGTGACCTTGAATGTCAGGGGTGGAGCTCACTAAACTAGAATATTCTTGGGAGATGCTTTGAAGGAAAAGTGGGCAGTTTTCACTTATCTTTGTGTTTGTAAATTAGGGAGTCCATCGACAGAAGTGTTGCACATATAATTTAAACTCTATGGAGTAAACCTTGCAGGACTCTGCTTCATTTCAGTGCTGTGTGGGGAGTGGAGGATTTTAGGTATAAAATCTGGGGCCAACACAGAGTGCGCCCCAGGGCAAACTGATGTGTAATCTGGGACACATATGTGGAAAGAGGCAGATGAGAAGATGAGGAAAGGGGATTTTGTGAAGTAGCTCTAAAAAATTAAAAAGCCAGGGGTTTCATGTCCAAGGGCTGAGGGTCAAGTTCTCCCTGCTGCCACTGCTCGCAAGTCAAAGACAGGTCACCTAACCCCTGGGTTTTCACTCAGCGGCCCCACAGGGCAGAGATTAAAACATGAAGTGAGTGAGTCTGGGTTCCATTTCTTCCCCCCGTAATGCTTAGCTAGCAGAGTGCCAAGGAGCAATCTTTTTAAAGCAATTGATTGTAAAAAACATGATGAGAACAATTAGCAAATTGTCTACCTAATCTGTTTATAAGATTGGTGAGCGATTGAGTGCCAACCCATGCTTTTTTGGGAAAGATTTAACTGGTTTAAATACGTACAGATATTAGTATTTTTAGAGCATAATGTTTTAGAAAATAGGTTCAGAAACAGTCTGTTTTGTCTTAAATTTTATGTTTACTACTTACTGTCTAGACGATCTTGAAGGTGAACCTTTACCTCTCTCCACCTCAGTTGATTCAACTACAAAATGAAGAAAATAATTCTTCTTCACACAGCTGTTTGTCAGAATTAAGGTGGTTAATAGATACAAAGCTCCTAAAAGACTCCTTGTGTATATTTAGGACTCAATAACTATTCATTCTTATCTCTTCTTTCTCTTGGTTTCCTTCTCTGTAAAGTTGAGTATGGTGAGGCTAATTGATATCATGTGTTTACAGTCTTCAAAGAGCCAAGAATTCCTTGATCAGGATGGATGATCTGCAGGTATCATCACTAATATTCAAACTGTAATTTACTTAGCAGGCTGACCACTTCTACATGGATCGCTGACCTCTAGTTGAGGACCTCAAAATAACAATCGCCTGTTAGTCACTTAGGAAGCATAAAGTATATTTGGGAATTCCCTTACTAAATTTGTCTTATCCCAAAAAACAGTTGAGTAATCTCATTCAATATTTTTTTATTTTTGAATGAGTGTATCTATCCCAAGGTTATCTAAAACATTTCTGAATGAGCACTTATAACCCATTTATTTAGCAGAAATGCCGGTGAAATTCTCTAGCTATATCTTTAATTGATGCAAGTCATTGCAAAGAACATAGGTAACATCTAGGTTTTTTAATTATATTTGACATGGATACTCAAGTTCTTTAAAATCAAAATATATATACAATTTTAGAGAATCATTCTGAGTGTAAACAGTATTGTGCTTTATGAGTATTTAGGAAAATAGTGAATTATACCTGGAAAGAAGACAAAGAGGAAAGACTTTGGACAAGGAGCACTTTATAAATTAAAAATCTCACAAGAGACCAAACAATGCTCATAATTAAGGTATATTCTTGGGAACATCTTCCAAATCCAACTCTCCATCTCTAACCCTGACTTTGTGTACTTTTAAAAATTTATTTTTTAAGTGACACAGATTATCTCCATTAGAAATTCTGATACATTTTCATTCTACTCTCTGTGAGCATAATTTGTTTCATCAGAAAAGTGCACATATGTCTAAGAGGCTCTAAATTTTTAAAAACTGCAAAATGGGCTTACATAAAAGAAAAAAAAGAAATTATATCCAATACAATGATTACTAAACACGACAGCATGAGAGTGATTAGAGCACTGATTTCAAAAGGTAATTTTTTATGCTTCTCTTGACTTTTGCAAAAGTGATTGACCCAAAGGTTGCTTGATGCTATGTTTGAATGTTGTATAGTAAAGAACAAAACTCTTTCAAGGCTGTCGCTGATTTGAGGTCCGTTAGATATCTGTGGCTGCCCATTGAACCCTCCCAGACTGTCGTGGCAGGAGACAGTGACCACATTGTCACGTTACAGCTTTGCAGGTGAGCAGTTCAGCCCGGGCCCGGCTTGGAGGACTTGTCTCTGCTCCAGGTCCAGGGTCGCAGATGAGAAGATTCAACTGGAATGGACTGTGCTGGCATGGGGCTGGAATCGTCCGCATGGATTTTCACTCATTCATCTTGGGCCAGGCTGGGAGGACTCCAGTTCGGACGTAGCTGGACTGCCAACCAGAGTGCCGTTCCGCGGCCTTTCTGGGTAACGTGGACGTTGGAAAGGAATGACAATGTCAGGCCAGTAAGGCTCCTCACCTGATGACCTGAGGCTCCGGGTCACTAGATGAAGCAATGTGGCTTTTCCCAGCAAGCCTCGAGTCTCACACCATCATCGGCACTGTGCTCTATTGCTTGCAACAGTCAGACGCTTGCCAGATTGAAAAGGAGGTGACAGAAACCCTACGCCATGATGGGACAGACGTCAAAAACTGGGCGACTGTGTTTAGAAACGGCCACAGACGGGGACAGTCACTCTGCAAGGCTGCCCTCACGGGGCTTTTGAGGTGTGGTACGTTTGCAGCCCAAAGGCCACTGTGAAACATCTCAGAACACTTTTTGGGTTTAGCTTCTGCTTTACTCATCGACTCAGTTGCACCCACTGCACATTCCAGAGGCGTGTTGGTCGGAAGCGCCAGTGCTTCTGACTCTGTCAATTACCCTGTTCCGCGCAGCCTTGCGGCCAGCGGTCTTAAAAGCGCAGACGAGCGTGTGTTTTAATCTAAAGTAATAAAGTGTGAAGTGCTAAATAACAATTCCCATTCTGTACAGTGATTTGCTCTACCTAATACTTTACTCAAAGGACAGATTTACATTTAAAATATCACACAGTAGACGGAGATTTCTGAATAGGCCTCGTGAACAGAATTTTGTGTTTCATACCAATGGCCGCATCCAAGCCAGTAAAAGAGTATTTAAACTGTTGTGTGCCCTTTTCGTGTGTTTGGAAACCTGGAAATATTCCCGTTTGGAGGACTGGACATTACAATGGCATTTATTAAAATGGAATTCCGCATCCACTTCAAAAGCTGACAAAAGACTGGAATGAAACATGTTAATGGAATGAAAACAGAGAACAATGTATTTGGCCTGCGTAAGTTTCTTTTAAAGGTATTACATCTAGGATGGAATTTCACATTTGGAGAAACATATCAAAGAACTGGAGAGTCTACAAAGAAATCAACCAAAATAATGATTCGGAAAAAAATAGCACTGCTTTTAAGTTTAAATTCTGTAGAATACTTTCCTTTAAATAATTCCTTACATTCATATAATATTTTTTTTGCTGTGTTTGAATCGTTTACATATGTATAATGTTACACTGGATCTTTACAAAAGCACTGAGATTTCCTATATATCAGGGAAATGAAACCACACAGACAATACAGCCAAGTCGTGGAAGACTCAGGACAAAAATTTTACACAAGATCACATGACATTCACTTCGCCCCGAGGATGAAATGATTATGAGCCTTTTAAAGGATTTAGAAAAACTGTGTTTGTGTCAAAAGGTCTCCACAGCAAAGTAAACAAGTTTATTACCTCTATGGGAGAAAAAGTGTTCAAAAGATATAATTAACTGTCACAGCACCGTGAACGTCAGGTTTGTGTATACAATGGATAACTTGGGACTTGGAAGAATTCAACAACACTTGTAACATCTCAGAACACACACTTCTAGAAATGTGCCTGTAGAAATTTTTTTATTAAGCTGTGCTTCCCCCTAAAAATTGGCGTTTTTCTTCCTCTTAAAAGAAAAAAGGGAGTAGATATACCAAGTAGCATTCCATGTCAATAAAATTCTGGAAACCAAAAACCTTTATGGAAAGTGATGCTTGATTTAAAAGACTGGGGAAAAATAAAGCCCAGGTCTACAGAGAAGGAGCCAGGAAGTAAAGATTTCTTGCCGCAGAATCACTGTGGCCTGGGACTCAGAGTCTTAGGGACCTCCGACCCGCAGTTTTGTGGTTTCCTGCCCACGTCTGTGAACAGGAGCTGTGCTAACTTGCTGGCAATTAGGGTGGAAAATCAGCCCCTTCACTTTTTTGGGTAATTGCTGATTCCCAATCAGAAGATGAAGCTTGGTGAGGTTAGGGGACATGCTCAGGGACACCCCGGTGACAGAGGGGAAAAGCCCGGATACAAGTTATGTGATTCTAACGTCAACAATACATACGCTTTGAGAAGGGAAACCCCCAAGGACTGAGGGGCAGAGTGTGCTAATCTGCGTGCTACTTTCTCATGGGGTATGTCCGGCTATTAAGAATTATCTGATAACCCTCCCTGTGACCTCTATCTCTGTGAATCTGTTCCTGTTCTAGTAGTTTGCTTAGTTTATTTTTGTTTTTGTTTTTTTTAGGTTCGGTTGTTGATAGTTGTGAGATTATCAGTGGGGAAGGGGATGGGGGAGAATGGGAGAAAAGGCGCAGGGAATAAGAAGTGTAAACGGTAGATACAACATAGAAAGGGGGAGGTTAAGAATAGTACGGGAAATGGAGAAGCCGAAGAACTATACCTATGACCCATGGACATGAACTAAGGTGGGGGAATGGTGGTGGGAGGAGGGGTACAGAGTGGAGGGGAATAAAGAGGAGAAAAAAAAGGGACTACTACTGTAATAGCATAATCAATAAAATATATTCAAATTTAAAAAAGAATTACCTGTAAATTCTTCTGAAGCATATGCTTTACCTTCCTTTAAAACTAGTGAAACTCTAAGAATTGTCTTCTTTAAAATCAACTATGGACCCTTGCTGTGTAAGCGTTTCCTAAGTACCAATAAGATAAGCTCGTTCTTTCCAGAGATTTCTGGCAGGCATTGATTGTGACCAGGGGGTCGTGAGGCCACGTGACATTAAGGAACGCTGGCCTTTTGGATCCTTAGCCTCACAACATAGTGGCAAGTGTCTAGGCCAAACGGATAATAAAACTCAAACTGAGGAAAACCACAACGTGATCTCAAACGCATGACGCAGCTGCTGCTGCTGAGCAGCGGTTGGCCTTGGCCAGCGGCTGCGGTCCCCACGCCTTGCGAGCGCCTTCCAAGTGTGGGAACCACAGGAATGGACCCCAGGCTAACAAGACCCTGGACTTGGGACCGGAATCACCGCCACAAAACAATCGAGCGGCCCTGGAAAACCTGGTCCCCAGAAGGAGACCCACTTTTGGCTAACAGAGTGTCACCTTTGCCTGGGGTACCTGCAGAGGAGAACGTGGAGGGGTTAGGGAGTGGGTGAAAAAGAGGAGGTAGGTGGTATTTCCTTAAAAAGTCTAGAGAACAGATCTAAGTAACCCATTTTTTCACACATCTAAAGAAATTTAGCTATCCAAAACATAAAGTTATCATTGAAAATTCAAATCTATCTTGAAACCGAACATTCTCCCAATCCCGCACAGTTTCTCAGAGCGCGCGAGGAGCAGAGCAGTGGGACTGTCACACTGGCCTGTCCTCAACCTTCAGGGCTCTGCTGCCCAGGCACAGGGACCGAGCCCCTGGGCATTTCAGCATCAAGGTCCGTAACTAATAAGCGGCAGGTTCCGGGTTCCAACCCAACAGGCCCTCACTGAAATATTTCTGTTCCTTTATGCTGATCTCCCACTAAAAATGCCGTAAGGGGAGATCAGGACAAAGTGCACTGCAGTGCAATAAAGGACCCAAAAGCCCCAATTTGCCTTATTTTGGCATTTTCCACAGTCGAGTCCCAGAGACTCAAAGGAATAATAAAAGATAAACAGAAATCACAGACTTTTTTAAAAAGAGCAAATTAGGGCCAAATCAAAAATTTCGCTATGAAATTTTTAGCCGAGGTCTTCTTCGATTGTTTTTCTCCTCTGAGGAAAAGAGCCGTGTGAAGGAATTTAAGGTATGCCCGCCCATGTCCGTTAGTATGGAAGCTCAAGATCAAGATATTTGTTATTCGTTGCTCTATCCTCAACGCCTGAAGCCATGCTGTTCATTCGAGTGAGTTATAAGTGGATCTGTTAAATATGTGAATGAATGAGTGATTCAGTCATTTCATTATTACTTTTTCTCATCAAGTTCAACTTCAAATAATTCTACCTAGGGACTCATTCCCATCAACGTTTGTGGGCTACTACAGCTCATACCTGGAAGTATATTAGAAACTCCATCTTCAGCAGTGGGTAAGGTCTAGAATTAACCTTGTGGCCTTATCTAGGTGAACCGAGAGCTTCTGATTTGCTCTAGAGCCGCCCTAAGCCAGCTAAGCAACGTGTTTCTACTGTAACCTGCACTGGGTAAGAGATATCTCCTAGGATCAGAGATCTGTCCTATTGAATAAAACTCTGGCCTTCCGTCCACCCCATCTTCTCCCCACAAAGGCTGGACCAACCCTTCATTCCGGCCACTGACTGGTTTGCTACCTTGCTAGAGACAAAACGATGATACCTCACTCAGCATATCCAACCTGCTAGATAACACACAATGATTTACATAAATATACATAAATGTTTACCTAAGTTGCCCATGCTTCAAATGAAATGGTTTTCGCTTTGTGTAATTGTGCAATCGTTATGTTGAATACTGGGCTGTGAACACATACTTGCTCATGCACTAAGCATGGGTTGTTCTAGCAAATATCCTCAGATATGCAGTATGACAGAACTCTTATGGCAGAGGCGATGAGAGAGACCTGGAATGAGTGATGATCCCCAAACACCGTTTACTAGACACATCAGTCAGCTTCCCCAAAGGTGTGCTTTATTGGTCCAGAACTCAGCAGGAAATAGGTCGAAGGGAGTTTAGCAAAGGGACTGTTTGCAGGAGAGTGAAGGTGTGTGAAACAAGTGCTGATGAATCACCCAAGAACTAGCAAGGCAGGAAGCCATTCCCGCTCTGGACCGGATGTGGAAGGGGAGGGGGCAACGCTGGTAGTGTCGTGAGAACCCAGAGAGAAGTGCAGCTTTGAGATGCAAATCCCAAACACAGAAGAATGAAGCCATGGCCGAGCCAATACCCGGTAAGGGCTGGAGTAGCTTCAAGTTCCCAGACTTCTCCATTTCCTCTGTTTATCTCCCATTGCTTCCTCTGGTTAATAAGTGCTTCTTGACGGGGGCAATCCTATCCCCAACCCCCACTTCCAGGACATTTGACAACGTCTGGAGACATGTCTGGTTGTCATCATGGGCGCAGGAGGTGCTATTGGCTTTTAGTAGCTAGAGGCCAATGGCGTTGCCAAACATGCCGCATGTGCAGGAGGGACCCCCACAATGAGCAAGGATCCAGCCCAGGGTGTTGGGCGTGTCCTGGTTGAGAAATTCGGTTGAAATAACCACATGTAAGTGGAAGCCAAAGGTAAGGGGTCAGAATGATGGGGCCCATTGGCACCAGCCTCTTGGACACACAGTTGTGCAGAGAAAGGCAGAGAGAGGATCCTGGGATAGAGAGGGGTCCGGGAATATTGAGCACATTTATTCAGTTTTTCTATGTATTTGCTTTCAAAATACTCAGCTACTTTGATGGTAATTTAATCAAAATATGATACTTTTTAAAAAAGCTTTGCTCTGCACCCTGGCCGGTGTGGCTCAGTTGGTTGGAGCATCATCCTATAAACAGAAAGGTCATAGGTTCAGTTCCCAGTCAGGGCACATGCCTAGGTTGAGGGTTCGGTCCCCACTCGGGGTGCGTAGGAGAGGCAAGTGATTGATGTTTTTTGCACATTGCTGTTTCTTTCCCCCCCCTCCATCCCTTCCACTCTCTCTAAAAAATCAATAAGCATGTTCTCGGGTAAAGATTAAAAAATAAATCAATACAAATAAATGAATAGCTTTGCCATACAAAACAATATGCCATTTGTTGCAGCAACTTGTAATTTAACATGCCACTTCTTAAAGAAAATTAATTCAAAGGGGAGATTTATCTTCAAAATGTCAAAAGTCTTAATCTTGTAGTCAAGGCAAAGTAAGAGGAAAACACTATAAAATGTACTTGTTTCCTTAAGGAAATGGGTCAGTAACTCATTGAATCACTTCAACTTAGAAAATACATTCAATAAATTTAACTATGGACTTTAATTTTACACTGAGAATAATTGTGATATTAGAAAACCTGGTATTTGTCTATCAAATAGCATACTTCATTAAATATAAAGGAAACACAGACAAATGTACAGGAAGATGAAGTCAGCCTCCCAAGCAAATGACGCCCTTGACTCTCTAGCATTTACTACCACATGGTGCCCACATTCTTTCATTCCTTAAACCAAAATCATTACATTGTCTTTTCTTATGAGATTTAAAAAATTCTTTTAGGTTGTGTACAAGTGATATTTAAATGAAATGAGTATCACTTACCCTCCTTTTTTTAAACAAATATTCGGAAAACACCCGGATATATGTCAGTGCGCCTCTCTGATCAAGAGCCTTCATGTATTCGTGTA